>VZRH01002296.1:2191835-2236188 GCA_013397555.1 Urocynchramus pylzowi | reverse complement strand
AAAAAAAAAAACAATTTTTTTTTTTCTTTTTTTTTTTTTTTTTTTTTTTTTGTAAACTTCTCAAACCTTTTCAATACAGGAAGAGAAGATTTGTGATTGTTCTTCCAAATTTCTTTTTTAAAGCAATGCCTATGAAAGGTGACTGATGAATCTACCAGAAGAACTGAGCTTTCAGTGGTCAGCCTGATTGCAAAGGGTAAGCAAATAAATGCTGCCATGCATTTTGAACCCCAAAAATCTCTTCAAATCAAAGAAGAAATAATCAATGAAAACATTTTAGAGGCTTTATGAGTTTCACTCTTCAAAAATTTAAATTTCCACCCATTTTCCTTATTTAAGAAATTTTGAGGGGAGGGAGGGAAGTAGGGAATCAAACTGCATTTTGAAAGTTGTTTGCATCATAATAAGAGTTTCTCAACAGTAATCTCATATTCTCTCATTGCTTTCTAATTACTACTTAGCAAGCAGATTAAGTTCCATTGTGTTCCAAAGTAGCTTCAACTTGCTGTATTGCTTATCAGTATAACCAGCTGTTCAGTGGTAGATTTGGTGATGACGGCATTTTTAATTGCTTTTTTCGTTTGGCTAAGTAAGTTCAGATGGTCACTAATTAGTTCTGTCATGCTGAGGTAGTTTTGTTATGAACAATGCAATCAGTGTTTCATTGAAAAGACAATTTTCCTGAGATCAACACCGCTTAATTATCCCTAGGAATCTGTCCTCAGTTTCTTTTTTTGTTATCACTGTCATGAGTAAGGTGATATGAATTAAACTGAACTGCCACTTAAAAGAAAGCTTCTACTAGTGCACATAATGATTTCGCATTTTCCTCTGCTCAAAAGCAATCAACTGAAACAGTCATAAAGACTTATTCTTTATTAAGGTCTATGCCTTGCTTTAGGGCAGCCCAAGTTATTTCAAAATTATAAAGCATTGAAGCAGTTTATGATAGTCACACTTGTGTCTGTGTATCTCTTATATAAAGCATCATGAGATGACTGGCTTTTTCTTAGGTATTTTCATCTCATTTTGTGTAAGAAAATAGTCTCCCTGAAATACCAGAAGAAAGTACTGATGTCTCTTTTCTTTAAGATTAATAAATAGAAATAAACAATCAACTAATGCTATTGAAAAATCATGAATACTGGTTATTTTTTCAATGCTGTTTTTATTAAAAATCTAGTGTTGATTTTTTTAAATTATATAGTAGTGAGTTTGTATCTTATAGAACAAAAAACTCAGTTGGAGACTAAAGGATCAATGAAACTCCTGACAGAAGTTTTACTTGCAGATTTTTAAAAATCTGAGGTTTTTTTTTTTTTTTCCTATTCATATTAGACATTCTCTTTCACAGATATTTTATTATGTCTGGTGGGTNGATTTTTTTAAATTATATAGTAGTGAGTTTGTATCTTATAGAACAAAAAACTCAGTTGGAGACTAAAGGATCAATGAAACTCCTGACAGAAGTTTTACTTGCAGATTTTTAAAAATCTGAGGTTTTTTTTTTTTTTCCTATTCATTATTAGACATTCTCTTTCACAGATATTTTATTATGTCTGATGGTTGTGAATGCAAATGAATACTCATTGAATTGTTACTAAAGATTTACTTGCAATGTATCATTTCTGTGACCAAGGTATGTAAAATTTTTGTAAACTTCTCTGAAACACCAAGTAAGTATCTAAAATTGACTACATTGAGCGCAGCATTTGTGTAGCAGGAATTTTTAAAAATTATTTCTTAATTCCTTAGCAGTTTGTGTAACTTCAACATGGAGCAGTGTCTCTTGACATTTTCACAAAGCTGTATCTCTTTCAGTTTTATGTTTATAAATATGTGGAAATGCTCTATGGTATTTTGATAGGACAATTTATGTGTTTGGGCTAACAACTGTTTCTGTTGACTGTGGGTTCAAATCCCTAGAGGATAATTGATGAAAGATGTGAAAAAAAATGAACAAAAAATTGTATCCTGCAGGAAATAGGTTTTAAGGAGAACTGGGAAAAATATACTGTCATGATTTGCTTGGGGAATATTCAGCTGCATTTAATCATTTTGTGTTCAATATGTCATGGAAACTCCACAACAGAAATTTCCATCTGAAGAGTCAGATGTGGAGGTAGGACAGAAAGCACAGAAATGATTATCTAGCACTGAAGAATGACTACTCCAGTAGCACACAAAAATGGGTTTATACCTGCTCATTGAGAAAATAACAGAACAATCCAGTTGTACAGGTAGTGAGTCTCTCCATTCCAAAGCATTACTCTAATATTAGTCACTGAATCAGAATTTCTTGCTTTTCATCAACTCCTATTTATAGCTCAAGAATACTGAAATCCAATTTGTTAAGTGTACAATACATTTATGCTGGTGAAAGCAATCAAAACCCCCTTAACATTTGTTCCATGTAAATATTTGATTACTCAACATTTGTCTGATTGTATAATAATTGTTCCCAGTAGACAAAAATGATGGAAGTATAAATCAGGAGTACCAATACCAAACAGACAACAGGAATAGAAACATATTAAAGGTACCTGAACACAGTTCCTATCAAAATATTCTTTATATATACTACATATATATGACATACTTACCTATATGGAAAAAAAAAAAAAACAGAGAAAGCAAGTTTCACATAAATTATTTAAAAATTCAGATCATGAAATAGGTGAACTTTAAGTGACACAACTACTTCTGAATTACTAAGCTTTTACTTTGAATTAGAAGAATGCTAAAACTTGGAAAACATCTTTGAGCACTATAAGACTGTGATGCTTTGTGTTTGTGAAGATATACAAATTATAATTAAACTCCTAAATAAGGTTAAATTTTCAGTCTACATAAACCCTAATCAGTATGCAGCTTCTTTATGGTCCAGAAGTTGCTATAGGATGAGTGAAATGTGATTGTTTTTTGTGAGAAATGATACTCACTTTTAAAAAATTTAAAAGGTTTATTAAAACCTTGTCAAAATACAACAGAAGACTGAACAAAGAAAAATACAGCGTTGCAAGCAAAGGATTCAGTCACCATGTGCTCATCAGCAAAATAGATGTTCTGCCTTTTATACTTCTAACCCCTCCCAAAGTCTTGTCCATCGACTCCTTCTTCTCTATCCAGTGGTGGAGATCACTTTCTTACATCTGGATTGGAGGTCAGGTGTTGCCATAGCAACAAGCCGACCCTCCCAAATGCCCCGACTACTAAGGCTGTCCCATGATAATAATGCAAGGGGGACAGAAAACATAACTATAAACCTACAAAACTTCTCTTAACATATACTTAATATTCACCCCTTAATTGTGAGAGTCAACCATCACATTACTCATCTGTAACAGGGGCAGTTAAAAAGCAGGATATAGCCAAGCACTCTCCTATACCACAGTGATGGTTTGGCCAGGGGACACAGAATTTGGGAGGCATGCCTGGGGGATGGGGGAGCAATTTGGGAGTTGTGGTGTAAATAACGTGAGAGGCATTTGGGAGCAGACTCCAGGACTCTTGCCTGGGGGTGGGGGGCAGGTTGCCAGTCCCTTTTTCGGTTTGTCCCTTTTTCTTGTTGAGGAGAATGGTCGTGTGTGTTACGGAGGGCATTTGGCTGCTCTGGGGATGTTCCAGTGTTCTCTGGGTGTTCCAGTCTCTACCTTTCCTGCTTGCTGCTCGGGGGATATTGCTACAGTTTAGTTTTCCGCCCTGAATGTTACCAGGACCAGATGCTGGCTCTTCTGCCTGTGAGTTTGGCAAACACGAGCCACCTCCCATCCTCGCCCGAGCTCCCACCAGCACCTCAGGAGGCTTCCCCAGCCCGTGTCGGAGCACCATGGGCAACCATCACCGCCCCTCTGCCTCGCCAGGAGTCGCCCCAGCCTCGCTGCCCCACACGAGCCCTTGCAGGCTGTGATCACAACTACACCAAGGGGGAAATCTCACTCCATGGGCGAAGAAAAGCTGTTACTGGGTTTTCTGTTTAGTGGTTTGTTTTGTTGTTTGGGTTTTTTTGTTTGGTTTTGTTTGTTTGTTTGTTTTGTTGCTATTGTTGTTGTCTCGCTGTCTTTATATATATATATATGTATATATTCTAGTAAAGAACTGTTATTCCTTTTCCCACATTTTTTGCCTGATAGCCCCCTAATTTCAAAGTCACAATAATTTGGAGGGAGGGGTCATCATCTTTTCCCTTCCAGGAAGGTTCCCACCTTCCTTGGCAGACACCTGTCTTTTAAGCCATGACAGATAACAATATCAGCCTTTTATCCAAAACCAATGACATAGGAAGGTTTTTTAGAGAGTTGGTTGTCTCAGAATGCAATCTCAATCTCTTTACACCTAATTAATGCAACTACTTAGCACTGGGCAAGAATAAATTTTGAGAGATGCTATTTTTATGCTAGAAATAAAGTATTAAAATATTAGCTCACATATTGTTCTGCAATTATCTATACCTTGTAATTAATTTAATGGACACTTCCTTTCAACGTGTTCCCTTTTGCCAACTGGCATTTTCACGGAAAACCCTAGGCGCACTTCAGGGCACATATATCACATGTACCATTCCCAATGGGTACTTGGAATGTGGCAGTCTGACTTAGAGTAAAACAAAGTTTAGTTACTTTACTATGAACCAGGTAGTTCTGCTTGGACTCAGAATCACTGAACATTTCCTCTCAGTAACACATGCCTTGCCTGAATTCTATACTAATTCTATAGTAAGGAGTATAAAGAAGCACATCAGTCACTTACTGTTCAAAGCATGAAGAAAATTATTTTAACTTTTAGAACATAGTAGGTTTTTTAAAAACCCTCTTCATGACAGAAACATTGGGAAATCTGCTTGGAATCATAGCATCAAGGATTTGGTTTTCATCTTTCCTTAAGGATACCAAAGGGATGCATTAGTTCTTAGTATCCAAATACCTCAGCACAAGGGGTATGATAGTAATAAATTCTTCTTCCTCACATTGGGATCTGCTTGGAAGGGGTTTTATGTTTGCTGGCATGCTTTCTACCCTTTTTTTTTTTCTTGTCCATTATCTGCAACTCTGTATTAACTTTGATTTTATCATTTACAGCTTAGTTTATATATGTTTGACCATATTTACTTTCTGTATAAACAACAAATCTTTTTTGTCCAGTTCCATATCTCCATTTCTTCAACTGCACACTGGGGAGGGTTTTTTAGCCATGGAGTCTCTAGTGTGTGCTTGGGCCCCATCTCTTACTAACTTGTGCCTGTAGTCCAGCACACTTCATTCTCTGCCATCATGTCTTAACATCTCCATTGTCATATGAGGGGTGATCATTGTACTTGCCTGACTAACAGCATGTACTGTGTTATTATTCTGTAATCAAAATCATATTATTCTACACCTAACAACTACTTGTTGCTATTAATTATATATTTAAAAAGATAGTTTTACCGTACTAAAGTAAAAAGGAATTAGCCATAAACACCTGGTCATTAGGCAAATTGTCATTACAGATAAACCAAGTGAAAAGATAGCTCCAGCCAAGTGACAACAAGTTCAAATTGAGTAAATCTGTCTCCATCCTGAGACTTTGCAAAATCCTCACAAAGCCAGGGGCTTCATGCTATCTGTGGCAGAACTGTATTACTGGGCTACAGGGCTGTATTTATGGGATGTAAAAGGCATGGGGTCAATGGCAGTCCTCTATAATCACATGAATTTGTATCATTGTAGAGAAAGTAATCCAAGATGCACTGTGACAGTAGGAATAAAATTCTTAGCTGCTTATAGCAAGAAAAATATCTGCAGGGTAGCTAAATCTTTGTCCTGTCCCAGAATAATTTCTGCTGTGTGGTTTTCGTTTGTTTGTTTGTTTGTTTGTTTGTTTGGTTGTGTTTTTTTATTGTTGTTGTTATTATAGGATGAATAGTTATACCATCTTCTCAAAGAGTAGGAGATATGCCTCTGGAATTTGCTTTCAGTCAGGTGTGAATCTTCAGTATCACAACTTTAAAAGCTGTATCTGTCTTACTTTGAGGAAAAAACACATGAATATGAGACACCACTTTCTACACATTTCATAACTGAAATCCAACACACCAGGCTAATTTCAGGTACCAGTAAGAACATCAATCAGAGCACAAAGGCAACCATTCACACCTCCCAGAACATAGTAGCTTTAAGAAAGGCTGTACTGTTTTATTTTTAGAGAATAAACTGTACATACATATCTGTAATTTACTTCCAATAGTCATTTAATCATATGACAGAAGTCAAAGACCTTGTCAAATTATCATTATGTGTACTGGTATGACCCAGATTGCTGGCTATTTATGCAATGTTACATCAGTAAGAAACCTATTTTCATTATGTCTGGATATCAACAATTAAGTGGTTTGTAATATGTATCACATTTTACAATTTTATTTTCAGAATGTATTAAAGCATAGTATAAAACAGTTCAAAATTATTAAAGTTTTTTTACATCAATCTTTAATGCTTTGATGAACAAATTTTTTCTGAGCTGTAACAATGTATAGTACAGTACAGGAGCTCAGAAGTGACACCAGTCACTGGAAAAATATGCACAGAGTACTATGAGCAAGTTAGAGATGGAAATCCAACTGGCTACTCTATACAAAAACCTCCCTAATATATTTAATCAGTTTCTATCACCTCCCCTAGCAAAAGGACTTGACATTTCAGTAAGTGTTGTGACAGAGTAAACAATGGCTTTAATGTATTTCATTTATAAAATATCTTTTGAGCTGTGTAAGAAAATATGCTATGATGATGAACCCCCAAACCATAGATGGAAAGACAACTCAATCATTCTCTGCACTACCCACTGCAAGCCTGACAGTGCTACTTTTTAATGAATATTTTTTTTCTGGGTACTTCAAAGCAAAAACACATGACAAACCGTGATAAATGAATATCTTTTAAAGTTCTTTCTTGAACCCCAAGAACTGATTGTTGCTATAACTGAAATTGGATTGTTGCTGTTGTAGGAACTGAATGGTAACAGTCACCCCAGAGGCTTGTTCTGTGTTTACTTCTGTGAACAGCAAATCAGCAAATTTTGACACCTTAAACACAAACTCATTTGTTACACTTTCTATAATTATTATTCTCTGAGCTCAGATCAAGGTGCTGTGGACAGACACCGTGTGGCTTTCACATCTCGGTGTTTATTTCAAGCACACTGTGGGGCAGCCGGAGGCTGTCCCCGGATCAGGTGTGGTGAGGGGCACCAGGGCCATGGGGCTGGGCTGGGTGAGGCCTGGCTTGGCAGTGCCCCTGGCCGCTCTGGGCAGGGCTGTGGGGAGCTGGGGAGCAGCTGGGACAGGGGCTGATGGCCGTGGGAGTGAGGGAGCACTGGACACAGTGGGATCCTGGGCTGTGAGCAAAGTGGGGATGGCCATGGGGTGATGGTCAGGGACAGTCAGGCCTGGTGGTGCTCTCAGGGCCCCCTCAACCATTTTACGTCACCTGCCTCCCCTGTTTGGGCCAGAACTGTATGAATCCCTGCAGTAAGAATGTTATTGTACAGCAGCCATCCTTACTGTTAGCTGAAACTGGGGAAGGATCATGTGGTACTTCTGAACCTCGGCTGTGAAATAGTGAGATGAAAGCATTTTGTCCATATGAAAATATGTTTAAAAAACTCTAAGCAAACATGCAGACTCAAGGGAAAGACGTGAGGCAAGTTGGTGATTTTTTACAATGCCCTTTTGCCTTCCTTCCATGAAGACTGAAAGACCCAGAGAGACTTTGGAAGGAAGAGCAAAATGCTATAAGGAGGTGACCAATACTAAAAAAGTTTTGTAAACTAGTTTTGACCCTATTATAAATGGTATTTTCTTTATTAATTGGGTAGTTTGAACAATAGTGTTAATATATAGGGAAATTGTTTTATAATTGTATATTCATTCTTACCTTGTCATAGCGCCTGATGTCGTTGATAGAGTCTGCTCATATTTGCTTTCTAGATTGCAATATAAAATTTATCTTAGGTGTAAAATAGACACATTACTAACAGGACTGTGGTGAGCCGACCTTGTCTGGCCTTCAGGAGTCAAGCAAGATGTCCTCCCACTTACCTCATCAGCAGGAGACGGGAAGAAAATAAGATGAAAAAGTTGCAGGTTGAGATAAAGGCATTTTAATAAAGAGAAGCAAAGACTGCACACAGAAGTAAATTGTACAAAAAATGTTTATTCTGTACTTAGCAAGTAATGTCCAGCCACTTCCTGGGGAGTAGGACCTCAGTATTCATAGCAGTTACTGGGGAGGCAATCTTCATGCTGTGAAAACACTGCCAAGCCATAGTCAAGACATTGGTGTGTAACATCTGAGCTACACAGTACCCCTCTATAAGGGGTTCTTATAAATATAAATATGGGATATAATTTACAAAAACCAAATTAAATATATTCCTACCTTTTCAAACATTTTAATCAATTTAACATAATAATCACTGGGTATCTAGTATTAACAATCTAACAAATTAACAATCAAATCGAATATTAACTATTGTAGAAGATTATCTTTGGGGGAAGAACCATTAAATATTATTTTTCACTTTCATTGCTATTTGTGAATTAAAACATTGTTTTGCCTAGCTGCTAAGTCACAACTACAATGAAAACAGATATTTTATCATCTTAAGTGGTGCCATTCCGGTGACTGACTATAGTCCTCCTCCAACATTCTTCTAATTATCTATCTGCATCATCATTTATTTTGAGTAGTTCTCTTGGCAGGTAAACTCTGTTTGAAAATCACTGCTTGTGGAAATAAATCAGCAAAGACAGCAAGATATAGACCCCCTCATTACCATGATATTGATTTCAAGTGAGCATTTGTCTTGTTAGTGTTCTTTTAATTTGAATTAGCATCATTACAATCCTGATCAATTACTGTATTGTAATTTCAAATTCTGTGTTCTCCATCTGCCCAATTAACGTGAAAGTGTGTTTTGTTTTGTTTTTCTAATCTTAGAAGCTAAGTAGAAGCAGATGCTTAGTTTCTAGAAATTAATCCATCAAACATTTCCAGTATGTGTTATTTCAAATATTAAAATCAGTTCTATTGTACTGCAATCATATTTTGTCATGACTTGATATTTAGTAGGAATAATTGAAAATAATTTTAGAGATTAGCAATTCCAAGATTTCTGTAGTATATAATTTATTATTTTTATTTAGTTGTATGTTATGGATGGTCATTCCAAGAACTACACAGGATTTTATTTTGGAACACTAAAAAATTGAGAAAGAGAACAGTAGATGTTGG
The DNA here is from genome assembly GCA_013397555.1 of Urocynchramus pylzowi. Classification (NCBI taxonomy): domain Eukaryota; kingdom Metazoa; phylum Chordata; class Aves; order Passeriformes; family Fringillidae; genus Urocynchramus; species Urocynchramus pylzowi. The sequence continues at coordinate 2,226,916 of VZRH01002296.1, read as the reverse complement.
GGAGAATCTTAGTTGATGCTTTCACCATTTGAGAAATCATGCATTCAGCAGATCCTCAGGAAACAGCTGATTCTTTAGAGCTCTAAGTCACACTTCATGCAGTTTTGAGTTTAAGGATGTTTTCCATACAGTGAGAAATATCTATTGTTAAACACTACACATTTCAAATTATAGGGCTACAGCAGGTTCATGACATCCTGACACATTTTCAAGATTGATTTTCCTGCTTTCCTTCACTTACTTTTCACTTGTTTCATCAGTACATATTAAGTGTTGATTCAAATATTTGATGCATTCATTCAGATAAGTGTAACTTTCAGAAATTATATTCCCCTAATGATTATTTTTTTTTTTCCCCTGGGGGTCTGAAACCCATATTTTCTCTTTTTTAAGAGAAAATTTTCTCAAAGTGCATGCATTGCAAAAAGGGCAGAGTACAATGGAAGTCTTAATGCCTTCCAAGGAAAACTCAAAAAAACTATGGGTGAGAGTTTTTAACGACAGAAACAGAGTGACACTGGCTTTCAGCTCAAGAAGAAAAAACAGTATCCAGTTGAGGAAAATGTTGGCATCTTTGTTGGAATTCCTGAAAATTCACAGTGATTTTAGTCAAGCAAAATCTCTTTGCAGAGTTTTGGGCCATCTTACGGGATTCATTTTCCTTTTTAAAGCCAATGCTATATTTAGGAGACAGAACAAAAAATCACTTTCTATACTTTCACAATCACTATTGATTGTTATGATCTGCCCCTGAAGGCTAGGGTAACTCATGGTGTTGTTAATTGATCCCTTGGAGCAGATTAGAGTGAAATAACACTGAATTATTTGTGTTCATAAAACAGATACATATATATGTATGTAGGGTTTCTGTTAGAACAGTTCGGTTCCAGTGGAAAGGAGGTATTGATCATTATTAATAGTAAAATGTAATAGTAATGTAAGAGCATGAAAACAACACTTATAAGAAAATGTATAAGGAAAAGAAAGAGAAATGATGAATAAGAGTAGAAAGATATCACTAGATGTGGATCCCATGATGAGACTTGATTGTTGCAATTTAGATGTCCATTGGTCAAAATGACAGTCACGGTCTTGATCGGTTGGGGGTGGATGAACCCCGGGGAACACAAGGTTCAGTGGGTTGATGTGTGTTTAGATTCACATGGGAACACCAGGTACCCCCCCTGGAGGGAGTTTTACCCTGTCTGTTGCAACACTGTGGGCTGTGCAGGTGGAAGGCCCCAGAAATAAGTTTTGTAGAGATTTTGGGTGTCTTTGGTGATTTATGACATCTTCTAAGACATGACAGCTGTCTCTCATGTCAGTTATGCCCCATCAGAAGTGATGAGTAATGTGAATGTTCTGATAACTTCCCCTCAGGGGGAAGTTTTACAAGTGAGCCAATTGTGTAAGGGAAGTCTATGGCATGATTAGAACTATCTAACCTCACATCATCTGCCTCTAATTGAGCTCTTTCCTTTGGCTCAAACTCCAGCTTATTGCTAAATAAGCCTTGATTTTTTGTGCTCACCCTCAGGTACCCATGCCCTCTGCATCTGGGCTGTTACTTGGCACATTGTTGGCAAAGCTCATGGCCCATTGTTTGAGTCATTTACCATTAACTTTACAGCCTCTCAAGGATTCCAGTCAGAATGTTATTTTTTTCTAGTCAGTACATATCAAGACAAGGAGTTTTAGTGCTATGGACCTACAATGGAAATTCCATCTATCCTAGCAAAGTTTGGTGTCATAATTAAAAAATCCTAGAAACATTGCATCTGGGCCTATTTCTAAAGGAAATAGGAGAAAAGTTGTTTTATGTTAACATTGAGAATCCCTTTCCTCTGAAGTACTGGCTTCGTTTATGTGTTGCAGATCCACAAAATATTCTAAGATACTGATTGAATAGTCTGCTAATTGGCTCAAAAGGTTGAAAATGTTTAAAATAAACTAAATATGTACCTGAAAATGCATAGAATACAGAACATATCTGAAAATAACTCTATCTCAGAGCAAAGCATTAAATAATATTTTAAATAATATTGACCTTAAATACTCTCACAATACCTGCGTTTCCTGTCCTCCACCAAGTTTATCCTAATTCCATTGTGTACACATTGTGTTTGGTTTTAGTTACTAATACTGGATGAGAAACTAGAGGTTATTAACCATATATTTTTACAAATATGCCATCTTTACATGTTGCCATATTTTCTCCTTATATTTTTTTTAGTTTGCTTCATCTTTTACCACTGCAATCTCTTACAATCATTAACTATACTTCACTTAAACTTTTGAAAATCTTAACCCTAATCTGGCAATAAGGTCATTTACATAATTTTAAATAACAGTTTCAGACATTTTTTAAAAATGTAAGTAAAGTTCTCTAAAGATAAAAATAAAATATATCTGGAAAAAATACTGTTTTATACACCAGTTAAATTACTTCCCCTCAAATGCACAAGAAGGTGCTTTACAAAATAAATATATGTTCAGCATAATATATATACCAGAAACATTGCTGGTTTTCAATTTATAGGACTATGTTTAAGACTATCCAATTGGAAATGTAAATCTAATAGCATTTTAGCAAATGTGAAAATAGAGAAATTTTCTTTTATGTTTGAGAAACTGGAGATGATTTTCAAGACTTTCAATTATTTTTGAAACATTGTGTCAAAAGATTTCAATTAGTCATAAATTAATTAAATTAGTGATAATTAATTATTTATTAATTGTGATTAGTTACTTATTGATTCTTATTGTGTTCAAGAATCAGCAGTGAGGATTATTTTCAAATAATAACACACATGTTTCAAACTTTAAATGCAATAGTTGTTTTAATTAATAATTTTCAAACATTAAGTTCATTAATTTGTTTTCCTTTTAAAATATCCCCTTCCTCAGTAGATATTTTAAATCAAATTTTAGCATATTAGCATATCCCACTAAAAAACTAATATAAATGTAAATGTATAATGGTTTAAAAATTAATATATATGTAAGCATGTACATAGATGTGTGTCATATATAATCAAATAGATTTAACTTTAATAAATATATTTATGTATTTAGAACAAGATCTAAAAATACAATAAGAACTTAGATGTTTATGAATACAGTCTGATTTTACAAAGTTAAGGAGCTAAAGTTTTATGCAAATGATGAAATTGTTACTAAGGAGACAATTCTGCACACCAGTGTCTGTTTTGAAAGTTACAGTTTTCAATTAGCAATTTTTTTCTTAACTTTATCTTATTCCATCACTACTCCATCACTTCTTACACAGGATTTGCAAGAGTGCAAAAAAAGCAATGAGATGGTTTTGGATTTTTTATATAGCACACAGTTTGACCAATAAAAGGATCCATGTGAGCTGCTTAACATAAAATGCCTTTTCTTTATTTTCTGATATATTTTTCCACTTTTTAAGTTTATAAGTTGAATCACAGTCATTAAACAATGGAATATTTTAGGATTCATAGAACCACATTTGAAGCTTTACTTTCAAATTTGCACTGACTTTTGGAAGAGATTTTGTAACCTGTTTTTATTCCATGAACATTTTTTCTCTATCAGCTAGACATCAAAGCATTTGAACTGATGCTACAAAACAAGTTTTTTCTTCCCTCTTCACTTCTCTTCTCAGTCTGTCATTTGCATTTTGAATCTACTTCAGATATCCTAGTTTTGGCAAATATAGCCTCAGAATTAATGAAACTGACAAAAGTAGTGTACATAATGTGAGATTTCATGTCCCCCTGAATTCATTTTTGTGAAAGTTAAGACTTTTTTCTAATATGGATCTTGAAGTGGAAATTTCAGGCAAATTTCTTAACAAAAATAGCACATCTAAACCACATTCAACTTCAAGAAGAAAATTTTTATTAGTACTGTCCTAGAATTTCTCATGACATAATTGAAGTTCTAGAATGTTGAAGGCTAAATAAGTCTCACTAGTATTTGGGGGTGTACATATTTTTATTTCTTTGTATTTACTAATGGTTCTCTTAAAGAAGCATACAAAAGAAAAAAAAAACAGCTCTAGCAATCTTAATTTGTACTAAAAGGCACAAATTAATCAATATGGAAACACATGTGGAGCTTTTGTGAATTGATAAAGTTGTATGTTGCAAAGACGAACAGAAGTATATACAAATCATTATGAAACAAATTCAAACAATATATTTTTCTTGGCAATTATTCCAGATCTCTGAAAGTAGATAAAAATACATGCAATGGGGCATGTTTGTATTTTCATTTTTTTTCTTTTTTTTTTTTTTTTTTGTTTGTGCATGCACGTATCAAAAATGACTGGCACTCTTTGTCATGGTGAAGCTGGTATTCATGTTTGCAACTTTCATAGAAATGTGTCTTAGCTTTATTTGCTTGATAATTCCCCTCTTAAGAGACTCAAGAATCAAGTTTGGAACCTTAAGAGATCCTGATTTGTCATTGCACCGTTCTGGATATATTTTTAATCCTTAAATGAAGTCTGGTTCAATATGTTTTTGGGCATATAGCTACACCCATATAGACAAGGAACAGCCACTGAGGTTTAAAAGAATTGCTTTAGGGATAGTAGAGTATTAACTGTACCAAATAAGCCATAGAGTCTTTTAAAGTGAAAATAAATCACCCATTCTGAGGAAAATGGTGGGGAAAAAATTTGATTCTCAATCACTTAAAATCACATATTTGTTTATTCAATCACTTAAAAAAACCCAGTATGTTAAGAAACAACCAAAACCATTCCCAATTGAAAGACACTTAATCACATACTCAGATTTCTTTATAAGAAGTGTAGTGCTTTTTTGAATAGAAGTGTTAAGAAGGTCTACTCCTAGTGCAGAGGAGCAGGACTCACAATTTAATCAGTTTCCACTAAGAAGCAAAAATGTTCTATGGTTTGAATCTCTGCTTTTGATATTGTTTGCATACAAAGCCAGCAGAGTAATTAGTGGTTTCATATCTTGTTGTTGTTAAGATGTCCTTATTTCTTTCCTTACCTCCCTAGTATACACAGTAAAATGTCATCACACTTTTCTTTATCATCCCTTGGTTATTGCCAGAGCAAAGTTAGGGGCAGGAGGGGAGGAAATCTCACAACATTCATATTTACTAGATCAATATATACAGTTATTTTGGTTCTGTCTAAAGGGAAGGAGATATTTGCATACTTGTAAATTCAATGATAGAATAACAACCTGAATTAGCCTAAGTATTGGGAAAATTTTTTAATTGACTTGCAAAATGCTGTTTGCCAATGCTCTGTATTGAATGCTGGATATGTGCTATTCAACTTGCTTAGATTGAACTAGTGAGGGGAGAGAAGACACTTCCCAGTCTAGGAATTATTTTCACTACAGTGTATTGGCAAGGTCAAGCCAGTTTGGTGTTTGACTTCTGTCATGGTCTGCTAGTGCTGTCTTTGAATGCACATGATTTGGCCTGGTAGTGCCTTATACTTTTTACAAAAGTTCTGTTCTAGAGGATGATCAGGGAAGGATTACTACAAGGAAATCATCTTATTACTACCCAGGAGCCACAATTCAAGGTCTGTGTTGATAAAGAGGAGTTAACTAAGTCACTTGGGAAGTTAAATCACTCATTAAAGGCTACAATGAGCTTTAGAGGCAGATTATCTTCGGTCAGATCTCCACTGCTAGCATGGCCTACTCTAGTCACAGAACTGGTACTTCATTTCTAATCAAGAATCAATTAAAAAGATAGATAGGAAGCATTATCCTATTTCTTGACATTCAGAAAGACAAAAAAAAAGGTATTATTTCTGCATTACCGTTATGGATGAAAGACACAGAAAAATGTAATGTAAAACGAAAATGACTAATAATATGAAAAAAAACTCATTAAGTAGTGTGGTGTTACATTTTATTTAAATGGTATGCTGTCTCACCCCTCGAAAATGTAGGGTATATTCCCAGCCTGTGACCCGCCCCTGCAGTATGTGTATCTGTAACCCCATGGGCCCAGTCTTGTCCCACACCCACTTCGAATCTCCCTGTTAAGCTGTGCCAGGAGTCCACATTCCCTCTTTGGCCCTTTTTCTCCCTAGGCTCTCCCTCTCTCCCCCTCCCTCCCCCTTCCCCTCCCTTCCCTCTGGAACCATGCTGTTCCCAGGGGTGAGACCCCCAATAAACCCTCTCTAATCAGCACCCTCAGCATCTGTGTGGAGTCTCCTTGCCTGCCTGCCTCTACCTGTGAACACACAGCTCTGGGGGACCCTGGGGACTCCCCAAGGACCCCCAGACCAACCACATCAAAGCAGATTTCGTAAGTTTGAGTGAAGAAAATTAAAAGCTGGCAACTCAGTCTCCTCATATTATTTTTCTCACACAAGACAGACAAATTNATATTAGTATATATTATATATATAATATATATTTATATATATTTATTTATATATATATATATTATATATATTTATTTATTTATTTATACTCCCTCAACAGTTATTTTTTTATTCAGTAGAAATAAAAATGGCACATTATTTTTACACCACTTACATTTTTAACGCAATACTAGTTAATTGTTTCCTGCAACAAAGATTTGCCCCAAAAGCATGAGATGGTGTAAGTACAGAATGCATTTACTATTTCCACATAACAGGTATGCTCATTTGTCTTATTCAAACGCAAGCCCAATACTCTACCATTTAGAATATGTCATTTAAAAATAAAATGGTTGATGTTAGTATTTATTCAAAGTCAATTTAGGAATAAGCAGAGTTTTGTGACTGGAAATATTTGAAGAGCTGAGAGTTTGTAGGGATTTTTTTTCTCTTCTGTTTTATAGTGAAATTAAAAGTGCTGGACTGTTTAAAAGCTCTCCATGTCCATAAATGTTTAGTAGTGCAGAGACCTCTCTATAAAAGGCTTTTCATCCACTTTTGTTATTTTCAAATATTTCTTTTCTTTTTAAGGAGATAGCTATAACCACAGAAAACAGGGCTTGAAAAGCATCTGTTGAATCTACTTATCAGGCAAACATCAGGCTTAAGGATATATTTGGCAATGAAAATTTGTTTATTCATTTAGTTTAAGAAAGGACAATTTTAGAATAGATCATGATTATATATTATTTTAGTTATGTAGCACTTCAAAAATAAATTTTATGAGACTAAGATATCAGAAATGGCAAATGAGTGCAGGCATTTCCTTAATTATCTTCTGTAATATTTAATTTATATGCAGTAATGGGAATAATCTGTATGTGTTCTTATACATTACCTGAGAGATTATTTTGTTAGGAAAATATCCCAAAACACTAAATGGATTTGAAAGTATTTGAATGTTTTTAGATTTGAAAAAAATTGCATTTGTTGATATTCCAAATATATTACAATTATGCACGATATTTGAGAGAGGACCAAAAATCTGAGCAGTAGTCATTATTTTATCCTTATTCATGGAACAACAGTGTTGGTTTTGCCAGAACTTCCAATAAGTCATGACTTATTTTACTCCTGAAAATATTTTAAATCATAGAATGTTTACAGTTGGAAAAGACCTCCAAGATCATCAAACTCAACAGCTAATGTAGCACCATCATGTCCACTACTGAATCATGTCTCCAAGTGCTACATCCACAAGCTTTCTGGACACTTCCAGAGTAGGTGATTCCCTAGGCAGCTTGTTCCAAATAATATGCCAAAAAATATGCTGTTTACTAATTTGGGATATTTAAATCAATGTTATGTTTCATAACATAACATTGATTTAAATATCCCAAATTAGTAAACAGCTCAAGTAACAAACAAGATATTAAAATGGTTTCAAATCCACATTGCTTGTTAACAATACCTTGGTTCATTATTATAGTTCAAAGTTTTTATTAAGATGTTTTGTAAAATTACTAAATGGGTAGTTACCAAAGATTTCAAAATTACACCTACCCTGAAGACTCCTGAGTGGAGTACTTTGGGTGAACAGATTAACAGTGTTCTGGTAGGTGTTGCCATATGATGTCAAGCCAGAGGGATCTAAATTTAGCATGAAAATGGGACCAGCATTTGCTAAATTTACTTAAATTAATGGAGAGATATATGTAAATGCCAATGACTGTCGAATAACACCTATTGAGTTATGAAGGTGATTTTTTTGTCATTGAATGTCTGCTAAAATAATTGAAAGTGTTTAAATTTAGCTATCTTCATAGGACTTTGAGTCAATATATAATTTTCAGTAGTAATATGATTTGGGTGTCTGGTGTTGATTTAAGCAAAACCAAAGCTACAAATATTTTTTGTATCTACAATTTCTAGTTATTCATTTAGATTATTTGTATAATGACTTGCTCCAAATTTTCTCTAGTGTTTCTTACAGTTTTTTTTTAAAAATTTAAATTGTGCTAGTCTAAGTTGCAAATATGTAACTATATATGCTTGATTTATTTTTTTTTTTCAGATCACATAAATTTAAAAATAACTAGTACATGCAGCAAAAGCTAGTGCATAATTAATCTTTGTTGGTAGGTTGTTGCATTTTTTTTGTCACAAACTACTAAAAACTTGATGACAGAAGACAGAAAAGGGAAAAACATAAAACTCATATTTTTTCTGAGTTGCTTTAGAAGAATAAATTTGTCTAATTTTCATTGTCTAGTTTATGGTCTACTCATACTAATAATATTTTTTTTTCTACTCATACTTTATAATTTTTTTTTTTCATAATTTGTCACATTTCTGTCAGTTTTGGGAAGGTTATGTTGGTGAAGGTTAAGGAACTGGCACCCTGTTTTCTCTTCAACACTTTTTCCCTGGCATAATGAACATATTTTCTCCACTTTTGCTATAGTCAGCACTGACTGGGATCTAATAAAGCAAGGTCTTTAACAGCTCAAAATTGTCCCTGACATTGTCTTGTCAGTTGTATTAGACTTGAATGGTGCAGACTATGAAAATCTTTCAAAGACATTTTGACAGAGATGCAGAATGTTTATAAAACTAGCAAAATTTTATATCACTTTAAGATACATAAACTATGATAAAAACTACTTGCCAGACTATTGGATCACATGTTCTACAATATTTATTTCCAAGGTTAATGCTTGTTGACTTTGCAGTATAATGTGCATTGACAGTGAGGATTCATTGCCGTACAAAACCTTAAAGATCCTCTCATAGCACTTTTAGATCAGCAGCTTTCTGTATGTTTTTTCTATGCTTTCTGAGTAATAAAGTGTGTTCTTCTATTCATGAGCACAGTATTTGTCAGCTAAGTTCTGTAAAGCCTAAGGACGTGTATAAATTTAAATGCGCTGACATGAGAAGAGATTTTTTTTTTTTTTAATGTGCCATAGCAAAAGTATATAAAATATATTTTTAGACTACTTATGTATGCATTGTTTGTGCAAGAACACAATTAAAATTAAGAATTTACCAAATTTTCAGCAGAAACTATTATGTTGAGAATCATGGGAGAGAAGGCAGATTTTCCAAATTTATTGCTAAAATTTCAAGTTAATATCAGTTTGAAATAACTATGAACAAGTTACTCATGTTCTAAAAACATGATATCAGTTTCTGTAAATTAAACACTGAATTCAATAATATCAAGTGAATTTGCATCAGTGGATGTTCATGATTTTAATTTTTTTTACTTTTTGTAAATGCTAATTTGGACATTTATCAGAGAAAGAAATCCACTCAGATTTCATTCTGTAATAGTAATTTCTTCTGCTGCCGAAAACACTGTCTATTATACAGGACAAAAAAATCCAGTTTCTAACTTCAATTTTCATTTCTTCTGAAAAGGAAAGATGAAAAATATGTATCTCAGCTTGTTTTGCATTTTTGCAGGAATATTATATGAAGGGAAGAGATGCAGTTATCAATAATAAAACTGAAATAATTTATTTGAAGGAAACCAAAAGTGACATTGTCCAATAAAAGCAAACATACCAGTCATCTCCATCATCATCATTATCATCATCACTATGAAATTTGGGAAAGAAAATATCATTCGTTCTAGAAGGCTGCATAAACTTTTATGCAGGTAAATTATGCCCTAACTTAGTTAAAATAATATTTTCAAAGAAGGAAATTTTCTTAAAAGTCTAAACAAAGCAATAAAATATTTAGAATTTGTCCAGCCTATTAAGGTATGAGTTCAAAGAACATAGTAGTGCAGAAAATATTATGCCATTTTGTGTCCAGTGGTATGATACTTTTTCATTCCTTGTCAATAATTATATTTGAAAATATAATGAAACCCGGCATCACAACCAGACTCCCACAGAAAGGCATGCTAGGAATTTCAACATTTTTTTGCAATATTTACGTGTAGTTGTAATCTAAAAGAGCAGAATTCCTTATCCATTTATTAAAGGCCACTATTATTCCCATTAATTCAATTTAACATGGGAGTTTGCCTCATGAGAGTTTTACCAACAAAATTTTTGGTAAATTTTATTGGGAATCCCTTAAGTTTCCTTTCTGTTGCCTAAAAATTAACCTTTCACTTATATGTGATAGAACATTAAAAAAAGAAATATTAAAATGTGTATTAAAAATAAGTTAAATAATATCTTTTTCTTCATCATTCATGAAGTAATTTTGTTAATTTTAGGGATTTTATCTAGTAAAAAGCAGGATTAAGAATGGTATATTCCAATAGTTACATTTCTATAACCTCGGGACAGACAACCATCTGGTACTTCCTGGCTAAACTTGTGTCCTTCACAAGCACAGTTTGTGATTATAGATGGTCTCTTAGATATTTGTACTCGTGTCCATCTGTTCACATGGCATCATGCCTACACGCAAGTCAGTGCTTTCACTGACTCACTGGTGCCGGACATCGGCCAGTTGACATTGGCCATCTGGAGGAAATTGCAGTTGCCTTATTTTTTAGCTGCACATAGCTGCCTCAGTGTCATCAGTTTCATGATGGACTGACATACTGCTGGACATATAATTACAGAGTGATGAAATTACACCTTTGAATCAGTCAATTAATGCTCATGAAATTGTTAAAGTGAGTAATAAATCTCTCTAAAGCAGAATAATCTGGTGATCAAAAAAAAATCACTTTCTCCTATAATCCACTCAACACCATGAGAAGTTATTATTAGCTGGAATCAAGTGTAGGCCAAATAAGAAGTTTTTTGAAAAAATGCTTGTACTTTGCCTGGCTGGGATGAAGTTATGAAGTTGTTTCTTCCCAAGAGTCCATGCAGTGCAGCACTTTGCATTTGCTGCTCAGTGTCAGTAGCCACCGTTGTTTGGTTACTGCTGTGCCTGCAGAGCATCAAGACTTTCTCTCTTCCCTTCCTCCCTCAAAAGAGCACAGCTGGGACAGATGAGCTTAACTGAGGGGTAAGCATGAACATACATCTTGCTCAGCAATAAAAACTCAGGGAAGGGGGAAGAGATGCTTGTTGTTATGGTGGCTGTGACTGTTATGTCCTGCTTCCCAGGACACAAGATTGCTTCCTGCCTGTGGGAAGGAGTGAATTCATTTCTAATCTTGCTTTGCTTGCACATGCATCTTTTGCTTTTCTTATTAAACTGTCTCTATCTTGATTCATCAGTGTTTTCACCTTCTTTCTGTCTTTTCTTTCCATCCATTGGGAGAGGGGAATGAGCGAAAATCAGGGTGGTTTTCTGGCTGCTGGCTGGGGTCAACCTAGCACAATTCTGAAATAACATTCATAAGCAGAAATTTTCTTTGGAAAATATAAAGACTATTAAAATCCACAGATATCAATAGATTCAGCCTGATTCAGGAAAGTTAACATGTCCAATAAAACATTGTGTTTTTTTTCAGAAAACAACTGATTTTTCTCTTGCAAGGATTCTTCTGAAAATGTGGACCTTAGGTTTTCAGCAGCAGAACAGAAATAACTAATGTGAAATGTGAAAACTGCTAATGCAGAATTTGTGTAGTTCTTTAATTACTGAGTGAAGAATAAATATATTTATGTCTTCAAGCACAAGTGACTGGCGTTTTCTTGGAGTTGTGATTGAATACATATAGATATAAATCTACTCTTTTTCCTTCTATCCAGTGCATTTTTTCCTATTATTTTGTGATAAGTTGAGAGATGAGGTATATGCATGATCCAAAAGAGACTTTTTGAATTGGATAAATAAGTTATGATTAATTATCACTAATGAAACAAGAAAATATTAAAAAATCAAACTTAGGAGTGAGCTGGATAAGTCAACGAGTCCCGGAAATGAATTATGAAGTTAATTACATTAACTATTTTTTCCCATGTTTTTAATCAGTTAACTCCAAATATATGGTTCTAAAAACAATGTTATATGACAGAGAAACTTCTCAATTTATGTAGAGAATGAGTTGTAAGTAAGAGAGATTGTGATTGGTATTAAAAACAAGTATTCAGTGCAAAAAAACATTTGGAAAATGGATTGTTAGAGCAAGGGTTAAAGGATATTAGCTTGCATTAAAATATCATAAGTCATAAAAGTTTTGTCATGTTCTGAATAAACATGAAGCATGCTTAATATTATTAAGAGTGGAGCATGTTACAGCAGTAATAAACCTCCACTAAAAACATGCATCAAAAATATCTGTCTATTCAAGTATTCAGAGGACTCCATTAACCTTCAAAGTTGCAGATACCTTCAGGTGTCTTTAAATTAATTTATTTTTCTGGCAAAGATGAAAAATGGAAACACATCCAAGGTTCCACTGTATGGAAATTGTGAAGTGTTGTCAAGTTATTATTTCAGTGACAGGTGATTTTTTTTTTGGAAGAAAATACTTTCTTCCAGAAGAATTCTGCAAGCAGGTAAATGATTGTCAAAATTTGCTTGGTGCCCAAGACGATGTGCCAGCAAACTGACTTTCTAGCTACAGAAGGAATTAAACATAGGTTCATTAAAGGGTTGCAATGGAGGGCAAGAAGTACATGATTAAATGATACTGAAGGAGAAAGTACACATAAGTGAAGATTGCAAAGGGATTTTGACATGACTGCTTAGAAGGGTATGTGTTGAAAGACTCTCCTGGATTGTCTATATACTAATGGACAGAATTTGGATAACAAACAGCAACTGTAGGTGCAGGGCCATGACATTGTCAGAAAAACAAAAATTTGGTGAGATAATGCACAAGGCATTGTCATAGGTAATTAAATGTGATTAAAGGATAATCAGGACAATACTAATTTAAAGTTTTCTGTAGATGATAAAATAGGCTGAGGGTCTTATCTGCACAGTCCTAGAATGTAAAAGAGGTCACTGTCATTTATAATTTAATTATCACAGCAGATTTGCAAAGTATGGGTGGAATAGTGATGCATTTGGTTTGCAAAAAATCTGCTATGTAAAACACTGAGTCTTTGAGTCTTTTCATGTTATTTTTCAAGCATTCAATTCCTGGGCATGTTTTTCCCAGCACTGGGATATCTGTTAAAAAATTATTATCTAAAATGTTCATATTGATACATAAAGAAGTAAAACTTTGTTCCAAGAGAAGACTGATGGAAAAATACAAATGCTACTAGCAATAAAATTGAATTCTACTAAAAATTATAATTTTACCTGAAATTTTTAATTATTTACAAGCATTTAAATATAGATATTAGCTTGCATTTTTTATATTTCTATGAAATTATGCACCATTTTCAAAGTGATGGAATTCCAGAGGATTAATGTCCCAGAAAAGAGGAAAAGTGTTTAATTTTAAATAAATTCTGCTTTTTATACCAAAGCAACTTCATTGATTTCTATATATTTTATCTTTGCAAAACTAAGAGAGTGTTTACTACATTTTTCTTGAATTACAAAAGGCAATTTAAGGCTGATAATGAAAAAGCTCATGTTCTCTTTCTTTTCTCTTCTTTCCAAAATTTCTTTCTGAAGCATAAATTGTTTCATCATTTTACAGAAGGTAAGCTTTTGTTGATAAAAATCTGTGCTCTAAACACAATAGTATTTTCCATAAGTATTTTCTTGTGAGGTTCTTGTACACTTCAATTTTGGTGAATTACATAGCAAAGATAGAGTTGGAAGTACTGTACTTAGCTGCAGCTGGATACTTTTCTTACCCTTTTGTGCATATCAAACTTTCTCAGACTCAGTAACATTAATAAAGAAGTTGTCAGATCATAGTTCTTGCTCTCCTGTAATCACTTTCTTTCTCAACACATTTGAATGGTAAGGGCAAACCTGAGTGTATGAGAAAAGATACATGTGTGTATGAAGGTGCTGTGCAGTTAATCCAAGTGAAGGAAGAAATTAATATTTTCTAACTAAGTAATAGCCATTTCTAGAAAGTGGCTAATATTCAGGCTAACCTTCCTTTCAATCAGGGGAATTTCAAGCTAAACTGGTTTAGTTTAGAATTATGGGTTAGTTATTAAATACCCATAAAACTAAAGCTGAGGGACATGAGTCAAAGTCCAAGGAGTTGCAAAAGGCAGAAGTAGTATTTGCCCAGATAGAGGCAAAGGGCCTGACATGAGCAAAGCAGATTCAAAAAGTTGGGGAGAGCACAGTTAGGGAGTTGAGTATTGTTCTGTCTCCATCATAATTTCAATCCATGTTTCACCAAAGTGTGCATTTTCTCAAGATAAAATTTAGTACAGTGAGGTAAGAAGAAACTCTCCCAGTAGGGCAGAAATTAATTCGTGATGTTTGATTTCCTTTAAGTATTTAAACAGTTTTATTGCTTGCTTGAAATGATTTTGTATTTAATGGAAAAAATCCAAGTTTGTTATTTTGTTTTCCACAGTACTGCAGCAAAGTCAGTGGACAGCTTTCCACTGATGTCAATAGTCTTTGCAAGCAATATCAATGACCTGATCATCCAGGCATTTCACACATGACAGCATGTTGCCTTCAAGGGAAGTTCTGCATATAGAAATATTTGAGAACTGAGTTTGAAATTGAAAATTTACTTCAGATTTCCAGCATATATATTTTAATATAGTCATAGAATAAATTGAGTTGGAAGTGCCCCACAAGGATCATCAAGTACAGCTCCCGCTCCTGCACAGCACCATTTCAGAGTCACACCATGTGCCTGAGAGCACTGTCCAAACACTTCTTGAACTCTGTCAGGCTTGGTGCTGTGACCACTTCCCCCCAATTCTTCTGTTCCCTCCGGGTGAAGAACCTTTTTCTAATATCCAACTAAACTTAGGCATTGAAAAGAGACATTAGCTGTGTTTGAGAATTAATAAGCATATGTTTATTATGAAGACATAGCATGCAAACTGCTAATATTAAAACATTTCACCCAAAATGGAAATGCTTCAGTTTCAGGTGAAGTAAAGCAGTAGTGTAGTGTTAGAAATTTCAACCTTCTTGTCATTGGCAAAGCACATATATTTTTATACTTTTTTCTTTGTTTTGTTCACTCTTTATGTTTTATACCTTTTTGTATCACACCATTTGACTAGAATAAATATTCAAAGATATAATAGTCAAAATTCTTCATTGATTTTTCATTTATTTTTTACATAAGGCTATACCTCAGATGCTACAGATGATTTGCAAGATTCCCTGTGCTAGATCCTGCTAAAGTCATTGCAGGAGATGCTTGTCCTTACAACGTAAACAAAGGGAGAAAATAAAAGCAAGAGCATAAGGAATTAAGTTCAATGACCAAGTGTCCGATCGGCTGCCTGTCTCTGTCGGACACGCGTAGGGTGGTCCGCAGACAGCCTGCGGTGAACAGATGAGTCTGGACTCTTCTTTTGATCTTTTTCTCGGGTTGTTTATTTTATCTTATCTAAAAGGTTTTTCTTCTGCCCAGCTGAGATCCGACCAGCAAGGCAGCCACACGCAAACTCCCCGCCCCTGGGGCGGTAGAACATTCTTATAATGATAATTACATGTATGATATTTACAATTTTTCACCAATTCCCATCACCTTTGTTGAACAGTGCACCTTTAGCATAAGCCAATCCAAAGTGCATACATCACACAGAAGATGGATGACAAGAAGAAGAAGAAGAACCACGAGGTCGGGCCTAACTCCTCCATCTTGTCTCCATCACACCCCCTTGTACCAGAATCCTAAAACCTATGTTCTAGTCTAAAAAAGCATTTGTCCTTCACCATTTACACCTCAGAAACCTGTGAATCCTCATGTTGAGATAGCACAACTCTCGAAGGGTCAAAATCAAGCCACCAGGTACTTTTGGCTACATTCCAGGACTTCTGAGCCCCCCAGGGGCTCTCCCTGGGACTCAGAGCATCCAAGGTGATGCACTGAGTTCCCACAACCAAGGTCACTAAAGAACTTGTCTGGGACAATAAAAGCAGCGAGATTTCCTGTTACCCAGCTTGAGGTTTTATCATTGAATCACAATTGAATCACAATTGTTTATAACAGTTTTTCTTAATAGATTCTTGCAATATGGTAGAAATAATTTTGTTTACAAGAGCAGAATTCTCACCCTCTCACAACATCAATGTGAAGATTATTTCAGATCCTCTGAACCCTGACATTTCCTTGAAAATGCATAAATCTTTGGAAAAAGTGTCCCTAATGCAGTTAAACAGCTGTCAAACCTTTCACTTCTAGAGAAAGAGCACCTTTCTTTAAACGTTGGCTGTTCTCAGAGCATTTTAGGATGATGTCAGTGTCCCAGATGAGTATATAACACCTTTGATGATTTAAAACCAACTAGTCATTGAATCAACCATTCTGAGACACCTCATGGGTAATGACTTTTTAAGACTCAGTCTTGCAAATCTGAATAGAATGGCCAGTACATAGTACAGCAAAGTACAGCAAAACACATATTCATTTCAGTAGTCATATTATCTTTTTTTTTTTTTTCTTTGAATTTGAAGGCTGATGCAAGCACAACTGGAAGCATCCTAAAAATATTTTTTTTTAATTTTTAGATCATATTTTCTGATCTTGACCCTGCTTTGCTTTGACAACCAAGCTTTCTATGAGACAATCTAAACCTTTGAAGTAGATATATTTGGAAATCTTTTTAGGTTTCTCAGTTTTTTATTTTTAATTTTCATTCTGTTTTTTTAGATTTATGTTCAGAAGTTCATTCCCTGTCAATAACACAATTATCATTGCTAATTATGAGAAAAGAAAACACACTTTACTTCAGTCATTTAAATGTTTAAAAAACTGGATGAAGCATCAGAGAAACTGGGGCAGGAACTCTAATACCTATTAAAATGTGTCTGCATTTGATTTTAATTTTAGATGCTCATGTGCATATCCAGTGATTGATCCAAAGACACCAAAACAAACTAAAAGAAAAAAAAAAAAAAAAAGGTTGCTTTTCATAGATACTAATATCTAGATGTGACTACTAATGACTGGAAATGGTTTGCAGGTCTGAGTTATGAAGGTCTCTGCTATTTTATTTGTTTATAGATATATGTTTGTCAAGAGTGGAAACTCATGGAAAAAAATGTTAATTGAAATCAATAAAGAAAGAAAATAACAAGCTGGAAAAGATGGCAAACAAGAAAATTTAGCAACATTGATAAAGTGTCAACACCAATCAGCATCAAGATCAAGTCTTCACAAAGTTACAGTGTCCTTGTTTTGGTTGATTTGTGTTAACTCCATTTGGGATTAATTTAAAGACATTTTGTCTCAATTGACTTAAATTGACTCAAAGGCAAACACTGAATGAAGTTTTAATCTGATACTTCTATCTCCATAAAAAGCTGCAGTATCATTTGAGTAAAAAAGAAAGTTTTCAGAATTTTAATACATTATTTTCAAGGGATTTTAGAAATATAATTCTATTTCATAGTAGTTTTCAATAGTAGTCAAGAACTTCCTTCTTCAAGTTCTTTAAATAATGTCCTTATCCTTCAATTAGTGCACATTAAAAAAAAAAATAAAATAAAGAGAAATCAAATGTATACCTAGCAATCTTACCATTTTTTGAGTAAGTTAGTAAAGTTTCATGGAACCTTTGATAATGTGTATTTCCCTCACTGACTTTTTGGTCATTCTTTCAAGAATGAAGATAATTGTCCACTAGAATACAAAATCATTTTCCAGGAGACATCCCAATTAATCCCTTGTTCCAGATCTGTCAGCTATTTATAGCCAGTAATATATAAAATTTTTTAATCATTTTGTTTGTGGCATGAATGCAGACGGATATGGAAAAACACATTGCAGCCCTCAAGTCTAGCGTTGACCTTATAGACTTTTTGGAAAAATAGTGTGTACATCAAGCTGCTTGAAACTGTTTACTTACCTTGAAGATATAAAGATGAAGGATTCAGCTAAACTTGGCTAGAGTTGATTCTGTGAGCTCCAGGGATACTAAAGATTTCAAGCTACTTGCTCGCACTGCTAAGCCATCACCTCCAGGAAAGGTTAAACACTCTATTATTGAAGTATCTCTCTGACTACTCACTTCTTTTAAAATTCAATTTTATACCTGAAGAAAAAGCTTTCTGCTAATCATTATAAGTATCCCAGTTTTTTTCCTCAGTTCAACTCATTGAGAATGTCCCCTTATTTTACAGTTTTTGTCAGAGACTAAAATGAGAGTAAAGAAAAAGGCAGGTAACCTCAATCTCTATTCTTCAATATATTAGATGTATGGCATGAATTTTGATTACACAATAACCTCTCTCTCTTTCTCTCTCTCTCTCTCTCTTTCTCTCTCTCTCTCTCTATATATATATATAAACAAAAAACAGCAGCACAGGAGAGTTGGAGAGGTTAGTGCAAGCTAAATATTATTAAATATATCAAAATAGATGAAAAGAAAGACAGAAAATATTACTTTAAAAAAAAAGATATGTGGTAATAGAGAAGAAGCTCAGTATTTCTACTCACATTCTATAGTCTGAGATTTCATGAGCTTCATGAACATTTCTGAAGTTCACCACTTCAAACATATTTTCCTGTCCTCTATATCTTTTAAATGCTGCAGTTCTAGAGGAGATTCAAGTCCTAAAACATAGATTATTAGCAACACTAATAATTTAGCACATCCAATTCTATTGGGAAAATAAAAGCTCTTTGCTCACCTGCAGTCAGGGAAAAAAGATTGATGAAGAGTGGTATCTATGCTTCCACACAGGCATAAATAGAATTCAGACCTTGCTATAGTATAATGTTCTCTCAGTTTGACCAGAGTGCCATTCTCAGCCTGCCATCTGAAGGGCAGCTGATTTAATTATACTCTTTGAATGTAAGTTCAGAATTGAAAACAAGGTCCATTAGCTAAGTTTGATCTAGATACATATGCCATTTTTAATGTCTTTGAAAGCAGTTTATGCAGATATTGTTTCCTTCTCTATTTATTTGAGACTCTGAAGTGCTGGTCTCTTTTGTTAAGGGTTAATTAAACAGGCCATGTGGGAAATGACAGAACTAGAGATCCATTAAAACTGTTAATTGGGTAGCAGATAATTGTTCACAGTTACTCTGTTTTGACATCAAATTTTCAACATTTTATAGTAGGTGAAATTACTACTCCCTGCCTCATGGGACTTGTTATTTATGGCATTCTCCTGTGGTTGAAAAGAAACCTGGTGGCAGGAAAAAAAAACAACTTTGCATTCAGACTGTGAATTCAGATTGATTTTTTTTTTTTTTTTTTAATGTGGGTCATGGATAAGTTTACACAACCTGGGAAAATACTTAAGGAACTTAAAATTGTCTTAGTGGGATTTTTCTTGTTCTCAGATTATAGAAGAAAGAGAGGGTTTGGCAAAATATAAGGTAACAAATGGTTGAAAAACAAAGCTATCTATGTTTGCCCTCTCCTGTTTTTATCCTGACAACATTGATTTTGCCAAATACTGAACTCCAAGTGAGTAGAAAGAAGAAATATCTTCAGGAATCAATCTAGGGGTTAAAAATAAAAACAACAACAGAAAAAGCCCACATCACAAAACAAAAACCGAGGAAACATAGTCATAGATGAAGAGACAATAGAATTTTAAGGGGAAAGACTGAAAATGATAAACACAAATAAGGAAGATATTTCATCCAGTAAATTGGGAATGTGAGATTAGCTGTTTCTATCCTAGTTTGAGAAATAAAATGGAGAATTAGAAATTATGATTCAAGATATAACGAGACTTTGCAGAAAATACTAATAACAGCAACTACAGTTGGACCAGAGGTGTTGAAGGCACAATTCATTAGGAAGAAGATAAAAAAGGGGAAAAGTAGTGTACATGAAAGTTGTGTCTCAGTGTTAAAAAAAAAAATTATAACAATAATAGAATAAAAACTATGTGAAACACCTATTATGTGACAGTAAAAACTTTAAATTTCCTAGATGGAAAATCTGCTCTAGATCTCCAGTATTGACAATAAACAATAATATCTATGGGAGAAAGAAGCAAAAATAAAAATAAATGAAAATGTATGAAAATTGAAAACTTTTATTTCCTATAGAAGGTACCATCTAATTGATAGATAGTTGTTCTGGAAAACAATATTTAACAGTTTAAAATTTTGTTTAAAATATTAAACAATATTTTTCTGTAGAACAACCAGCAGATAACTGCAAGGCTTATTATTTTAACCTTAGGGGTGAGTATCTGATGAAAACACTACTCACTTATGCCAAAGCTGAAAATCATAGTGATTGTGATGATAATGAAATTCTCATTTTAGTCCAAAATAACAGTCCACTTCTGTTAGCAGAAAGGAAAACTTAGATTACTCTAGGAAATGAGTAGCACGGCTGACAGAAATTGAGAATTATTAACATGATTCCTTTTGAAAGGGGTAGAACAGGGCAAATAAAGCTTCAAAAATTGTTTCTCTTTCTAACATTAAAGGAAATATGGACTTTGAGGGTATGTTATATATTCATCATAATTTTTTATCTGTCAAATTCTCTAAATTCTTTTCTTTGTCTTAATTCTTTCAAAATGTATGTATTTCAACATAAAGAAAAGAGGACAAATTGTTCTTTGGTGCCACTAAAGTTGTCTTTTTCAAGTTTGGTGATAAATCTTCCTTTACTTTTCATCAGTCATAAACATCTGAAATAACTATGACATTGCCATACCTTAGAGTAAATTTCTATAGATAAAAAATAAAAATAAAGGAGAGGTATGTATAGAAAAAAAAAGTAGAAATGCAGATTTCTTGCTTTCTAGAATCCTCCAGATATAGTTTTATAAAATTAAGGTTATGACACTAAGGAAAATATCAGTAGTTGGGGTTTTTTAAATCTTTATCTTTAAAAACCTCCTTGATGCTTCTAGTTCTGGATGGTTGGTGGTCTCTTACGTAGGTTAAAAATTATTAGTTATTTCCTTGAGATTCAAAAAAATTTGGCTTCATAACTCAGATGGCCTCTCAGTCTCATTTTCTACATCAAAAAAGGTATTCTGCTAAAACACACAATTCACACTCCTCAAAACAATACACTATGGAAATATTGCATTTTGACAGTAATTTATAAGTTGCATTCAATGTTCTTGAATTTAAGTCATCTGCATAGCTATAAGAAATTAATATAAGAAAGAGGAGCCAGTGCTTTAATTCAGGTGTTGCTTCATGTTGTTTTGAATTTTCTTTTTAATTATTTCCCAGACAGAACAGGAAAACTTCCTGTTTCAGATGAAGCAGGAAGAACAAATGCTGCAAAGTAATTGCTCATGCAATATCAAAATGTAGCTAACATTCAAGGGTGAATCTTATGAAAATGCAGAACAATTTTACTTTAGAACTTAAGAAGAGAGCCAGGCATGCATAAACCATGATTCTTATGAAGTATTTAAATATTAAAAAGTCAAAATCCTTCATTTGACAGTGTCTGACCTTTACGCTTATCTGCTTTTAAAATACATCTTACCTATCTACCAAAACTTTAATCACCTTCTCATTTCAGATATTGAAAGAAAGATTCCATTTTAATCAAGCAAAGGTCATTCTTCTTTGAAATATGGATTACTTACCTGCAGTTTTTAAAAAAGGAGAACTGGAGAACAAACTCAGGAGAAACAGCTTTCTCTCCAGACTGAGATAGTACTGAGTCAGCAGTGGAAAGGATTAAACATAATTATGTGTAACTCCCAGAGGCCATAAGGTCCAGACAAGAAATAAAATGCAATTCAGTTTCAAAATGTATGAACTTCATATAGTTACAAAATGAAGAAATTAGATATTATGTTATCTACTCTTTTTGAACTACTTGAACAGTGGTTAGGTTAGAATGGCACCAGAAGCAGCAAGAGATAAAACCAAATGGGTAATCTGTTTGAGATGATTGAGATTATGATGAAGGTTTCAACCTCTGTCTGATTATTTACAAGCTAAGTAAATTATCAGTTTCTCTTACCTGTTAAATATATAACTTCTTTTACTAAAATATTGCATTGTATTCTAACGTTTGTCCTCAAGTAGCAGCAAAATTTGAATATTTAAGATATAATCACAGTATAATTTCTAAATCTCCAAATGACTGAACATTTCATAGAGAAAAACAACTTCTGCTATCTGGTCTTCTAAAATAAAATATAGCAGAAAAGCTACCTCCAGGTTTTTTACCCACATATGAGAATCTGAGTTTGTAATTTTTTTGATCTCATATAAGTGAAACATTAAATTGTTTTGAACACACAAATGTCTAATATTAACCTATTTAGAATTATAATATATTTGAAATAGCTATTGACTTTTGGTTTAATTTTAAATCGTAAAATATAACCTTTTTTAGAAAAGATCTTATTTTCAGAGCCACAGAATCAATTAAGTTGGGAAAAATCTTAGAGATCATAGAGTCCAACCTGAAACCCAACACCCCCTTGTCAAGCAGACCATGTCACTGAGTGCTTCATCCAGTCTTTCCTTAAACTCCAGGGACAGTGACTCCACCACCTCCTTGGGAAGCTCATTCCAATATCTAATCAACCTTTCTGTGAAGAATCTCTTCCTAATGTCCAACCTGAATGTCCCCTTGTGCAGCTTATGGCTGTGTCCTCATCCTGTTACCAATGGCCTGGGAGATGCAGCTGATCCCCACATGTCCACAACCTCCTTCCAGGCAGTTGTAGGGAGTGACAAGGTCACTCCTGAGCTTAATAGGAGGTCTCCTCCAGGCTTAACAGCCCCAGCTCCTCAGCCACTTCTCACAGGATATATGCTCCAGACTCTTCACCAGTGTTTTTGCCCTTCTCCAGACCTGCTCCAGTGCCTCAGTGCCCTTCCTGAACCGAGGTGCCCAGAACAGGCTGCAGTCCTCAAGGTGTGTCCTCAGCAGTGCTGCCACGGGGGAAGAATCACTTCCCTGATGCTGCTGGCCACAGTATTCTCATGTAGGCCAGGATGCCATTGGCTGCCTTGGCCACCTGGGTACAGCTGGCTCATGTTCATCCAGCTGTCTGCCAGCCCCTCCACATGCTTTTCTGCTGGGCAGCTTCCCAGCCACTCTGGCCCCAGCCTGCAGCACTGCAGCACTGCATGGGGTTATCTTGGCAAAAGTCTAGGACCTGACACTTGGTCTTGTTGAGCCTCAAGCTGTTGATCTAGTCACATCTATGTAGCCTGGCCAGATCCCTTTGATTTTCTCATAGAGTTTACAACTCTGATAACCTGTAATACTTTTTAAATAGAATTGATTAGATTCTTGTAATGTTGGGGCACCTAAAAATACACATTATATCTTCAAATGTGTAGGTTTTGATTGCAGGTTAAAAAAAGTCAGTGCAGAAATGTCTGTAAAAATAATAAAGCCATCAGTAACAGATTATTAATGGACATTTTTAGCCAAAATGGCAATTTTAACAGGTATTTTTGCGTTCGTATTAAAGTTTCTCAAATTATGACTCATACAAAGCAATATATGTTTGATCTAACTTTCATAGACAAAATCAGCAACCACAAAAACATTCTCCATTTTCAAGGCAGATTTGAGCTGAAAAAAAAAGAATATCATTAAAACCTTCTTTCAGAGAAAAGTTTATCTTTTCTACTGTGATTAATAGTTAGTCCACTGCCACTGCCTTCTGGTAAACATGACTTAAAATATATGCTCCATATTATTTAGAATTAAACCATTTCAATATAAGTATATTTGCATTACCTTTTATCCAATGTTTTTCAGATCAAACATCAGTTAAGACTCCATGAACTTCACAATTCACTGTTAGGGATGGTCTGGGCACTGGGTATACATATGTATGTGTGTGTGTGTATGTATGAATCCCAATAAATAAATCTGAACATTCTAAAATTTCCCAGACTCAGAACAAAGTAGTTGATCAACATATTAATACTGGAACTTGGTCAAATGTTACTTTGCACTCAATGGTCAGATGTGCATATGCACACAAAGTTGTGGAAATAAGGACTGAATGTTATGTCCTATTATGTGAATACCAATAGAGTGAAATTTAATTATGGGCTAGTCATGAAGGTTTGTGCCTTGGTCCTTTAAAGTCTGAGTCAGAAAGTTATTAATTGAAATATATATTAAACCAGTTTAGAAAAGAAATGTATTTCCAGTTGTGCAGTAAAGTAATATTTTCAAAGTTACAATTTATAAAGAAGACTATTTTCTTCAGAAATTATGTCTCTTTCTAAAAGGAATGATTGTAAACTCTTACTGCCCTGCTTTTTTTCATAATTTTTCTGAGATACAGAACTTCTGAACTGGTAATGTAACTTAAAAGTAAATGTCTTGAGACGTGAGAAAAATTAGGTGACTGCTCATTACATCACCTCTACAAGCAGCTTGTAACAGAGCTTTTGATGGAGAGAATTACACTAATCCAAAAAAAAAGAACAGGAGAAAAAGAGTAATAGCACCACATATCAGTAGGCTAGCATCATATTCAACTGATACTCTACGTGAAGAATGCAAAGTGATAAACAGTATTTTCTTCAAGCAGCAGGTATCTCAGTTGCATTCTTCCTTCTCATTTACATAAAATAGTCTTCATTTTGCTGTAATAGTTGTGATTATAATGTTATTTTATAGTGATTGGTTAGGATACCCATCATTTTCCATATTATCAAGCAATGATGTGAAACTTGCCTTGTAATGATGCAAAAATATAAATGGGCACCTATGTCAGAACTCTATTGAATTGAGTGCAGAACATAAAGAACTCTCCAGAGAATCAAAAGTTCTTAATTTCAAAATCAAGAAGCAAATCAAAAACAAAATAATTGAAAACAGCCAGGTATGAAGTAAATGAAAAGCTCCATTAAATGTAAGAATTTTAATCCATTCCTGATTTTTTTTTTACAGCTTGTACGTGTCTGAGCAACATACAAACATTTACAAAATATTGTAAGAAAAAGCTGAGAATTGACAGAACTACTATGGAGTAAGAATGAAATCTTAACTAAAGACATTTACCATAACCACTGCAGAAATCAGCTTTATTCCCTTGTCTTAGCAACAGGTGACTGCACAGCAAGTCAGTAAAAGTTCCAGAATACAGACTGAAGAACAGGCCAACAAAAAGTTAAATAAATAAATTTATTCTGCTAGAAAATAGAGGTCTTTACCAATGAGCATGTGCGTAGTGGAAAAAGTTTACCCTTCCAAACCAAGCTCGTCATCTAAGATCTGAGAAAATCCCCAAATTAATTACAAACTGAGCTGCATAATCCTAGTTTTTTCAGTCTAGAATCAAGATAAAAAATGAACATATTTGGATACTGGGGGAAGGTAGGAAAGCTGTTTTCTTTTATAATTGTTAATATTCCATGTAAACT
Organism: Urocynchramus pylzowi; assembly: GCA_013397555.1. Lineage (NCBI taxonomy): Eukaryota > Metazoa > Chordata > Aves > Passeriformes > Fringillidae > Urocynchramus > Urocynchramus pylzowi. Next base: position 2,201,273 of record VZRH01002296.1, on the reverse strand, counting down.
CTTTGCTTTGGGTAACACATGGCCTTGTCACTGGACTTTTTCTGTTCCCTGTATCTTTTCTCGACCTGTTTCCAAAACAGAAAGTTTCTCAGTTATTCAAATTACTCAGGATGCAGCTCTCTATTTCACAAATCATGTACTTCGATATTTATCACAAAACCAGCTAAGGGACTCAGAAAATTGGAAACAAATTAACTCCTGCAGCCAAGTTTCTATAGGACTACAAATTGAAGGGCAGACCCATCAAGATATTTGAGGGCAAGTCTGCCATCCAGAGGGACCTAACTAGGCCAAAGGAATGAGCCACAAGGATTGCAAGTGGATTACAAGCTGGGTATGAGCCAGCCCTGGCTCTTAGTGCCACCCTGGCACTAAGGAAAGTCAAGAGCAGCCCAGGCTGCAGTAACAGGAACAAAGGCAGGAGATCAAGGCAATTTCCATCCCACTTGTGAGACAACATTTAGATTCCTGCATACAGTTCTGAGGGGCCCTAACAGAGAAAATACACTCACAAACATGGGTGTATTTGTTGAAGGACACCATGCTGGTCAGGTACTGGAGAATTTGCCCTTTGAGGAGAAGCTGCTGAAGCTGGGCTTGCTCAGTCTGGAGAAAAGACCTTACCCAGACAGAGAGAGAGTCCTTACATTAGTGCATGGTCAGAAAATGGGAAAAAACAGTCATACACTGAAACAAGTGAAATTGAGCCTGGGTATAAAGAGAAACTTTTCTCCATGAGAACAGTCAGGCACTAAAGAGGCTTCCAGAAGATATGTGCAATCTTTATCTTCGAAGGTTTTGGAGATCTAGACAGATCAAACCCTAATTCTGACCTCACAGATGACTGTGTTTTGCAAATCCTGAGGCCCTGTCCAACTTGAATTTTCTCATGCAACTATATTATTTCCAGCATTTCCTCTGGAACACATTAAAGGAATAGACCCTTCTAGTGATTCTCATTTGCTGCCTCTGTTTGTGCCACAGTAGAATGCAATATGGAGATTGTTTACCCAAAGTGATGGTGTTTTGTTTCCTTGGCCTGTCAGGAAACAAACAGTCAGCAGACAGCCACGAGTTTTTCTTCAGTTAGTTTAGTTCTAGTTCCTGTTCAGTTTAGATGTAGTAATATAGTGTAATATAGTATAGAATAATACAGTATAATAAAGTAATTAATTAGCCTTCTGATATCCTCGAGACGCTCTCATTCTTCCCGCACGTTGGAGCCCCCTGGGAATCTGATACCATGGGATAGGAAAGTATTTCAGATAACTCCAGATATCAAGAAAGATTCTTCCTCAAAGATAAAAGGACATATTTTACAAATATACATGAACATATACATACTTTTAACATAAAGATTGGTTCTGTTAGGACATGTAATTTCAAATAATTTCAGACAATATGCTATTGTACTGTTGAAGACAAAACCACTGAGATTTTCTCTGTTCTCTTTCACTCCTTTCCAGTTCACCCAGCAGTCTCTACTACCATCTTGCCCATAATCATTCACTCATTCACAGAAAAAATCAACTCCAAGCCCTCCAAATCATTTGGGTATGGTAGAAGAGAGAGGCTGAGAGAGTTGGGGTTGTCCAGCCTGGAGAAAAGAAGGTTCTGGAAAGACATGATTGTGGTCTTTCAATAATTCAAGGTGGCTTATAAGGAACATGGGGACACACTATATAGTAGGACCTGTAGTGATAAGATTTTAAACTAAAAGACGGTAGGTTTAGACTAGATATAAGGAGGAAATATCAATAATGAGGGTGGTTAAACTCTGGAGCAGTTATATATTTTCAACTTGTACACAACATAACTTGAAAATTCTGAATAAAGTAAAAATAAGATAATTTCCAGATTCTTTGTGAAATTTTTTTTTTAGAGAGAAAAAGAACCAAAGACCACCAAAGAGCAAAGTAACAGAAATTCTGTATTATCTTTCTCCTTACCATCTCCTTTCACATATTTATATTTTTATTTGCTGTCTGGTATTTTCATTGGGACACAAGGATCTGATTCCAGATATCAGCCAAAAAAAGACATACAAAAGCCTAATTCTCCTTTTATGTTCATCAGTGCAGTGAATGTTCTTACATTCAATGGTGCATTTGCTACCTATGCAGCATCCCCATTTAGATAAATGTTGTATTTGTTCCTAGATGTAACAGATTGAATTAGTTTTGTTTTACATAATTTTGCAACATATACATAGTAAAAATCTTTCTTCTTGCTAGCAAGTCTTCCAGTTGACACACCACATACCACAAATACTGTGCAATACAAACACACATCTTCCCAGTTCACTAAAATCACATCAAATATTCCTGTGATTTTAAAGTGCAAAGGTATCATAAAAGAAAAAAGATAAATACATGTCCCCGCACCTCCACCCCCTTCCTGGAAACACAAAGGGAAAAAGCTATTTGACTTTGGTAGTTTTTACCCTGAAAATCTGCGGGGTATTCTTCAACATTTTATTTTTTTATTAATCTTTTGCCCAGCACTCTACCAGGTAATTATGACTCCAGAGAATTCATGTTATTTTAGTACTCAGTTCTTAAGAAAGTGTGCTAAGGATCTGTGGATCTTTAAACAGCAGTAGAGTACAGAAAAGACACCTGATACAGAAAGATGTAGAGCACAAACTCAACCAAATGCTTTCAAACTCTTGGAAAGGCCTCCACAAGTTAAATCTGAGAATAGGAAAAAAAACCCAATGAACCACCTCCTCCATTCTTTATTAGTAAAAAAGTTTTAGACCATCACTATTAACAATTACACATATTTATATTCATGTGAAGAATGAATTGTAGAAAACATGCACAAATTTTCTGGATTTAAAAAATTTATATACTCTATATCAATTCATAAGCCTTCAATTGATAGTAATAAATGTGTTAACAAAATTAAACAGAAACATACACCAAGGTACAATTTTCCTTACACTGAGGTATGATTCACTTAAGCAGTCTAACATCCAGTTTAGCCAAGTCTGTGGATGAGTGCCTTTGACCAACCTGTGGATGTCTCTGGTGAAAGAAAGGAGTGAAGAGAGAATGTGTTCTCAAAAAAGCCATCTCAGCTTCCTGAGGTGTTTAACACAGTATATGATTAATGATGTAAAAATGGTAATTTTTATCCTGATGGAATGTGTATATACATGCATACATACATACCTACCTACAGTTCAGTCTTCCATTTCTAATACCAGGAAAGCTGCCATTTCACTGCTGAGACTCACAGCATATGCAGTAATTGTATTCTTTCCATTCTTCTCTGTGGTATGAATGGCTTTGAGCTGTAAAAAAGATATTTTCCATAGATGTTTCTTACTTTATCATCTTCGTATGCACCAGGTACAAAGATACACATTTGTAAACAGGTCTCTCCATTGACTATGAGACCAATAATCTGATTTGGATTTCTTGGCCACTCTAATAACCAACTCCCAGCCTTTATTCTCTCAGTATCCAACACAGATTTATAAACATTTCAATACAATGGCTGCTAGGCCTCATATCCTACTTGTCAACTACCATGGTGTGATTTTTCCTGGTGAATATGCACTGATATGTTCCTATACAGTATGTGCCTACTCTGATCTCTGGCACCACAGGCAGACAAGGCTCTGACCTGTAATCTCTTACCTGGCTCTGACTCTCAGACACCCACACATGCATCTGTATACACAAAAGAGATCCCTTGATCCAGACAAGCAGTTAATAGTGGAGATCAGATTGCAATGAAAGGTGCAGGCATGGCCAGACCAGCATCCTGATCAGCAACATTTACATTTATCTTTTATCAGCAACATTTGCCTTTTATCTCCTTGTGTTTCACCACCTGTATTCCTCCCCAAACCACTTTGATCCTTCCTTTTCCCCATCTTTAGTTTATCTTCTAAACCTCCCTCAATAAGTCTTATATGATCCCAGGATGGCCTTCCCTTGCATCCCAAAAAATATCCCACACTTCCAGGAAATGACCACCCTCATTTTGAAAAGAGACCCTGAGAGCTGCTCCCTTTGATTTGCCCTGTGGGTCTCATTTCCAGCCCATGGGGAACTTGGTTCCAAATGTGACTGATACACCAATTGCTCTGTTTAACTTTTTGGGTTTATTTTGCCTGCTATTGTTTTTTTGCATATTCATAGAATTTGGGTTTTGGGGGCTTTGTTCGGGTTTTTTGATTTGTTGTTTATGTGTACAAGTTTTCAATCACATAATCAAAATATTTTATTTTATGGACATTATTTTGAATAAGTATATTGAGGTTGTTTCCTTTGTAGGCTATTAAATTTGATCACAAGTATCATACATTGAAAAGATTCAAAGTAAGTAAAAGAATTTGAATTAATGACAAAAAAATATTTGGAAATGTATTATAGTTTCTTTGTTCTTAATTTTCATTGTCTAAAGAAAAATCCCGAACAACCAAATATTTTAGATATTGAGTCATTGAATAACTCTCTTGCATAAATTACAACATTAAAATATTGACAATACATGAGGAATTTGGGCACACAGATAGTCACACAGATTTCAGTACTACTAATGTGTTTAATAAATTAAAATGAAGACTTCTAGTCTTCTATCTTCTAGTGAATTTTTCTATTGCATTACTAAATATTTTTCCAGTGTGTCATATCAACACATACAACTTTTCTAGTGGTGCTCTAGATTAATAACTCTCTGAAAGGGTGAACAGAAAGATTTACTCTTATATATTTTGGATCATTAATACAGGAAAAAAGTGACCATTATATGCTACATCTATAGAATGTCCTTTAAAAATGTCCTTTAAAATCATCTCTGTGGACTACCTAGCATCTGCAGGAAACCTTAGCTATTAACTGAGAAGGCTGTTGATGTCAAAAGACAATTGCAATGACAGGTCTTTTTCAAAAGGTATTTATCTGAGTTGTCCTTTCGTAAATGCAAGACTTAAAAACTGAATTTTTGCAAATACGTTTTCCTCCTCTTTTTTCCTAGTAATCTTCAAAGAAACAAATAACAACTCTAACAACACAGAAGCAGAGAAATATTGACAGCACACAGAGGCAGCAAAGGTCACTGTGCTGAATACAATATTAGCGAAATTTCATAGAAACTGGCAAACCAATTTTAACCCAGTAAGGAGCAAACTGGTACACTTCATATTGATGATTCCTTCTTTTATTCCATATTGAGTTATACTTATTTGAAAAAGCCAATTTCACTTGAACACTTTGGATAATGGTCTGTTTTTTAACTCCTACCTGATCCTTTTTCCTGGAGTTAACATGAAGCTACTAGTCTTTAGGGTGTGTGGCTGGTTCTCGTGTGCCCCAGGGAATGGGATTTTTGCTGCTTCTTGTGGAAAAGACAAGGCTTTACAGTGATTTAACAGCACCTGCAGAAGGACTGGAGCACCCAGAGGGACATTCCCATGGAATATTCCAAAACAGACAGCAAGAAGCTTTAGCATAACCATTCTGAAGGCAATTATGATAGTCTTCTACAACATCATTAGGGCATTGTCTAGACTGAGAATATTCTTTGCCCTGTACATGTGATGTGTTCTCTTTTCCTGGACAATGATTTTGAATGCAATGCCAGTTACAATGTAAGGATCCAAAACAATATAAGAATTCTCAATCCTACAAGAATGAAAGGATTGATGAAAAAAGGTGCTGTTTAAAAAGGCTTCCTATTTTTTTTTATTATTATTATTTTTTTTTTTTTTTTTTTTAATGTGTGGAGCAGGAAAATACAGGACAAAAATAAAAATTAAAACCCAAAGTCTTTTAAAAAATTGTTTCTCATATATTTCATCCAGATGAAAAGCATTAACTAGGGGCCTTTCTGTGAGCTGATTCTGCTGCTTCAGCACAGCAATGAAGTCTTTAATTGGCAGAAGGAAAGTCTATCAGCATAGCGCTACTTAAAAAAGCTAGTCTCCAAAATGAACACAGCTCTAGAAAACAGTTATTTTCTGGTTACAAAGTTGCAATTATTATGGTTATTTGTTTTTTTCAAAAGATCATATTTCACATAGAATTCCAACTCTATTGCAAATTGTGTGCAAAGAGCAAAATGGTAAAATTATTTGAAAGGTTGCATACAAAATAAAAATATGTATCTCTCAAAATGTTTTCCTTCCCAATCCACTACATTTATTGTTTATAATACCAGGTCAAATTATTATTTTTAGAAAGGTGTTCTCTTGTTTTATAGCTAAGGAATTGCAAATTTTCTACTGGCTTTTGTCAGTAACTTTTTGCTGCAACGTATTATGGGTTTTTTTCCCTTAGCAAACCTACAACAATGTCTGTGTCAGAATTGCAAAAATTTACCTACAACCCTGCTTTTTAGAAACAGTAAAGGGTCAAATCACAGTTTTTGAGAAGGAAACTGCTTAAAAGGACCAGTGAGACACAATTTTCCTACAGCAACATGTAGTTCAGAATCTCTTCTGTAGAACACTACACAGAACAGAATATTTTTTTCTTTTCTCATTGATCAGTATGTCGCATGCAGCATTTCAAATGCAGTGGACCTCAATGGTTCAAGAAATTTGAAGCTGTTGTTAAGTGATTGAATTCAGTTTGAGTCTAGGTCACTTCAGTATTGACCTCAGTCATTGGACTATGCAAAACTGAAGCATTTCAGCTGCCCAGTGGGAACACTTGTGAGTGCTTTTCTATCCCAAAGGAACAAATGTGAAATCTAATTGACTACAAAAGTAAGTTGAAAAATAATTCAGCAAAATGTTTTAGAATGTAAATATGATATACTGTTCAAAGGGTGGCTTTTTTTTTATTTCCATGTGGTTTAGTTTTGTTTTTGTAGAAGACAAAAAATATAGAAGTTTTTAGGTTGGTCTGCTATTTCTGCAGAAAAGCAACTGTAGCACATCACTTGTGTGGTTTAAAAACTGAAATGTAGGATAATGGAAGAATAAAATGGAACATTAGTAGACACTACAGTTTACAAAAAAAAAGCTTATACTTATTTATACCTTGAAATCTATTTGCTTAGCAAGACTCTGCCAAGAACTATTATTTTTATGTTTTGAATGATTGAAGTGTTTAATGATAAGATGACACAGTTTTGTCAACACAGCTGTTGCTTTGTTTCTTTCATTTGCATAACTATTAGAATTGTAAGGGAAAAAAACTAGCATAGAAACAACAACTAGTTTATAACAGAATGTTGCTTGTAAGCATAAATAATTTCAGTTGACCAGTGTCATGGAATGCTTTCTTATAAAAGGTAAGGTATAAAGTGAAGACAGATGTGCTATGATGGGAAAAGCAAAACAGAACCACACCAAAAGAAGAACAGAAAAGTAAAGGAAGATTATTTGAGCTCTACTCTGAGATGTGAACTGGCACACTGGGACCTGGAATTGCAGACTGTACTCTACTAATCTCGAGCACTGTGTTTATCATATCCACACACTACACTAAAAGGATAATTACCATTATTCAGTGTATTAATAGTCTACAAAAATATAGAACAGCATGACTACTGGAAGTGCTTAATGAATACTGATCACTTTGATGTAGCTTTCACATATCTCAGTACAGGTGACTGGGATGGACCTGCTTATCAGAAGAAATGAGGACACTCTTTCAATGTTTGACAAAAATGAGGCATTTGAATGAGGCATTTGACAATATTGAAATTAGGAGTACTTCAGAAGATACAGTATCAGTTAATTTGGGGGAACAAAAATAGATTTTAATTTTTTTAATATACTAAATGTAACACAGACATAGCAACATTGTTCCAATCCATAAGTATTTCAAGGATTTTTGTATAGCTACTCTGTAATTCCTGCTTGTGTGTTCTTTGTCCTAAATTAGAGGCCTTTTTTCCACTTATTTGTAAGCTATCTATTACACCTACAGTTTCTTTCATTGTTTCTCTTTTATTAAAAGAATATATATGCTACACTTTAATTTTTATCTTGGGTTTTTTTTTTTATTTGTAGGATAAGGAGACTGCAAAAGATAAATAATCAGATAGGTTTTCCAGTATCTGTAAGGAAGCTCTTTCAGATTGTTTTAATCACTACTCATCTGGCTCCTGAATAATAACAGCTGTCTTCTCTCAATACTTTCTGCAGATTGTCAGATTTATTGACTGTATGACTGTATCTGAGACCCCTTCAAAACAGAAAAAAAAAAAAAAAATTGTCTTTCAGAACTTTTCACTACTCTCTTATTTATAACCTCTGTAGGTGCTTACCTGGGGAAAAGAAAAAATCTGAAAATAACTAAGCTGTTAATGAAGTTCATGAACGTTTATTGTTTTCAAAGAGATGCATCAGAGTAACTTAAAATGGATTTTAAAACACTATAGGTTTAAGCCACTAATATGAGGGATAATGTGGACCCCATATTTCAGTATAGGTTAATTGGTTATAATTCTGAAACAATAAAAAATAAAACCTACTCAAAAGGAAAGCTATCTACCTAGGGACCTGAAGTCAATGAACCAACCTATTTTTAAGCAGCTATTAATAAACATTAGACACTTCCTCCATACAAAAAACAGGGAGAGGAGAAACTAACATAACAGTTTTAATCACAGAGTCACAGAAAGGCTTAGGTTGGAAGAGACATTAGGGATCATCTAGTTCCAACCTCCCTGTCAGGGGCAGGGATGCCACCCCTTGATCAGATTGATCAAGGCCACACAGAATCTGAACAGTTCTAGAGTTGGGGTATCTGCAGTGTCTCTAGGAAACCTTTCCTATTGTCTACCACACCCACAGTAAAGAATTTCTAATTAAAATCTAGTCTGGGCTATTTGTTCTGTCCTAAGTGACCACTATGAGTGTTGAGATGGAGCTCAAGTCGTGGGCTAAATGGACTCAATTTTTATGGACATTCATTCCATGGGGGCAGACCACAGACAAAGAGAATGATAGCACATCAAAGTCAGGGAAGATGGTAGTGGTGCATGTATTAGACAGTGCAGGACCTGAAAATGATACAAATGACATGGAAAAAAGGTGTGGACTTTGCTAGATCAGAGTAGGATTGCATTTCTTTTTGGCAGCCTATATAGCTCTGTGGTTTGCATTTGTTAGTAAAACTGTTGACAATAAAAGCTTTTTACTTTTCCTGTTGTGCTTGCCCTCTCATCCAATAATTAGGCTGAGAGGGAACAACAAAGCAGCCAGGAGGTCAGCCAGGAGGACAGACAGTGTTCCTTAACTGAGCAAGGAGTATTTAATACCATATGTTACACTCAGCTCACGTGACTGAGTGTGGACATTTGTGGTTAACTATTATGTGTGCAGAAAGCCTGAATTTCCAGGATGTGGATCATGTTTTCCACTGGTGGAAGTGAGGAATAAATTCCTTCTTCAGTTTGCTTGCACATGTAGTTTTTGTTCCACCTTTTAAACTGTTTGTTTTTTGGTTGGCTTTTTTTTTTTTTTTT
>VZRH01002296.1:2176569-2191817 GCA_013397555.1 Urocynchramus pylzowi | reverse complement strand
TGTTTTTTTTTTTTTTTTTTGGTCAATCCATGACCCTTCTTGCCTTTTTTTTTTTTTTTCCTAATTTCTCTTCAACTCACAGGAGAGAGCAGTGGGCAAGTCATTCTGTGGATACTCAGCTGCTGGGCAAGAAAAATCCACCACAGCACCTTAGCAATAAAAGTAGCAGTTTTTTAAAATATAAGAATATGGGATTTTGTTAATTACATTTTCTGGTACAGAGAGACCTGAGAAATGAGGGGTTTTGCATTTATTCATGCAGAAGTCCATTTAAATATTGCTGAACATTAGTATTTTCAAGCACCTAATGAACACAGTTATCTCCTCTGGGCACTTCTACAGCACTGATGATGCTAAGTCAATCAAACAGAGCTCTTGTCTACAGCCCCTGATACAGTTCTAGGACAAGGCAGGATAGGAAGTTACTTCAGGCAAATTTTTAATGAGTCAGATTTTGTAATTGTCTTCTGTTTTCAAGAAAACTGGATTTTTTTTTTACATTATTACTTTTTTTAAGGTTGATTAGGTTTTCTATTAGAAAACAACATTTAGAGGCACATTATTTTTTCAGGTTTCTAATAATAGACTGGATAAGACAGGACTGTACTATTCTAGTGAAGAACTAATCTTGTAAAAAATCTACTCTGGCAATCCTGTGGTGGGTTGACTCTGGGTGGATATCAGGAGCCTACCAAATCTGCTCTACCACTGTCCTCCTCAGCTGGGCAGGGGAAAAAATTGTAACAAATGGATCATTGGTTGACATCCCTGGGCAGGGAGAGATCAATTATGGTCACAGGCAAAATAGACTCAGGATGGGGAAATTAATTTAATTTATTGCAAACAAATCAGAGTAGGGTAATGAGAAATAAAAAAAAAAAATCTTAAAACATGTTTTCTCCCATCCACCTCCTTTTCTCCCCAGCTAAACTTCCCTCCTGATTTTTCTGGTTCTTCCCCCCAGGTGGCTCAGAGGGGTAGGAACTGGGGGTTGTGGTCAGTTCATCACAGGATGTCTCTACTGCTGCTCCCTCCTCACATCCTTCCCCTGCTCCAGAGTGGGTTTCCTCTCACAGGAGGCAGTCCTCCATGAATTTCTCCAATGTGAGTCCCTCCTACAGGAGACAGTTCTTTACAAACTGCTCCAGCATGGATGCAATCCACAGGGTGCAGTCCTTCAGGAGCAGACTGCTGCAGCAGGGCTTCCCTGCAAGGTCCCAGGTCCCACCAGCAGATCTGCTCCTCTCTCCATGGGCCCTCAGGTCCTGCCAGGATGCTGCTCCAGTGTGGACTTCCCACGAGGTCACAGTCTGCAGCACGGGGTCCTTCACGGCCTGCAGAGGGATGGATACACCTGCAGAGGGATGGATACACCTGCAAAGGGATGGATGACACCTGCAGAGGGATGGATACACCTGCAGAGGGATGGATACACCTGCAGAGGGATGGATGACACCTGCAGAGGGATGGATACACCTGCAGAGGGATGGATACACCTGCAGAGGGATGGATGACACCTGCAGAGGGATGGATACACCTGCAGAGGGATGGATACACCTGCAGAGGGATGGATGACACCTGCAGAGGGATGGATACACCTGCAGAGGGATGGATACACCTGCAGAGGGATGGATGACACCTGCAGAGGGATGGATACACCTGCAGAGGGATGGATACACCTGCAGAGGGATGGATGACACCTGCAGAGGGATGGATACACCTGCAGAGGGATGGATACACCTGCAGAGGGATGGATGACACCTGCAGAGGGATGGATACACCTGCAGAGGGATGGATGACACCTGCAGAGGGATGGATACACCTGCAGAGGGATGGATACACCTGCAGAGGGATGGATGACACCTGCAGAGGGATGGATGACACCTGCAGAGGGATGGATACACCTGCAGAGGGATGGATACACCTGCAGAGGGATGGATGACACCTGCAGAGGGATGGATGACACCTGCAGAGGGATGGATGACACCTGCAGAGGGATGGATACACCTGCAGAGGGATGGATGTCTGCTCTCTGTGCTCCTCCATGGGCTGCAGGGGCACAGCTGCCTCACTGTGCCCTTCTCCCTGGGCTGCAGGGGAATCTTGGCTCCTGTGCCTGGACCACCTCCTCCCACACTTCTCCACTGACTTTGGTGTCTACAGAGTTGTTCCTCTTACATATACTCACTGTTTTCTCTGGCTGATCTTGGGCTGCTCTTTTTCCCCTTAAATCTCTTAATTCAGAGGTACTACCATCATTGCTGATGAGCTCAGCCTTGGCCAGCATCAGGTTCATCTTAGAGCTGGCTGGAATTGGCTTTGACAGACATGGGGAAAGCTTCTGGCTGCTTCTCACAGAAGCCACCCTCCTAGTCTGCCCTGCTACCAAAACCTGTCCATACAGCATAGTAGGAAAAGAGAAGGCAATACTTTAAACATAGAAATACAAATTCATAACAAATTTATCCATGTACCAGCACTCTGGAAACTGTCTTTATCATCTTCATTTCATTGGTTTTATGGATATTAAGGACCCACAGAACTACAGTGTGGAACTTATGCACTAACAGTGAGTTAACATCATTGTTTTAGTAAGAGTGACCTGATGAAATATATCCATATTGTAAAATTCTGTAGTATCGAGCCACAACTGTATAAAATTCAGGTTTCTCTTTGTGGTAATTGTATTTAGTTGGTCCTGTGGTTCTCAGTAATGCCAAGAGAATCTGAAATAAAATAAATTCTGAAATGATGATAACATTTTATTCTATCTTGCAAAATTACAATTCTTAGTGACAGCTTTGTTATGAAAAGGAGAAAAAAAATTAGAACAAATCAAATGACAGCATGTCAGATTTCTGCAGTTTCTTTATTTTCCACAGTATCTTAGTATTTAGCATTAACATTAGCTGCAAGTAATATTTTCTTTATTTTTAATTTGAAGAATTTATGTTTCATTTGCATATTTATAGAATTCCTAAGACCATTTAAGAATATATGAAGCTATTACTTCCAATATGGGAGAGCAGCAATTCATGAGCCTGAGAGTTTCTTAACCTTCTTTGCAAATATGAAGCTACAATAAAATCTAAAATAGAATCTTCCCTGAGTCCATAGGACTAAGAAGTATCCTCACTGCAAATGAGATTCAGAATATCATGCTCCACTCATTGCTGCAGGAAATTTCTACTTTTAGAAATCCCAGACTTTAAGAGAGTAATTTAAGTTTTTAAGGAAAAAAATATCTCTGACAAATGAACAAATATTTCCCTCTATCTTTTTACACATGAAACTCTGAATCAACTCGTTGCTTTTTCTTTCCTATTCTTTTTACTGCCATTTTCTCCCACCTCTTTTCTACTAATCAATAAATATTTTTAGCAGAATCAACTCTTCAAGGAGTGTAATCAGTCTTGATAACAGCATCATTTACTGGGCCAGTACCTAATAAAAACAAGCAGACATTGCAGTACTGCTATTCAAAACCATGTCTAAATTATTATGTCATTTTATTTTTGAGGGATTTCAGCAAACTTTTGATGATCATTAAGCTAGTACTATGTCGTGTAGCACTTTGAAATGTCATGTTAAACTTTTTTGAACTAAAATAGAATGCTGTGAAAGATTCTGAAGAGCTAGGTCTACTGAATAGTCTACAGCTATCAGATCTTCATTTGACACACTTATATTTCAATGCAACAACAGAATGAAATTAAGTTTGCTACAGAATTCTAACTCTCATGATCTAATATAAGAACAGCAATTGATAACAAATTAGGAAACTGATGACTGGGAATAGGAAAAATCTAGAAAATGAAAACCTTTACAAAATGTAAAGTTTTCTCTGAAACAGTGGAACCCTTTCACACAGCATTATATCCAAGAGATCTCTACTGATATTCAGTGATTGTCTGTGACTTTTAATATAATCCTTGTACAATTCAATATAGCTCCTAATTCCTTAAATGTAACTGTTAGGATTTTTTTCCTCCATCTTCTTTCATGATACTCATTTCACTGTTACAGTTGTCATTAAAAAAAAATTGTCTTCTTCTGCATGTCCATAAGATCTTACATATATATATATATATATGTATTTATATTTAAAGATATTTGTTTATATATATATGTAAGAGCTTATGGACATGCAGAAACAGACAATTTTTTATGTATATATGTTGAACTGTTTTAGCAAAGAAGCAAATACTGCTGAGGTGAGAGTTTTGCTTCTTTTAATTCTTAAAGAGGGAGACATCTTAAAACAAAACAAAAAATCAAATAACTGCAGAGGGAGAATATTCCAGACCTGTATTTTGACATAGAGCCTAAACATTGCAACCATTTTGGTTGGTCACAGCTCACTTACCTGNAAGAAGCAAATACTGCTGAGGTGAGAGTTTTGCTTCTTTTAATTCTTAAAGAGGGAGACATCTTAAAACAAAACAAAACAAAAAATCAAATAACTGCAGAGGGAGAATATTCCAGACCTGTATTTTGACATAGAGCCTAAACATTGCAACCATTTTGGTTGGTCACAGCTCACTTACCTGTAGAAACATAGAATGGTTTGGGTTGGTTGGTACCTTAGATATTATCTAGTTCCAACTGTCCCACCATGGGCAAGGACAACACCCAGAATACCAGGCTCCTCAAAGTCCCATCCAATCTGGACTTGAACACTTCCAGGGATAGGGCATCCACAATTTCTCTGGGCAACCTGTGCCAGTGCCTCACCTCCTCCACTCCTTAAGAATTTCTTCTTAAACTCCTATCTAAATTTTTCCTCTCACAGTTTAAAATCATTGTCTTGTCTTATCACTATCTGCCCATGTAAAAAAACCCCATTATCTCTTTTTTATAAGCTCCCTTTAAGTACTAGAAGGCTATAAGGTATCCCCAGAGCCTTCTCTTCTCCAGGCTGAACAACCACAACTACCTCAACCTGCCTCCATAGGAGAGGTGGCCCAGCCTTCTGATCATCTTTGCTGACGTTCTCTGGACTTGTTCCAACAGGTCCATGCCTTTCTCATGCTGAAGACCCAGATCTGGGTGCAATACTCCAGGTGGGATCTCACAAATAGAGGAGGGAATCACCCTCTCAACCTGCTGGCCATTCTTCTCTTGATGGATTCCAGGATGAAGCTGGCTTTCTGGGGTGTGAGTTGGCATGCTTTCTGGCACACTGTTGGCTCATGTTCAGTGTTTCATCCATGAGAACCCTTAAATCCTTCTTCACAGAGCTGCTAACAAGGGAGTTCTTTCCCCAGCCTGTGCTCATATCTGGGATTGATACACACCACACTTGGATTTCTCGAACTTCATGAAATTCCCATGAGCCCACTTCTCAAGTTTGTCCAGGTCCTTCTGAATGACATCCTTTCCTTCTACTGTGTCAAGTGCACCATTCAGCTTTGGGTCACCTGCAAACCTGCTGGATGTGCACTCGATCTCACTGTCTGTGTTGTTGGTGATGATATTAAAGAGCACCAGCCCAAAGACAGAGCACAGGGGGACACCACCTGTCACCAGCCTCCACCTGTACATACAGCCATTGACCACAACTCACTGGCTGTGTCCATCCAGTCAAGTTCTTACCCACCAAAAGATCCACCTTACCAATACATGTCTCTCCAACCTGGAGATAAGAATGTGAAGTGGGACCATGTCAAAGGCCTTACAGAATCTTAGGTTGGTCTCCTTTTGTCAAACATTGTAGTCACTTCATCATGGAAGGCAGCAGACTGGTCAGCACAATTTTCCCTTGATAAAGCCATGTTGGCTGTCTCAGATCACCTCCTTGTCTTGGATGTGCCTTAACATTGTTCCCATGAGGATCTACTTCATGACCTTAACACACACAGAGGTGAGGCTTACTGATCTGTAGCTCCTTGGATCTTCCTTTTTCCATTTCTAAAGAATAGGAGGCATGTTACCCCTTTCCCAGTCCTTGGGGACATCATCTTATTGCCATAACATTTTAAATATGATGTTTGGCAACAACATCAGCCAGTTCCATGCATATGTGCATATATGCATGCCATCAGGCCCCATAGACTTGTGGCTGTTCAATGTCATTAATCTCAAACCTGTTCTTCACTTACAGTTGTATATAGTACCAGTATGTGAGGCAAAAGCTTAGCTAAACACCAGCATTTGCACAACTATCAGACATGGTGTTGGTTCGTAGTGTTTCCATGTTTTGCCCTAGAATTCTAGATCAGAAGAGAGTAGCTACAGAAAGTCAGAGACAATTTCAATACCATGTATCCAAGCAGCATAATTGTTTTGGGTTATATCTAAAATTAGCTAGTAAAATAGAGTTTAGATGTTTTCAGCTAATGATATTACAATAAAAATACAGTGTTTTATCTATAAAAGAGATGCTGCCTAGTTATTTTTTATTGGATTGTAAAATATGATTGTATTTCCTATCATTGCCTGAAAATATTCCATAAATTTTAAGCTATTTGATATCATGGCTTGATAATTATATCTTGCAAGGGGAAAAGATAGATTTATTGTAAGCTTTATGAGCTCATATAGGCAGAGAATAACAATTATAAATAAGCTTTCTTGCTATAACAGAAAAACATCTGCTAATTTCTTCAAGGATAAAAGAAACATTCATGGTTAAAGGTGTGATAAATCAGTCTTAGTTAATGAAAAAATAAAAGTATACACATAATTTTTATACTATGCTGGTGTTGTCTAATTCAAATATACTTGACTATTAATAGAAACTAAAATTATTTCTTCTTGCTCAAAGCCATCAGTTCTAGATGAAATTTTTGCTGTTTGTGCTGACTCTGGTGAAACATTTAGGACTTGATCTCACTACCCTCCTAAGTCATGGGAAGAATCCCTTCAGGATCAAAAAGATTTGAGGTGAGTTTTCTTTTACTGAAACAGAGGTATTCCACTCAGATATGAAGGTTTTTGACTACTCTGATGCACACAAAATTTATCCTAATGAACGTTCTGAAAAGAAACTTTGGGAAAGTGGATATTTTCTGAGTAAGGAGCAGAACAATCCGAAATATTAAAATACAAAGAAAATTATATATTTAAAAAGCTTTTTTCCCCCCTCAAAATTTAGCTTGTAATATTTAATTTTACCTCAAACTATGACAAGAACAAAAAAAAAAAACCAAAATTTGTCATATACTAATGACACCCTCAGGCACTCCCTGAAGCTGGGCATTCCCTGCAGATGGACATTTAGATAGCAGCACGTTCAGTTCACGTGGGAGCTCTCTCTGGGTTGCCACATTCCTTCTGGTGACAGCTTTTCCCCAGATGAAAACAAAGCTGGTCTGCTCTTGCTGGGTGGGTAATGACCACCAGTTGGGCTTGCCCCTGGGGCTGGGAGGATGCCTGTCCCTCCTGTGAGAGCTGCTACACCCCACCTCGGCTGCCTGCCCTGCCCACAGTGCTCCCAGGAGCCACTTAAATCTCACTTAAAGCTCGCATTGCCCCTGGCAATGCCCTCATCACATCAGCCTCACTCAGGTTCCCCAAATTCCAGGAACACCGTGCCCAATTCCAGTGCTCAGTCCCCAGAACTTATTGCTGCTGCTTCTGCTGCTGCTGCTGCTCACCTCACTAACTTTTTATACAGTCCATTCATCACTTAGTGTGATAGGTTCAAAGGGTGATTTTTTTTTCTGGTGATCTAGTGATCTTTTCCCATATGTATATTTTTACAATTGAGTTATCTATAGGAATTTCATTATAAAATATTAATTAAATTTTTGGGTGCTATTAATTCATTTAATGAGCTTCCTTTTCCATGAAACCTGAATTCTGTCTGTGTAAAGCCATTACTGAACCTATTGAAAATGTATTTTACTTAACTTTTAATTTTGAAGTGTGAGCTGCAGAAAAGACAGAGTGATGCCTATTGCTGAATATAGGATTTGAAGTCTTGACTCCAAGTAAACCATTTTCATGAATAAAAAAACATGAAGAAAACAAGCTTCCTTGCTCCTTCTCCCAAGTACTTTGGAATGTTTTCAATAGATAGTCAATGCATATGTCAAAGGTAGATAAAAGTTCCTTAATTACAGTGGTTTTTCTCCCTTAAATTGTCAATGATTTCACAATTACTTTGGTTTATTTACACTAAAGGTAACCTTTATCACTCTAAGCTGTATCTGGTGAAGCATGAAAACTCCAGGCACCCATTCATTGTCTCATTTATTCTTCAAATTCAAGATTATTAAATTGACCTTTTGCTTTCATTAAAAATGGACTCCTGAAATAAGTTTAGAATAAAATTCAAACCATTAAATTACAATTATTTCTGGGTAAGACTGAATTTTTTGTAATGCACCGCTAAAATTAATCCTGTACATCTGTAAACCAGTAAAATTTCAGTGTTTATCTCATTAAAAATAGATAAGGATTTGACTAGACAGGTTGCTTTTCTTACTGTATTTCTAGAATAGCTAATTATGTATTTTAGAGTCTGTGTGGTGTTTATTCTAATATACTCTTCATTTTGATTATTCCCTACAGGCAATCAAAGAAAGATCTCTTCATCACTGTTATTTTTTTCTAACTTTACACAACATATTCAATTAATTTATTTTTCAATTCTGACACAGTTATATGATAGACAATATCATGAATATCAGTTTCTAGGCAATTTCATGAATATCAGTTTCTAAGGAAAACGACAGCACTTTTATAAAGTGTTTCTATCACGGGCACACAATTCTAAGACTCCATAAATAATTTGGGTTTAGTTTGGTTTTTCTTACTACATCAAAATATGATGACAGATCAATAAGAAATCTGCACCTAAAGAAATTTGTGCAGGCTCAAGGCTATTTTACTTTGAATGGAAGTAAGAGAGTTTTCATGTCAATCTAGTTCTCTTTTTGCAACCTCACCAAAATGGATAAATCCAGCCTGGAATCAGAGCAGGTATAGCACCTATAATTCAGGCATTGCTGAGAGGGTCTGGAATCTCCATCCATGGTGACATTGAAAAGTCAACTGAGCTTGCTTCTCACCAGCTTGTGCCAGCTCACCATTCTTTGAGCTGGGAGTCTGGACTATAAGGTTCAGCTTTCTGTCTCAAAGAAGGTCCCTTTCCAAGGCCCCTATCTATATCAAAAATTCTCTGACATCTTGATTCCATGATCCTATAACATGATCTAACATGATCATAATTAATTTTGATAGGTCAAAATAATTTTATATTAAATTTAATTTGCCAAAAATGATTTTAAAATCTAGTTTTTATCCTTAATAGCTATGGTACTCTTTGAAGTGTGAAAACTTTGCATCAAGTTTCAAGGATTTAAACACATTTAATTCATAAATTTAACAGAACTTTTGTTGAACCTTCTTTCTGGGGAAAAATCTCAAAATACAAAAATATTTTTTATAATTCTGTATGATTTTAAACGATAAAATGTGCTGATGCCATGCTTTTCAGTAGTGGTTGAGTAATTTGGATCAAGACTCTAAATATAGTTTACTAAACAGGCATGTCTTTTTTTTCCCCCCTTTTTTTCTACAATCTACTTTGAGCTTAGGATAGGGCTTATATGTCATCCTAGAATCCCACAGAATACCTGAATGTGCCCAGTACTAACAGACTCTCTCTATAGTTCTAAAATCTTTCTAATTTCATTGTCATACAAACTTTCCTCTGATATAATTTCACCCATGCAGGTGAATACCAAAGAAAACCATTCTTGGATAGTTTGGACCCACCTCCATATAGCACATAAAATGAAAGTTGCCATACAATGTACACATGTAGGACACTAACCTGATTTCCATGCAGTCACAGCAGCTGATCTGGGTAGTTCCTGTGTCTGTATAGTACAAGACACTCACTTTGCTGTCTGCTGTTTACTGATTGATGTATCTGAAATTGTAGATGTCACCCCAGAGCTGCATCCAAGTAAGCAAAGGATGCAAGTATTTTCTGCTGCTTTGAAAATCTGCTGACAAATGTCCTTAACTATTACCTCCAAATCATGAAAGGAAACCATTCTTTTAGGAACATATTCTTTCACAAAAGTCACTTCCACAGTTTTGTAAAATATCCTTAAAAAGCATACAAGGATGGGCTTCCAGGAACATATCCACCTAATTCATACCTCTAATTATGGCCAAATTTATATTGAAAGACCTTTAAAAATTTGTTAAAATTAAGTTGGTTTTGGCTTTGGAGATAGAGTGTTCTCAAAATTTTTCCTTTTATATTTTGCTCAGCAATCTAACATACTTATGCATATGGATCTGCTTCTTATTGCAATATATTTATATATTAATTTCTCATTCAACTCAAGGTTCCTCACAGTGTTAATAAGTATTACTTTATAATTTCCATGTTCCCTAACACTGGCAATTGAGCTGTTAAGATGATTTGTGCTTATCCCAGCAAAAAAAAAAAAAAAAAAAAAAAAAAAAAAAAAAAGAATCAGTGAGTGGCTTTGAATCTTCTGGTAATGCTGCAGGAAGAATTCTAGCCCAGCATTTGCCCTCTTCCTCATCCCCTGTTATTTTGTGTCATAATGCATCATTACAGAGTGATGTTTGCTTCTGTACAAGTCAGCGAAAAAGAAATTGCATATCCCATTTTGGCTTCTTTTCTTTGCATTAACTATGTCAGTTTTGATTTGTTATTTTTCAGAATGTTTCAAGCACTGCCAACTTGAAGTATTTTATCCTTATAGAATAAAAGATTTTTTTAATTTGGAAAGGCATATTGAAATTTTTATATTACTTCTGCACAAGCAAAAAAAAATCAGACTAATATTGCAATATTTATATTTACTGGGAATGTTTTACACAAGATACTGTGAAAAAACATGTCTTTTCTTTCAGGTTTTTCATGAGCCTATATTTAGCTTTTCTTATTATTAATAGAGCAGTTGAAGACCAGTTTGTTTACAAATAAATATTGGAATTTAGTGACACAGTATGTTAGCTGACAGAAATATATATAGTAAAAAAAAAATCCCTTAAAACGTATTGTACACATATGTAACATATTTTATTTTAGTCATGTTAATAAAACTATCTGTGATAAATTTCTTTGTAGTAGCTTGTGTAGGTTTTTTTGGTTTTTTTTTTTTTTAAATTATCTATGCTTCAAATAGTGTTGGTGACGCAATGTTGTATAAAGATTCTTGTCACTAAAGACATACTACCTGAATGCACCTCAATACACTTTTTCATGGTTTTATCCTTTCTACATTGAAAATT
The DNA here is from genome assembly GCA_013397555.1 of Urocynchramus pylzowi. Taxonomy (NCBI): domain Eukaryota; kingdom Metazoa; phylum Chordata; class Aves; order Passeriformes; family Fringillidae; genus Urocynchramus; species Urocynchramus pylzowi. The sequence goes on along the minus strand of VZRH01002296.1, from coordinate 2,180,588 downwards.
ATCACTCAGTGAAACTCTTCTATGCATTTTGGAAAACTTTTGGTGAGAGAAGCATCTTCCAGCAACAGATAGAAGGGATTGAAACTCCTGATTATACCTGTAAGTTGATCGAGATGTCTATTTGTTCTTTGGTTTTGGGGCACCATAACAGTATTTGAGTAAGTTGTTCAATAAACTTGCTCAGTGAATTTTACTCAGTTTTTCTGACAATCCTGTCTTTTGATATAAATAGGAATGGTACCTCCATAACTACGTAGGGCTTTTCAGTCTTGTAATTTGGTGGCTTACATCAAAAGAAATTCAATCACTTTATTATTCATAGCAGAAGTTGAATGGAAAATTTTATTTCTTGATGTCAGTTCACTCATTTCATGCTTGAAGTACTCTATACTTTTATCTTTGAAATGAAGGTGGCAGACTTGGAGGAAACACAAGCTGAGTGGTTTTAAACTCACTAGTTAAGACTTGTTTATGCATATACTTAAAATTGTTAGTTCTTACCTAATGCCGTACAAGAGAAGTCCATCTGGATGTAAATCAGATATAAATGCTGTTGCAAGGTTTACTTTGTGTTTCCAGCCAGATGGACAGGCTTACACAGTCACTTTTCACCAACTGCTTCTGATAAGCTCATTTTGAGACCGTTCATTCAAATGAACAATTTTGTAAGATAATAAGTTTGAACTTAGACTTAGTGCTTCCTATATAAGCCATTGACCCCTGGGTGAACAGAGAACAAGCAAGTTCCTCTGTGTGTTAGAAAGTGAATAGCAAGTGTAATTGTAACAATGTTTTTCTTACCTTTGTAATGATTAACCTAGGAAGAAAGAATCACTGCCAAAGGGATCCAATGATTTGTGTCAAATTGCCAAGAAAAAGTGAAATTCATTAGAAATAAAAGAAAAATCGGTTGGATCTTACAGAAGTTAATCATTTTAATGATAGTGACACTCCACTGTGCATTCTGTAACTGCCTGTAAAAAAGACAGTCTGTCTGAAAATCAATGCCTACCACCCAGCAGAGATACAGAATAGATACTGCTGCTACTTGCTTCACTCCTTCACCTTTTTGGGATTTGAAAGAAATAGTCAAGGAACCTTAGATGATTGCAGAGAAAATGCTGAAAATGCTGGCCTCACTGATCACTTGGCCACCAATCCAAAGATAAAACCAGCTGAAACCAAGGCAAGCCCAGACTAACCCTGACAACCTGCACTGTCAGGTCAGTCAAATGAGAGAGGTCTCCTTTGTTTTCATTTACAGCTAAGTCATCCATCCCCGGCTTTTTTTGTTTGTTTTAGTTTTGATTTCCTTCACAGAATCCCAGCATATTGTTGGGAAGAAATCTCTTGAAGTTGTTTGATCCAACAGCCAGCCTCTAATAGAATTGTTGCCACCATGAGATCTTGTCACTGTGACTTTGGCTAGCTGAGTCTTAAAAACCTCAAAGAATGCAGGTTCTACACTCCCCTGTGTCATGTGCTGCTCTACCACCCCAGTAGAAATGCATCTTTCCTTCGAGGTAACCTGACCTCCCAAACTGTAACCTGTGTTTTAAGCCCCTGGCTTAAAACCATGTTGTGCTTGTAATTTCTCCTCACATAACTGTAAGCAGCGCATCCCTTAACCTCATCTCCTTCTGGGTGATCAAGGCTCACAGGCTCAGTCTCTAGTTCTAAGTGACATCCTGAAAGCCCCATATATAACCCTTACATTTCTTCCTTCCTTTTTGTTTTTGGCTCCTTTTGTGGCCCTGGCAAATGTTTCTCTCACACAAATTGTGGTCACTGTTTCAAGCAGCTCCAGAACTCTTAGCACTTTGAATGAGACCGAGTGTTAGAGAGGAGTTTCTTCCCTCGGGGGCTCTCTAGCACAACTTGAAGTTATGACACCCAGAACTGTCGTCTTTGTATTTTTCTCCAGGATGTCTGCCCAGTCTGTCACATTGCCTATCAGTTTAGAGCTTTTAGGCAAAGTAACTAAACAAAATACTATTAATTAAGTGCCTTAATAATTAAAAATACTCAAAATAGATCTCAGACTATACATATTCCTATTCCTGATTTTCCAAATGGAATTTAACACCAAGGGTTTGAATGTTTGTACTTAATTCCCCATTTAGCTGTGGTGAATGGAGCATAACCTCACAATGGTTGTTCAGATCATTAAGAATCAAATTATAGAAGCTGTAGGAGAGTACCTTTTAAAAATAAAAGCCAGTTTACTTCACAAACATCAATTTTCTGTCTTTCAGAATAATTTCAAATGTTTTTTTCTCTTTAAATAGGCTACTTACACTGCATATAATTTCTGACCAAATTTAAGAAATTTTGCAATCTGAAAAATATGTAATTAACTTTAACACTCCAAATCTTTTCGGACTGAAAAAAAATTTACTGGCTTTTTAAAAATAACTCATATTGAAAAGCAATCCAGTAAAATTCAAATTATTTTTCAAATATATGCCCAAGTGTTATAATAAAAGTTTTGATATATTATGGACAAAATCTTTTCAGATATATGATCTTTGTTGTAATGCAAATGGAAAATTTGATTTTGTGTAACCCCTGTTAAAATAGCTTTTCTTACCTTGCTGCTATAACAGTATGGTTGTCAAAATAAATTACGTATCAAAGCCTTTCACTTCTGAGCATAGCTTCTTTTTTTTTATTTTTTTTGCTGTCTACACAAAAGACAAAATGGAATAACATACTTTAATGAACTCTATCTTAAGTGAATGCCCTAGGCAAAATGTGATTTAAGTACAAAGAGTAAAATGAAACTCTAATATGTGTCACTAATCAAAAATGTACAAATAAATCCTGATTTTTGACAAGAGTTGGTACAAACAGCCTGTTGCCTCAGGAAGATAGCAGTCTAACCTAAATTATTATAGATAATTCTAGTATCAGCAGCATGTGTATTTTATTTTGTATGTGTTTTCATTCTGAACTCTAGAGGCTCAGTTCAATAGTTATGTTCCTGTACTGTCTATTTCCCCCCTAGATTATTGGAGAAAAAAAAAGGAAACCCTTTACTCAAGTAGACTTGCATGAGTTTGTTACGTAAATTCAGCTACCTGTTTGAAGAACCTTCTTGGAATTGCTCTCCATGCAAATACCATGACCTCCAGAACCAGTCATGGATACAGCTGTGTGTCCATTCATTGCCTTCACGTTAGAATAGAGGTCTATTTTGAAGTGAGGTAATGGCTTTGTGCTTTAATTCCCTCTCTTTCTCAATGAGTTCTCAGAATCACAGAATGGTTCCAGCAGGAAGGGACCTCTGGAGAGGTCCAACCGAGTTCAAATCTGCCACTCAGAGGAAGATCAGCTAAACCAGGCTGACAAAGACCAAGTTCAATTGGGTTTTGAAAATCAGCACAGATGAAGACCCCATATCCTCTCTGGGATACCAGTTCCAGTGTTTGACCATTCCTAGAGTGAAAAAGTTTTTTTCCATTTATCTGGAGTCAGGTAATATGTCAAAAGTATTTGGAATGATAACTGCAACATACATTAAATGAGCTGACATTTTTCTTAAATGGGATAATAGAGTTAAAACAAAAATATCTAAAAGCTGGTATCCCTGATATAGGGTTTGCCCAAGATTTATCCAGACATATAAGCATAAGTTTTTGAATAGACTGGTTTAAATACAGTTGAAGACTAAAGAGAGATACCACAGGGAAAGATCAAAAAGCTTGGTGAAAGCAATAAGATCACTGGATTTAGAGAAGAATGTTTATATTCCCTGAAAAGGAAATGGAAGTGAGAGTAAAGAGGCCTGAGAGGCCAGAATTGGATTCTTCCACAAGAGCCCTGTCTCTGCAGAAAAAGACTTTAAAGAACTGAAATCTTACCTAACATCAAGGTGCAAAGCTCAGCACTTGTAATTTTGTTTCTCGATTTTGCCTAAGAAAAGCTATTTGAAGACACTGATGGCTGGCATTTGGAAATAAATCAGGGCTTTGGTTTTGAGAGAATATTGTTAATTTCATAGATTGCACCTTGCTGCT
>VZRH01002296.1:2137289-2176531 GCA_013397555.1 Urocynchramus pylzowi | reverse complement strand
GGAAGGAAGGAAGGAAGGAAGGAAGGAAGGAAGGAAGATGTGTTACTGTATCCAGCCATATTAATTGAAGAGATAGTGCCACTACATTATGTTAGCAAAAACAATATTGTTTAGTTGTGTTTATAATCTTCATGATCCTCTTTAATGTCTCCTTGACACTACAGATTAGTTCTCATCTTGAATAAATACCCAAAAGGTCACAAATAATGCGAGCATCTTATGCTTAATTAAAATATTGAAAACCCAAGAAAATTGTGTTGACACAGACCAAATACATCATGTAACATGTCAATGAGGCCTACCAGTTAATTTTGTCTAAAAATGTCTTTCTGCCAGTTCATGTAATAAATATTTATTTCATGCTTGTTCATAGAGAGAAATCATCTGGAAGTGAGAATGAACATTTTTCCATTTCTACAAATAATATTTCTCAATCAGCATTTTTGGTTAAGAATATAATTGTGGGCAAATTACTGTCACATATTTGACTTTGGAACAGGAATATCACAAAAAAATGTTATTTGCAACATAATCCCTTTAAAATACTTGCTGCCACGCTTCAGTTTGATTGTTTTAAAGAAAAGTAAGATACAATACTACAAAAAGATCCACAAAATGTAGTTCAGAATCCCTTTTCCAGAGAGAATATGTAAGTAATATATAGGAGACATTGCCTACATTTTGATAAGGAATATATAGAATTCCGCAATGGTACACACAAAAATCTGGGATAGACTAATCTTTTGAAAGAGTATGGGCATGGAGATGAAAATCTAGAAAGCCTTTGAAGAGAAATATCTGGATATTGTTGTGAACATATTGAATAGAAATCATCGGTATGCCCTTGCAGACAGAAAGGCCAATCACATAATAATCACATAATCTATTTTACAAAGAGTGTGTTCATCTCTTCACTCATTTGCAGCGTGCTGTGTCCACTTTTGGCCTCCCCAGTATAAGAGAGCCACCAACATCCTTGAGAAACTTCATTGAAGGACCATCAAAGTCATCTTAACATGAGAAAAATTGGGTTGAGAAAAGGAAAGAAAGATAGTACTTTCATGATTAGACACAGGGACATGTTTTCTGAAGTGGTTGTGAATTTCCAGCCTTGGAGATTTTCAGAACTTGACATTGAGTGTCTGGCTCTAACTGGATCTGCTTTGTGTCAAAGGTAGCTGCTAGTTACTAGCAGTCAGTTACTGCTGGATAACTGCTGGTTTTCCTTTCTAAAGGACATGAATCTGTGGCTCTATATGGTAGGAATTAAACCTGGAAGGTAAGATTTATCCCTGTTGTTCCTGCACATACAAAATCATTGATGCTAACCTGAGAAGTATTTCAGCACCTCGCAGGCTTAAACTAATTTTAAGTGCTAGCTAGATGCAACCTCCAAATGTGGTCTTATCAGGGAAGTCCCCACCCCATGGGGACTTTAATTTCTTCTGTTACTTACTTTATTGGTTCTCTTGCTTTCTTTAGAAGAGACACAATGAGGGAAAAGTGTTTTGGTAGGTATTTTTACTAGTACATTTACTAGTTAGGCATGTTTAAAGAAACCCTGTGGAAACTGGAAGACTTTAACAGTTAATTTACAAAATTTGGTAGGTGAAATGGATGAGAAAATCCTTATGCTAAAATGAAATAGTTTTCAGTATGCTGCAGGTAACTTCCAAAAAAAAAAAAAAAAAATCTCCCAGCAGAATGATGTTTTCTTAGATCTAAAAAGAATAACATTCAAAGATCTCACTAGCCTTAGGCACTGCAAAAATTAATCACCAGTTAGACTTCAAATTAATTTTCCTTAATACTTCACACAATAATTATCCTCTCTATTTTCCCTATATTTTCACAAATATCTGTCTTGTGGGAGGTTAGATTTTTCATTGGCCTTATTAGAAGAGTGAAGAAATATATCAAGTCATACTGTGGACCAGTGCTCAGGTACATAAAAGACTCATTAAATCACAGAATATGCTGAATGGAAAGGACCCACAAGGATCATTTGGGTCCAGCTCCTGGCTATGCACAGGACCATCCCCACGAATCACACCCTGTGACCTGGAGCCTTACTGAAAGATTTTTCACAAACCCCCAAACATTGGATCTTACTCTCCAGCAGCTAATATGCATCTCACAGGGCTTTTACAGCTGCCATCAGCCAGTATCCTCAATATATAATGTTTGTAATGTTCCAGAGAGGGTAATTTACCTTGCAAAATAATGTATTTGTGGTGGGTCTTGAATTACATATGGAAAAGAAAAAAAAAAGAATTAATCTGAAATTTCAGTTTGCCTCAGCTTATTGAATCTACTCAGAAGCAAGACACTGTGAGTGATATTGGCCAGAGACTCTTGAAATTATTGTCTTAAACTTACAAGGCTAATGACCCTAATGAATACACTCAATGCCTCTATTTAGGTGAAAACCAATTAAAAGTTTCTAATTAGAACCAGTTAGAGCATTAGCTCTTATTTTCCTTCAGTACCAACATGAAGTAAAGGAAATGAGTCACGTTGTGGGGACTTCAAATTCAGTATATTTTCACTTCTCTTTCTATCCATTTGGAAGTTAGAAATGTCTTTGTACTGGAATGCAAAATTACTTTGTTATGTAAGACAATTGGAAAAGATTTAAAAATAATTAAAATTCTTACATTTAAATATTCTTTTTAACCAATTGAATTTAAGGACAGGATGAGAAAGTACTGTGTCATTTTGATTCAGGAAGATTGTAATTAATTTTTTATTAGAATAAAATAGATAAAAATTACAGTTCCTACAATATGCATTGCAAAACCAGATTTTGCTATAATGTACCTAGTATATCATTCTGAAAATATTTTTACAGGTTAAATAATGTCTCTGTTGAAAGAACAGCTGAAAGTACCATAACATACTTAAAATCCAGTTATGATTTTGGGAGTAAAGGGAGAATAGGGCAGATACTGCAGGAAGTACATAAGAAAAAAAAAAATCACCTCCCTTGGCCTGCTGGCCATGCTGTTCTTGATGCAGCCAAAGACAAGGTTGGCATTTGGGGCTGCAAGCACTCATTGCTGGGTCATACTGAGCTTCTCATCAAACAGCACTCCCAAGTCCTGCTGCTCAGGGCTGCCCTCAATCCATTCTCCACCCAGTCTGTGTTTGTGCTTGGGATTGCCCCTACCAAGGTGCAAGACCTTACACTTGGCTTCAACAAGTACCCAGCAGCAGAGGGGAAGAAAACAAGAAAGAAAGCAAATATGTCAAAATAAACATGGACATCATTTATCAGTTGCCACCACAGGCTAAACGGACTCAGCCTGGGGAAAGTAAGTTTAATTTATTGCCAATTAAAACCAGCCTAGAATGGTGAGGTACAAAGGCAAAAACTTCAACACCTTTCTCCTAGGAAACCTTTATCAAACTCCACTTCTTCACTCCTAACTCTTCTGCCTCCTCTCCCTGACTCAAACAGCTCAGGGGAAAGGACACTGATGGGTGTCATCAGCGAGCATCAGCAGTATTTAGTGCCAGGAAGTGTGTGGGGAAGAAATAATCACAATTATAAAATAAAACAAAGACGACTCAAATGCAGAAATGTCAATTTCTGCCTATGCCTTTTCTCAATGTATGCTAAACTAGAAACTACACTACATAAATAGTCCAGACTTCTTGAGACTAAATATAGACTCTGCCACAGAAGACAAAAAGTAATTTTGATATAAGAAACAAAGAAAAAAATAAAGAAAAATAAATAATGCAAATCAAATATTTTGCATAACATAGCCACTAAAAACACATAAATCCTGCTATTGTTGTACTGACTACATAAGAAATTCTATCCATGGACAATCTGAGATTTTAAATCAGATATCATAATTGTTCTTGTGTCAGCAAGAGCTTACCAGCCAAGGAGGAAAAATTACAAATTGAAGAGGTAATGGCTTTTCTACAATATTTCCTTCACAAAGGAAAAGAGAGAAAATGGATGAAGGTGTATTCTTTTTTCACGTAGGCTTCTTTTTTTTTCTTTGTGATTGTTCTATTTTGTATGAACAGAACAAAATGTTGTTTTGTTTGTGAAAATTTGTCCATCCTGTAGCTTAACAGCTACAACGAACAAATTTTGGGTTTTTTTAATCAAGTAGCTTGTTTCTTGTCACCCAAATAACTTTTTATACAGCCTCTTTACATTAACTGCATTTACATAAGGTGTTTCTGCCAGTACTGCTACATCAATGGAAAATGCAGATATTTAAAATCACTATCACCAGAGCTATGCTGCAGAGTAAACCTGAGTGTATGTTCACTGTGTCACCTCTGATGAATGGGATTACAATTGTTTTGATAGATTGAGCTAACTACTTGTTTATGCATATACACAAAACCTGTCTTGCATTTTTTCTCATAAATTATGCAGGATTATCCTCTTGAAATGACTTTGCCTGTCTGACATACCCAACCTTTAAGCTTCCTCAAATGCATGGCATTGACTCACACTTCATAGGTCTGACAGAGAAAGATCGCTCTACTTTTCCATTTGGGATTCCAATTTCTTGTAATAGTAAACAGTGTATTGCTCAAAAAAACCCCCAAACTCAAACCCAAAACAAAAACAAACAAAAAACCCACAAAAAACAAACACAAATAACCCCACAACAAAACAAACAAACAACAAAATGAAACAAAACAAACAAAACAAAGCCCCCAAAAAAACCCACCCTAACCCCCCCAAAAAAACCCCAAATGACAAAAGGAAGTGGAATGTATGGCTCCAGGCAACAGAATCTATACTTCTCTAAAAACACTGTAAATGAGTAGAAATACTCAATTTTGGTCCATAATGTCCTAAAAAAATTCCAAAATTATCTGAAGTTACAAAAGTAGTTAGGCTTGCAATCTTTTATTCACTATCAGTAAAAGACAGTTTATGTGACTTTTAGTTCTTGCAAAAAAAAAAAAAATCTAGGGAGTTAAGTTACAAAACATTAACTTTTTCAAAATTAATTATGCAGTTTATAGTCTTCATAAACAGCAAGTTACATCAATGAAACAAAGGTAGCTATGTGGTCCATATATAAGAAATTTGGAAAAAGAAAAAACCCCAAATCAACTATAAATACTTGCAAAAAAAAAAAAAAATTGTAAATGGACACATATCACCAATGATGTTTCAGTGTGCAGCTTGAACACATTTCAAGGGGTACATTTTTCTTTAAAGAATTTTTTAATGGACAATCCAAATTAAAGAAAGCATTGCAATGTGTCTAGTTGTCTTTTATACATGTCTTGGAAGGAAATACTTAATAATTTTAACTGTGCAACATGTAATTTAGATGTTCCTCTTTAACAGGCAACAATGCAATTTGAGATTAAATCTATTTTAGTGACAATACTTTTCTTAAAGTATTATTTTAAGTCTTTGGTAAAGTTATTTGAGAGGAAGGAGAGGTGGAGCCTTCTGATCCAATATGTCTAGTCTGGCATGTTAAATTAATATAATCTTTTGGCAATTTCTAATGACCTTCTAGCTATGACATGTTTGAAAAATAAATAAAAGTGTCACAAAAACATTTAATCTGGAAACAATCTTTTTTGTTTGTCTCTCCATCAATAAAGGTATCTTAGAAAGAAAAAAAATCTTTATTGTGAGGCATGTTCACTGAACTGTGCTTCCCACATCAGAGGTTGTGTCTACTATGATTACAGTCTTTGGAGCTCTCTGAATAATTTGCTGCCCAGGCCTCCCTTGACAGTCACTGTGATAGCATATGATATTTGACCTTTCCACTGATGTCACCCACAACAGGCCTTACAGAATAAAAAGAATCCCAAGCCCCACAATGCAATATATTTATGTGGAAATGAAAGATAAATCTCCAAGTTCCTTTTGCTAGATGCAGGTGTTTTAAAAGCCCATAAAAAACTTCCTGCTTTCAATGAGGAAAGCTCTTGTGCATATTTGCTCACTCAGCATGGAAGAACTGATGAAAGGAATTTATTGTATAGAATGCTTTCAGATGTGGAAAGCTCTTGTGGAAAAGGAAGGCAGTTCCCTGAATAACAGCTAGGTGACCAAATTACTCATAGTTCAGTCAGATCAGGATAGGTGAGGATAATTCTGTTTTCAAGGTAATATTGTCCTAATGGCACTAGCAGAATGGAATGAGGTATATTAAGGTTTCCAAGCAGAGAACTACATAAAGGTGGATCCTTGACATTCTGTCTCTAGATACCACCCAGAAATTTTCAAACAAACTGAGCATTCTGACATTGAAATGATAAGAAAAAGAATTAGTAAGAAAACTGATCGAATTTGTGAGGCACTTCTATTTTGAGCCTGGATAGAGTAAAACTCTTTTACTGGTTTTAGAATTGTATATTGTTGTAAACAATTTACATGATATAATTTTTGAAGACTTAGAAATATGGCTTCACAAGAAACTGAGTTCAGTTCTTTAAGATTTCTCTCAGTGAATACTTTACATGCTTAACAGCAATGATAGTCTTCTTAGTCATGAACACGTAAAAATTCTATATTTGTTTGCTTTTCTTTACACTTAAATTATTTTGAGGATGGAATGTCCCACATGGTAAGCAGACACAAAACATCAAAGACAGTGTGGGCAGCAGGGCAGTGATTGTCTCTCTGTACTCATCACTGGTGGAGCCACACCTTGAGATCAGCTCGAGAAAGACTTTGAGGTGCCGGAGCATTTCCAGAGAAGAGTGATGAAGCTGGTGAAGGCTCCAGAGAGTGAGCCATGTGAGGAGGGTCTGAGGGAGCAGGGGTTGTTTAGCCTGAGAAAAAGGAGGCTTAGGAAAGATGTTTTAACTCTCCAGAACTGCCTGAAGGGAGGGTGTAGGAAGTTAGGGACTGGTCTCTTCTGCCAAGCGACCGGTGATAGGATGAGAGCAAATGGCCTCAAGCTGCTACAGGGGAGGTTCAGGCTGCACATCAGGAAGAATTTATTTACTGAAATTATTGTCAAGCATTGGAATGGACTTCCCAGGGAAGTGATGGAGTCACCATCCCTAAAAGTGTTCAAGAAATGACTGATGTGATGCTTAGCACTATGCTTTGGTTGACAGCATGGTTTTGGTCAAAGGTTGGACTCGGTTACCTTGAAGGTATTTTCCAACCTATTACTAGGAAATACCTGTACTGCATTTTTGTTCACTCAGCATGGAAGAGCTGAGGAGAGGAATGTGTTGCATAGAGTGCTTTAAAAGAATTGCAATGATTCAGAGACAATGCATGACACAGTTTTCTCTAACAATTTACACTGCTTCTAGCTTTGAATGTCAGGTATTTCAGTCTATAATGCTATCAAGATCTCTTTCAGAGATAGTTTTAGAAAATATTCATAGCCATTGAGAAGTGTTCTGCCTCTTTGGTCATTGAACCTCTCAAAGAACTAAATGTATACAGAAAATACTTTAACTGAAGTTTTTTTCTCTGTCTATTTTGTCTGTTTTACTACAGTCAGTGAAGTTTCATATAGTTATGTGTATGAAAACTTTAAGCTGCTTCACTTTGTGTGTTTTCTATTTTTCTGAAAACCAGCAATAAAAAATTATGGCATCTTTATGCTTGACTGTTTTGTTTGCCTTTTCTTTGCATTGTATTTTTTGTGCATCTCTGTTATAGATGTCTAGACTGAAACAGTTTTCTGATGTTCTGCTAAAGCTATTGGGAAGTAAGTTTAAATTAGCAGAATATATGTGTGTGTGCATCCCTTTCTTATCAGTTGCTGACATTCTTCTGCCTTCTACTTGCAGTAGAATCTCACATGCATTTTAAATTTTGCAAAGATGAAGAAAAATAGAACAGAACCAACACAGTTTGTTCTTATGAGTCTAGCAGCAAACACTGAATCTTTTTTTTTTTTGCTTTCATATGAATGTTGGCCTGAATAAAGAAGAAATCCTACAGAAAGCTTGGACCACTCAGAACTCTGCAATAGTCCTGTGTTTAGCTCCAATAAATATAAATGCAGCTCACTGTTCTTGAATAGGTAGACTCCAAGATGAGACAATAAGAATCATTACAGGAAAATAACTGATAATTTGTTGAGAGTGAAACTGACTCTTTGGATCTTAATAATGCTTAAATGAAAAGTAATTTTTAATAAGTCTCAGCTGATCTCATGTCAGGTTAATTTACATTTAGTGCAAGACAGAGTATTAAACTCACATTAAATGTATTATATTTTCAAGGATAGGAAATAGACATGCTTTAACTATGTTTAGTTTGTGATAGATCTTTGTCAGAATTAGAACACACATTAAATATTATTTCACATGTGATTTTATTTTTTTTGGAAAACCTGTTACATGCTACAGTAAGAATGGAAAGCAGAACTTAGAGAAGAAGGCCGTGCAACAGTGAAGGAAGTCAGTGCTTTCCAATCTTAAACATTTGTTTTTCTCTTAAATGAATAGATACAAAACTAACAAAAAAGATTTCTTCACTGAGCTTAGCGAATTGTTCAGGTTTTGACTGGTGTAGCATTAATTTCCCTCACAGTGCCTAGTATGGGGCTGATTTGGATTTGTGCTGAACACGGGGCTCATAATACAGAGATGGTTTGGTTACTGCTGAACAAGGCTTACACACAGCCAAGGCCTGTTGTGCTTTTCACACTGCCACACTGGTGAGGGGCCTGGGGGTGCATGGGAGGCTGGGAGGAGACACAGCCAGGACAGGGGACCCAAACTGACCCAAGGGATATCCCAGACATTGTGAGATCATGCTCAGTGTATAAAGTGGGGGGAAGAAGGAATAAGGAGGGGACATTTGAAGTGATGCTGTTTGTCTCTTCAGGTCACCACTACACGTGATGGGGATCTGCTCTCCTGGAGATGGCTGAACTCCTGCCTGCCCTTGGGAAACAGTGAATTAATTCCTTGGTTTGCTTTGCTTGTGGCACAGCATTTGCTTTCCCTATTAAACTTCCTTCATCTGAACCCACAAGTTTTCTAGTTCTAACCCTTCCAATTCTCTTCACAGTCCTGCTGGTGGGGAGAAAATGAGTGGCTGTATGGGGCTTGGTTGCTGGCTGAGGTTAAACCATAAGAAGATTTTGCATGGGATGGCAAAGAATAATTTATTTTCTTTTAAGACAGTTACATTTTTAAGACCTGTTTACTCTTTTATAATCAAATCATTAAATCAATTCAATCATTTTCATTAGTATTTCTATTCTACTTCAACTGGGTCTTTTGCTGCAAAGAAAGGTATCCTCACAGCAGCTAATCTCGAAGTCTAAGGAGCTTCCAAATTTCTTAGTTAGTAGCATCCCTCAGATCCCCAGACCAGCTTTGGTATCCCATAGCCTTTGTTGAATCAAAGATCTATTTGTCAGTTTTCCTGTTAACTCATAGAAGCCATCATCAGTCAACAGAACTACTGAACAGTTAAAGAATAATTCATTAATAATCATTTTTTTGGGACTACATATTCATTTTTGTTTATGAGATTTCAACTGTGTGCTTTGAAATTTGGTTTTAAAAATTCTCAGAGTTCTCAATTATCTGTTGGTTGGCTTCTGGCCAGCATTCCTGAAGAAGAAATTTGTATATTGAGTCAGAGATATGATTATTAATTGTAGGAAAGATCATGCTTATTTAAAGTCTGTCCCTTCAAGTCATCTCAGAGCTCACCATTTTGACAAAGAAATGATAACATTTTTGTTTTGCTAGGGCTATCACAGGGTGATCCAGCATAGTGTAGGTCCTGATCCTTTCATCTTGTGTATCTTATAAAGTTCTAAATCTGCCTGTCAAGAGAAAGAACAGAACGATAACAACTGCTAGTTAAATCAAATCACTTCCACAATCTGTGCAAATTTGGTTTGCATGTGGTACACCTTAGCCCAGATCCTTGTCAGCAAGAATGATTGTGTTCAATCAAACTCATGGGTGAACAAAACACAGTCCAAGAATAGCACAGAACATGCTAGGATACCTTTATATGGACAAAAGGATATTACTCAGAGTTGTGTACAGATATGGCTGGAAACAAGTGCTAAGATTTTCATGATAATCAGTCTTAAGGAAGAGTCAAAAACTAATCAATTTAAATTAATTTATGGCTATTTTAGTGATGAATTTCAGATTTTCAACATGTCCAGCTTTAATTTATATTTCCAAGATATTTTAATTTTCTTTGAAAATAAGCTGTAATAGCAGCAGTAATACCAATTGCAGCAGGATCTAGGAATCAAAGGTCAGTTGTTTTTAATAACCACTACTTCTAATTTTATGAGTTTTTATAAATATTATAACTCTTGTAACTAGGTTATTACCTATTGCCCACACTGAAAGAAGGATGTCCCACTCTGAGACATGATCTGTTTAACAGACCAGGCATGCTTCACATCATTTTCCTATGGGCACTGGAAAGAAATAAATGTAATAAATTTAACTCATATTACTAGGGAAAATTAGATTTTTAAGTTTATCTGGTTTCATAATTTCAATATAAATTTAATTAAGACATGGGTTTCTGGATTTTTTTTTTAGACTAAGGTCTTAAGTTTATATATAATTTATTTATAAATTGCATATTAGTACTTTAAAAAACCTCAAAAGCAAAACAAAACAAACTAAAAAATTAATCTGACACTTTAAAGTCATCACTCATGATTAATAATCAAATTTTTGTTCTTTTCTTTCTTTCAGTCTGGGCCTTAACCCGGCTCTGTTCTGTCCTCCCTTTTTATTTTGAGAGTACACAACCTTATGACAAGGCTCATTTATGTTTGGTGAGACACAAGTCCTCCTACACGAGATAAATAAGAATGTTAGAAGAGTTTTAGTGCTAAAAAGTTAACATTTTCATCTATGCAATACAATTAGCATTGCAAGTTTCACAGCCTAGGATCAACTAAAATGGAAATATATTCCTGCTGAATGTTAGAGAACCAAGATTACCATACATTTAATCTTCCTGTTTTATTCATCTGTGGGAACCTTCATGAGGAAAGGTTACAAAAAAAGTTTATAAATTGACAAATCAGGAAAGGATCATGTATTTTCCACACCGAAGAAGAGTGCTAATGAGTAGGTTGCAGCAACTACTTGCCACACCTAAGGCTTGAGGATTTAATACTCTTGTAGAGTTAATACTCTTGTTAGAAGCCAAGAAAGGAATAAACTTTAGCAGATCCTTTAGCATTCCTTAAAACCTCCAGCCTTTCTAACACTATTGATCTTTGCCCTGCTTTCTAATGGGGAAGCTTTGCACATGCATTTAATGGAGTCTTTTCTCCAAGAACACACTTCAGCTCCCTTCTAGATTATTGGTCTAACAGAAAGGTGGCAGCCACCTAGCAATTTTTGTAAGATCACAAGTTTGGTGGGTTAGGAAGAATGTAATCTTTCCCTGTGACTAAGTAATCTGATACATATTTTGGAAAAAAATGTAGTGAACATTTGGAAGTGCGTAGAAGAAAGACCACTGCCTGTGTCAACCAGCAGCTAAAGATATTGTATGTGTAAGTCCAATATCCAGTGAACCAAGAATCTTATAAAATGCCACAGAAAATTGCAGTAGCAATTATAGAAAAGCAGCCTAATTTTAATTCAGAGAGTATAAAATTGTGTATTGGGTGCCCACGGCAGTGGGGCTGCTGGGCAGCCTCCGTGAAGAGAGGCTGGGCTTGCCTTGTGCCAGGCACAGCTGGCTCCAGTTGGCTCCAGCTGGCCCCAAGAGACCCACAGCAAGACACAGACGAGCCTGTCAGCCAGGCTGGTGGTGGCTCGGTGAAAACGTTACTAAGAAATCAAATATTTATTAATAAATCAAAAACCCATCATAAACAAGGTTTAAAGAATTGCCTGATTAGCAATTCTTGAGCAATCAATCAAGAGTATGTTCTGCTTTTAACTTGTGGTCCTGTTTTGGAACTTTGAACACAGAGGCAGCAGGGATATTCCTCAGATGACCTCAGAGAACCTGGATTGTATAAGACTAGGTCTGTGACATGCTGGATATTTCCTATGAACTGCTTGAGGAAACTGGTTACTTCTGAAGCCCTTGTCTCTCTAGCTATACTTCCTTCCCCTGTTACTTTATTTTAAAGAAATTAGATGCAGAAAACCTATGTAGTGGCCTGTTCACTTCATATTTTTAGTAGATAATCAATAATATATAAAGTATCCATGCTGAAAAAAACCCAAACCTTGTTAAGTTGGAGAAAAAGAAATAGGAACTGGCCCTTAAGTGTATGCACCCACAGACACTTGGCATAAAAAAAGAATAAAATGACATGCTGACCTTTGGAGAGATTTTTATTGTATTTTTAGACTAGCTACAATGCTGCAACCTTTTAAAGAAAACAAATATTCATATAAATATTTAAAGAATATAAATAGATTAGAAGGTTTCCAGTATTAAAAAATAATACTTCCTGAATTGATGGTGGAGCAGCTAACATATCTATCACTGTATTAATTATAATTCTACCAATTCCTAAACATTGAAAAAGCTGTGCATATAGTAGATGTTATTTCAAATTATATTTTATGGGGCTTGGCTATTCAAGTAAGATCATATCACAATGACATTGAATGATATTTGTACACCAACTTTAATCTTCAAAAGCCTTCTTTTCCATCCCCTTTGGTATAAATGATGGGGTTTAATAAGACAGAATAAAATACTTCTAAATAAAGACAATACATCCTGGTACACCCAAAGAGTATAGAATTGAAATAATCTGAAACTTAGTGTTTTCTTCCCATGTAGTTTTCTCCTAGGTTGAAGGAGAATGTCTTGTCAAATATTATCAATAAGACTGACATGGGCTAAAAAGCCCTGTGACCTCCAAAGAAGAGAACAGGTAAACTACTATTTCCATATGACATATTTCAGAGTCTATTTCTCAAAGAAAATCTCTATGCCTTTTAAACACCATGGTTTTTGTTTTAAAACTTGTGATGATGAGTTAAGAACATGCTCTTGATGAGAACTATAACAAATACCTGTATATCTTCTTAGTATGTACTCCAACAAAATTCATAAACTGTTTTACATTTTATGAGATGAAACTAATGCTAATGTCATACTATCAGCAAAGCACAATATAAAAACATCTCGAAGTACAGTTGAAAGAAAAAATACAAAGACATTCTGCTAGGTTCCAGATATCAAATAAACCCTGTATTTTGTGCTAATTTATAAAGGATACGACTAAAACTTTACATCTCTAGATAAAGTATTATAGTTACCACTTAGCCTTGCATAAACCCATAAACCAGACAGAACCATAAAATCCCCACAAATTTTATACCCAAAGTGTTCTAGGGATAACAGGTGTTTTTTCAATACATAAGTTAAATGAGCCTACTTTTAAAGGTGTTGCAAATATATCCAATTTATTTTCCAAAAACTGTAATTTGGGGATAGTTGAAAAATGGGCAGCAAAAACATATATATGATTTTGTCTTTCATTGAAAATCTTCCTTATTAGCTTTGCTGAAATATTGAGATCTTAGTGTTTTCCAGATAGCTAGCATTATTTGAGGCAAATATTAGTTAAGCCCTTCAATTTAATATGAAAAACAAATTATCAAGATCTATTTTAGGCTGTCATTTCAAATATAACAAAGGTTGTTCCCTTTCTACAGCTTCTTTTTAAATTTCATTGCTTTTTCTTAAGTTTTTGCTATATTTTTACTCATTGACGTAGCTCTCTTTTGCCATACCTAAAACTATTTTTCTTCTCTATCTGTTTAACAATGAAACAGTGCTATAAAAAGCAAGAAATTTTTCACATAAGGACATGCTGCCATCTGACAAAAAGGTAGTCAGCCTTTTCCTTTTAAAAAATATCTGAAAGCAAATTGATCAAAACAACCTGATGTATGCTAACAATTACTTTGTAGACATCCTCGGGAGACGATTCTGTGCTATGAATTCTAAACGGAATTTGGACAGGAGTTTGCTACCCTGGTGCTTCAGGGTGCATCAGCACAATCTACCTGTGAGCAAAGCAACTCAAAACTTCCAATAGCAAGCCCTACTGAGAGCCAGTGTAATTGCACAGGCTTACTACCAGCTTTATATGCAGACACAGCTTGCTTTGGAAGCCTAGACCAAACTTCCTTCTGCCAGCAGAACAACTCACCTTAAATGGAAAAACCCCAGCCTCCAGGAGCTGACTTGACTTCACATGCTTCATTGTGTAGGCACAGGCTGCCCACTGTCATGGGTACTAGGTGCTTTGTGTTTCTGTCAGGGATTGCTTAACTTGCCCCAAATCTAGTCCAAACAATTCAGACACTTTTCTCCCACTCATTGAGCATTTTAAACACCATACACCTTCCTATAACAGAATGCCACCTCAAAAGTGTGGAAATGAGGTAGGGGGCGAGCAGAAGGGAGCTCTCTCCATAAGACTGAGGGTGCAAACAAAAGGAACTCAGAAGAAACTTACTTATTTTCATAACTTATGAAAATAAATAAGTACAATAGTTTTAAATCACCAAAACTTCGATCTACCTTTAACAATTTTTTTTTAACAATTGTTATTTTACCTTGTTTCTTGTGTTCAGCATTCAGAAGCATTATGGTTCTTATGCTAAGCCCATGTAAATATAAATTTTGTTTTAAAAATAGGTTTGGGTTAATGTTTTCTCTATAAATAAAATTCTTTATGATGACATATTTTTAATGCTAACAAGTTGATCAGCTGACTTCTTAGCTAATTTACTAATAGCTTCTCAGCACAGTATTGGTTACGGTAAGAAGACAAAAAAGTGTATAAATTTAAGTGCCTGTTTCTTGTAGAAGGAAATATGGAAGCTTTCTTACATTTTGCATCTTTAGAACTTACTGTCTTTTTTCCATCTTTTTTTTTCTGTCCCCCAAAGCCACCTCTGCATTGTCACTTTCTGAATACTGAAACACAACGCTGAAGGAAGGAAACACAGCTTAGCAAATGCTCCCTAACCACAGAGCCTGTCAGGCATTCCTGATCACAGTTCTTGCTGGCAGTAAGCCTTCAGCTCCTTTAAGGAAGTGTGACACACAATTTTCCACTCTTCTTTGTAAAATCACATCACTTCTTAAGGTTAAGTTTGTAAGAGAATTATAACAATTATTTGAAGGTGATCCAGTCAGTTTGTTCATGTAACTAGCCCCCCATTGTCTTGCAAGACCAAAGCCTAAGAACAGTGCTCTCTGAAGATGAAATGACTGCTATGTGTGTTCCCAAGGAATTTCAGAAGGCGCTGTCTCTTTTTAAGTAGATGTGGTCACAGTTCTTTTTGATGAATAAATTAATCAAATTTTTTTCTTCAGTATAAGGTTTAAATTATAGACCTTTTCTTTGGTGGAGAAACGAGACTTTCAAATCACATTTGATAATACAAATCAATGTCTTAATTTAATTGCATTCTAAAAGAAGATAAAAATTAAGTATGTAAAAAAAAAAACCCACTTATATTTTTCAGCTATTATTTTAAAGTTTGCTTGACTCAATGAATATTAACCACCTTCAGAAAATCAGTTATTGGTATAAGAGAAGTATTTTTAAAAAATGTAAATTCCTTTAAAACTCATGTCTTTTAATACTAAAATATTTTTAAATGTGCTTCTTGCCCTTTTATGCGTCCTCTCTGAATATTCAATGATTAAATTTTATTGAAAAGTTCTTAAATGTTTTTCTTATTTCCAGTTTGACAGGCTGAGGAAAAATTGTTCCATTCTTATAACTTAATTTTTTCAAATAATGACATTATTGTTGAGAAATTAAACTGCAGCGACCATGAAAAATTAAGATTGTTTTTTATTCCTTGTTGCTTGTTCTTTTTTTTTAAAAAAAGGCTTTGCTTAAAACAAGGGATATCTAATTACAGTCAAATTTGAATTAGCATTTCTTAATTGTAATGTATTTTTTCCTGACTACCTTTAATATTGCAATTATTTACATTGGTTTAAAAATGAATGTAAAATTATAGAAAAAAAATGCATGTTGGTAATATTAATGTCTAATAATTTAATAATATTGTTTCCTCAAAGTAGTTTCTCCTCCTTTCTACAGGCAGAGAAAAATTTGCTGTATATATGCTTTATTCTTTATGTACAGCCAGGGTTTTTTCCTGTTTGTCCATGTTCCCTTTGACAAATACGAGTTGAGAGGTTTGGGTTTTTTCTGTAGCCATATTACCAGATCTGGATGTCAAAGAGGGGCTTTAAGAGTAAAAATCCAAATTCGATAAGCAGGTGAGCATTTATGCAGGACCTGAGAGGGAATATTTAATCACAGAACAACTTAGGTTAGAAAAGGCCTTTAAGACCATTGAGACCAACCAGTATCTACCATTGCCAAGTCCACCACTGACCCATGTCCCTGTAGCCACATCTACACACCTTTCAAATATCTCCAGGGATGGTGACTCAACCACTTCCCAATCACTCTGTTCTAATGCTTTATAAACCTCTGGTGATGAAATTTTTTCTAATCTACTCTGATATTGAGAAGCCCATATGTTAGCCTGAGTAACTGATATTTATGTCCAAGTATGCTCCTCTGGAACATGCTGGAATACCCTGATGCTTAAAGCTTTAGAGCCTTTTTCATATTTGTAGCTTTATAGATTCTTAATATATAGTAATATAACTTCCAGTATTTTTCCTACCCTTTTTTGTAATTTATCTAATTCCTTTCTAACATATTTCTGAAATTCTGTTTAGTCTTATTTTCAAGAAGAAAACCCCTAATAAGGATTTTTTGTTTTGCAACCAGAATCTGAGAGGACATAACAAGAAATAAGGCAAAGAAGCCCCTGGAACTATTCCAAGGGGCAGACCCAAGGGGGCAACTGAATCTCCTCTTGGATGTACCTGCTAGGTATAATAATTAATTAACCTTATAAAAATTGCATTAATTTCATTTTGTGAATGTGCAATGCCATATTTTGTGCTCCTGAAAGCTTTCATTAAAGAATTGCTTTTTTATCCTACCACTTTAATTCTGTTGTAAGGTTTTTTCCTTTTGTTGCTGGGCAACAACCCCAAAGTGGATGGACTGCACTGCACTCTAGTGGATAGCATGAAGGAGAGAGCATTCCTACCTGTCAGTAGAAGACACATGGTTTGGTTTGTTACACAAGATCACAGCACAGGAGAGACAAAAAACCTTTCCATGGATGGCTTATGTAGAGTGTATCATGGGAATTAATTTGGATTCTATCTGATGCTGGAAAACAATAGGGCTCTCAGCAATTGATGGCATGTGATTTACTCACTACCTATATTTTTATTCCAGCTTCCAATTCTACTTCAGTATTTACTGCCCAGTTTTTCTTACTGTGGTCTGAAAAAAACCCTACTCTGCACAACTCCCTGATGCAGCACACTTATCCACAGTCAGAAATCATTTCACCCATTTATTAAATCAATCATTAGAATGGGAACTCCCTTCCAACTATACTGGGATTTTAAACCTTCAAGGTGCCCAAATCTATCAGAAATAGATAATTAAGCAGTAGGGTAATACACTGTATTAACATGTTCCTGAACATGTAATTTGCTTACGCAACTGCTTAACAACTAAATTAGAAGAATAAGAAAATCTGTGTTCTAATTTCACTTTTGAACTGGAATTTTAAAAATATAATGTTTTTAGTCTGAGTCATTCAGAGAAAAATGGAACATTGTTAACTTACGCCTTTAAATGTGACAGTGTAGACAGGTATAAAAATTAGGTTCAATATATTTTTCAATGTCATCTTGTATTCCATGTATCAAAAGCATAATGTTAACTACCTTTTACTTCTCCTAGAAATGGATATTTGAAATAAAGTGTGTGGAATATCTATTACTGTAAATAATATTGTCATCTCAAAATATGTCAGTATAGGTATATTTATATGTATTTGCATTTTAAAATGTTAAATTAAACTTGTTGATTAAAAAAAAAAAAAAGTGGGGTTTGAGAAATCTGGTAAGTTTAGTCTTTGAATAATTTGTCAGTGTAGGATACTGCTATCTTACATCAGCATCAAGTGCTCAATATTATGGCAATGTTCTTGCAGGCTCAGCTCCGTTGCTCTGGACATCTGGCAAATATGATGAACAACGTGAATGCCTTAAGCCTTTTCTTTATGCCCATTAAGCACATGGTGAATGGCTGACAGGTAGGCCATTGAAGTCTTGTAAGGACATGCTCAGGGCGAATCCTCCACTGTGGTACCAGCTCCACCAAGTGCGAGGCTCAGCTAAAAACCATCTGTTATAACAAGGACTGTGCCCCATTGCCTTGAGAGTCTCTGAGAAAACCTGGAACAGCAGTCACTCTGTGCTGTACTACTGCTCTGTGGAATTAAAGGCACTTGGGGGAAAAAAAAACATGTTGTGTGACTGCTGACAGACTGTGGCAATCTGACTGATTTTTCATCAACCAAGCTACAAAACACAGAACCTTCAGCTATTAAAAAAAATATTCATTGTATATATTTACAAATATTTTCCCCTTCTAAGCATATTAAATTACTCTTCTGTAGGTTTAAATAGAATCCTAAATAGCAATCTTGCAAGCCTAAATCTTAGGATTTCAAGTAAGTTCTACTTATCAAGCACCCTGAATACAAACTGAAAGAGCTGAGGTTTAAATAACAGTGTAAATAAGCATTAGACTAAATATCTTTAGCTAAGGATGTACAGTGGAATGTACATTGGAATTCCATGGCAGTTTATATTTTAAAGTGAATTTTCAGATGTCATTATTTTACTGTTGATTTCACATATATAAGTTGTATTTCAAACAGCTGAATATTTATTGACACTACTTTATAAATGTTTAAAATTTTGAACATCTTAAAACTAGATTTTATCTAAAGGAAGAAGAGTTAGTTTATTTAATTTTATCTATGATTTCTGTTGTTCTTTCCTACATTAAATATTTTTCAGCAAAATCCAGGAGAGTGAGTAACCATGGCAAGAACAATATTTCTTTACATTTAGGTTTAAATGTTTGGTCTTTTAGATCCCTGTGAGTAAAATACATGAAATTTCCTCCTTATGGAGTCAATCATTGTAGTATGAAAACAAGAGAGAAAGAGGGAAGATGATAATTGCTACCATTCAAAAGGGGTTGTAAGTATATGGTGAAAAACTAATTTTTGAGCATTGATTTTAATGTGGTTCCTTTTCAGAAAAAAATGCGAGACTAGTTGAGAAATGATTGAATAACTTACTGTAAAATTATACTAACCCTTTTTAATGGTGGTGTACTTTTCAGTCAGAAAGGTTCCAAAAAGTATCTTTCACACCTCATTCACATGTCCTACTTAAAAATGGACAAGATTCTCATTTAAGATTGAAATTTGACAGGAAAGTCTGTAGGCTAAGTTTCTGGAATATTTTTAATTAGATTACTAACACTGATTCTCAGACTCTAAATGCTTGGATTGGGTTGAAGTGTTTTATTGCAATCAGATATTAACTGTTAGACAGGTACCTTGCTTACAAACAATGATTTCTTGAGTAATTTTGGCAGCTGAGGATATACATATAAATTTTGAAAGAAATTAATAGAATTAAATTACTTGATTAAGTAATTTAGATTTTAAGAAATTGATTTTCCTGTGAAAAGTGACATATTTACAGCCCTTTACCCACCCAAAAAGAATTAAATTTCTATTAGTGTCGTCTCACTAATAGTAATGAGCTTGTAGTAGCTGAGGACATAAAGAGGTGACAAGTAAGATTTTACAGGAAAATATTTACAAGAGAGTGGTTGGGCACGGGAACAGGCTCCCAGGTCACAGCACCAGCCTGACAGAGTTCAAGAAGTGTTTGGACAATTTTCTGAGGCACATGCTGTAACTCTAGGGGATGGAGTTGTGCAGGGCCAGGAGTTGGGACTTGATGACCCCTGTGGGCCCCTTCCAACTCAGCTTATTTTGTGAATGCAGCACCCTTTATATAGGGTCTGCAGGGCCACTTTTTGGCAGCAGGGGGGCTACAGCTGTGGCTGCTTTGAGAAGCTTCCCCCATGTCTGGCAGAAACCAAGACAGATGTGCTGCTGGCCAAGGCTGAGCCAAATAAAGATGCTGGCAATGACTATGTGATAACATATTTAAGAAGGGAAAAAAAAAAAGAAAGTTATTTTGCAAATGTAATTGTGACCAGAGAAGAGCAGAGTGACTATCTGTGAGAGGAACAACTCTGCAGGCACCAAGGTCAGTGGAAAAGCAAGGGGAGTAGGTCCTCCAGGCCACAGAGCTGAGATTTCCCTGCAGCCCCTGGTGCAGCCCATGGTGGGGCAGCTGTGATGCTGCAGTCCATGAAGGATCACAGGAATGCAGAAATCCAGCCTGCAGATGAGACCCATGCCAGAGCAGATGGATGCCTTAGAGGAGGCTGTGACCCCATGGGAGGCCTGAGCTAGAGCAGGCTCCTGGCAGGGACCTGCAGACCTGTGGAGAGAGGAGCCCAGACTGGATCAGATGTCCTGATAAGGCTTGTGACTCCATGGGCCCCCATGCTGGAACAGCCTGTCCTTGAAGGACTGCACCTGCTAAAAATTGTGCCACATTGAGCAGTTTGTGGAGAACTGTTGCCCATGGGATGGATTCACATTGGAGAAGTTCATGGAGCACTGTCTCCCGTGGGGAAGAACCCCATGCTGGAGCAGTCCTCTCCCTGAGCAGTGACAGAAACAACATGTGATGAGCTGACCATAACCCCATTGCCTGTCTTCCTAGGCCACTGGGGGAAGCTGTGAAGGAGGGACAGGTGAGGAAGGTTTCTCTTTTTAAGGTCTTATTTTACTTCTCATTATCCTGCTCTGATTTTGTTAGTAATAAATTCAATTAATATCTCATAATTTGACCCTGCTTTGCCTATGATGACATTCGATGAGTGATGGCTCCTGGTCCTTATCTCAACCCATGAACCATTTGTTAGATTTTTTTCTTCCCTGTTCTTCTGGGGAGGGGATTGAGAGAGAGGCTTTGGTGGATGCCTGGCATCCAGCCAGGGTCAACTCAGTACAGCATCTGGGATGTGCCATGGAATAGTTCACAAAGGAGTATAATTTTGAGCTGGTTTGGAGTGTTTTTCTGTTATTTTTTATTTCCCCTGTGATTTCTTTAGCTTAAAGAAGGAAGCTTACCTCTGTGTACAAAACCACAGCTACTCTGGGTATGCCTATGCACTCCAAGTCAGTGTTAGACCAGGTAATTTCTACAGCATTAATTTCTTTCAGGTTGTTTGTCACCATTCTCAAATTAGATTTATTCTTCTTTTAGAAAGCAAAGCTTTTTAACATTGCAGATCTCATTCCCTGAGTTAAAGCTCAAATGTTTTCTACAAAAGCAAAATGCCTTGGTAGGCTTCTTTCCCATAGAGAATCAGTGTGCTCCAAGGATAGCACTCCAGACAAGTAATTTACTTATATAAACCTTATAAATAAAGCAGAAATAGGGGAAAATAGCTTAAATAAAACCCCTACAGCATGTCTTCCTTTACAGCACCCTGGTTGGTTCATTTTATTTCTTGCAGAAGGTCTACAAGCTGTTGCAGTTGGCTATCTGTGGAAGGTCCTCAAGCTGTTTATGAAAAATTTAGGTAAGTAAAATTACAGGTTTATTTCTCCTCTTCTCAGTGGCGGAGATACAAGTTAAAATACTTCCACAGATTTACTTAACCACCCCTGAATATTTAAAATAATTTTTGGTGGGTTTGGCTATTTTAAGTGATCTTCCTCATAAGAACACAAAAAAGTTGTGATTTGGATTCACCAATCTACCCAATAAAACATACTAATTCATAAATGTGTTTTCAGAAAAAGTAATATAAAATTTATTAAGAATAAACAAAATAGCCATAAGTATGTAGTTCTAATAGCTATCAGAATACTTTCATACTGCTGCTATTTGGTTGGCATCAAATATACATCCTGATCCCATATGGTAGAAGAGGAGGCATTTTTGTTTATTTCAAATTTAAGTACATGAAAGAAAAGGCAAAGGTTTGGGGGGAAAAATGCATAAATAATTACAATTACTTATCTTGTTATTTGGATAATGAGAGACTGGAACAAAATTAATTTGATCAAAGCTTATGTTGCACATACAGACTAGGTTGGCAGTAGTAAGTATAGATATACTAAAGATGCACCTATGATAATTCTTGGCAGATTCATTGAAATCTGCTCTGTTTAGTGATTTGATAAAAAAATATATAAACCAGATTAATAGCAAATTGACAGTCTTAAATTTAAGACAGTGATTAATATGGAATCACATCTGAATAGGATGCTTCAATCTGAGTTCTGAGTGAATCAATAGTTAAGAAGTATCTAGGAAAAACGTTTTTGATGTAATCCTACTTTATAATAATATTTTGAATGTCAGACTCCTAAAGACCCACAACAACTGACTTATCAGCTGTAAAAAATGTGTGAGAAGGACAAAAAATTATCTTAATGTAATTGATAATTGAACAGAGATCAATTAATTCAGTAAAATAACCCTAAATTGGATATGAATAGGGTCTTTAAATACCTTTTGCTTCTTAAAGAACCCTGTAATATGTCAACCATTGTATGGAGGGAGGATCCAACTAATTTTCATATAAAATATGTCACACATTTTAAGTACAGAACAATGAAAATAAAGTTAAATGAAATATTAATATAGAAACACCTTAATTGCTCCATATATTCAAATAAATGTGAGCACTTTTCTAGAGCTTGACTGTCACAAAGTGTACTTTATTGAGCTTGGCACCAGTTGGAGAAATCCAATATCTTGGATATGAGATATCCATATTGTGTGATATGAGCTCTTCATATTGTGTGACCCAGTGCTATATTGTAGCTTTAAATTTTTAATAAAAATAATGGCTTGGATATAAAAGAACAGATAGTGATGCATGATATTTTAAAAATTACAACAAGCAAACAAACAAACAAAGCAAAAAGGAAACCCCACAACAAGAAAACAAACCAACCCCACAAAGAAGAAGGATAGTACACACTGACCATGTTCACCATGCTCAATGGTGCAGTGACATTACTTTTCAGTTGTTGGTTTTCTTGGCTGTTAAATGTTCAGATTTGTTCAAGGTAGAAAAATATTGTCAATTATTTGACACTTTCTTATGAGTGAAAATAATAAGAATACATATCTCCATAAATATACCAAATAATTAGATACAAAATATTACTCTTTAAAGAAAAATAGTAAAATCCTTGACTTTTCAAGAGACAGAGCAAATTTGTAAAATTCATGAACTCAAATTGAACATGACCTTTGAACTTTAGAAATGTGCAATAATCCTTTTGGACAAAGAATCTGATACATAAAGAAGTCTTTCTCAAATATCTGGTACAAAATCAACATTTACCAATGTGTTAATAAAGAATTGATGTAGCTAACAGATTTAGTATTGTAAGCAATGCTGTAGAATTGGGTTTTTAATTTGCAATATTTTCTTTGCCATAGAAAAGATGTAGAGCATTTCTGCATTTTTAAATTTCTGAAGATTTGTTGCTGATATGTTAAGAAAGTGCTAAATTTTAATAAAAAGAAAAATAAAAAAGGTTTTTTTAAAATCTTTAATGGTTAGTAAGTTTGTATATCAACATCATTGTCTATAAAACGTTAGACATATATTGGGCCATATGCACTGTACCACTCTTAGTTCCCATCTAACTTTCCAGATAGATGCTGTTGATTGAAATCTTGCCTATGCCACTCCAGTCATGCATTTATGAAGTCTGTGGAGAGAAATCATAAGGGCAGAGTTACACCTCCAGAATCCTGACATTTTTCAGACTGAGACAAAATAAAGATTTGCACACAACTTTTTGATAGAAATACAGAAAAAAATATTTAAGTACCTATTAGTTTTAGTTACCTGAATATTACAGGTACTTTTCATGATGAGTAGAATTATAGCTGATTTGCAGTTTGGCTGTCTTCTTCTGTTCAATATTTCACCATTAATAATATTTACTTGTTTAGGAAGCAGCCTAAAATGTTAATCAGACTGTAGAAAAGAACTTTGTGGGTTTTCTCATGGTTTTTTATTTTTGGTTGGTTGGTTGGTTCATTGGTTGGTTTGGTTTTAGCACTTTGGGGGTTTTTGTGTTTTGGTTTTTTGGGTTTTTTTTGGGGGGATGGGTTGGGGTTTTTTTGGTTTTTTTGTTTTCTTTTTAGTTGTGTTATGTTGTTTGTTTGTGTGGGTTTTTTTTTCATTTTTATGGATTTGGTTGCCCAAAGATCATTCTGAGCAGACTGAATTAATTTGCCAAGTGATTCAGAGATGATCACAGCTACATGAACTGCATTAAAGGACAATATTTTGAGTGATTTTTCATTCTCTCTCCTGATCAACCTGATGGACAACCTAATTAAAAATTCTAGGAACATGCCTCAAAGATCAAGTAATTTCTACTTCAACAAGTACACTGTATAATGGTTACCATGTTGTCTAAAATTAAGAAAATCTCACAGTCACAGAGGTTTTAGACTGGTTTCAGCAAGGGACTTATATTATTAAGTCAATATCTATCACTTTTTTACTAATTTGTTTTCAGTCTCCCCTTCCCCTTCTCACAAGTTCCATTTGCCTTTTATTTCTACATATTTCCCTAGACAACTTTCTGTTGTTGATTTTTCAATACATCTGCAACAGAGACTAAAATATAAAATATAAATCAGTCTCTTAAAAAAAGTGAATTCTTCATATTACCCATTAAGTCAGAAGCAGAAAACCAGCATGGAACACAGCACTTGAACTGAAAACGCTTATGTTAGAAGGCATCAGTCCAGTCAGCCTTCAGCAAAACACAGGAGGTAGTAGTAGGATTAACTGTGCTTGACAGGGAATTGGCTGATGTATTCTGAGGCTGCTCTTGGCCATCTCTGTAAGACCATTGAAGTGTGAGACGTGCCTGAGAACTGGGTTTATTGGGTTTGTGTCCAAGGCTTTTTTAGTGGAGGGTGGGGGAGCTACAGTGGTGGCTTCTGTGCCAGAAGCTTCCTCTGAGTCCAAAAGATCCAATGCCAGACAGCAAGTGTAGAGTGTGAAGAAGAAGGATCAGCAGAGACAAAGATGAACTGACCACAGTCCCCATTCCTCATCCCCCTGTCCCACTTAGGGATAAGAGGTAGAGAAGCCAGGAGTGCATCTGAACCCAGGAGATCAAGATGTTTTAAGATTTGTCTTTCCTTCTCATTATCCTAGTCTGACTTTCAAATGGCAATAAATTAAATGAATATCCCTCAGGTTGAGTCTGTTTTGCCCTTCACAGCAATTGGTGAGTCCCTATCTTGATCCAGGAGCCTTTCATTATACTTTCTCTTCCCTGTCCAGCTGAGAAGGGGGAATGTTAGACTGGCTTAGTAGACTCCTGGTGGCCTGCCAAGGTTAACCACAACCTGGAGGAATGCAAGTCTTATCTTCCATATCTTCAAGAAGGGCAACAAGAAAGACCCATGGGAAATACAGATCAAGCAGCTTCACCTCAGTCCCTGTGAAAGTGATGTAGTAGCTAATCCTGGAAAACAATTCCATGCCGGTGAGGGAGAAAAAGATGGTAGTAGTCAGCATGGATCCAAAAGGAGTCATGCTTGACCAACCTGGTAGCATACAATGAATCAATTGGCTTGGTAAATGTGGGAGAGCGAAGAATATTGTTTACCTCGATTTCAGTAGAGCTTTCAGCACTGCATTTCATAATATTTTCATAAAGAAACTGGTAAAGGATGGCCTGGGTGAGCAAACAAGTGAGGTGTATTAAAAACTGGCTGGATGGCCACATCCAGAGGATGAGGATCAGTGATATGAAGTCTAGTTGGAGGCCAGTAACTATGAGCATACCTCAGAGTTAAACACTGGGTCCAATCCCATTCAAAAGGCCTTTGTTAATAGTCTGGATAATAAAGCAGAGTGTAGCCTGATCAAGTTTTCTGAAGACAAAAAGCCTGTGATTAAAGGCTAATACACTAGAGGGTCATGCTACCCTCCTGAGGCAGGTTGGAGAAATGGGTTGGCAGGAACCTCCTGAAGCTATTGTGCATGGGAAGCTAAGTCCTGCTTTTATGGAGGAAAACCACTATGCACCAATACATGCTGGAGACAGATCAGCTGGAAAGCAGCTTTTTAGGAAAGGATAGGGAGATTCTGGTGAACACAAATTTGAACAGAGGCTAGCAGGGTGCCCTTGCTGCAAAGGTGCCAATGGTGCACTGACTGTATTAAGAAGAGTGTTGCAGCAGGTCAAGTGAGATATTTCTTCCCCTCTGCTCAGCACTAGTAAGCACCTGGAGTGCTGTGCCCAGTTCTAAGCTCCCCAGAACAAGAGACACAGGGCCATACTGGAGTCCAGCAAAAGGCCATTGAGATGATGAAGGGCCTGAAGCACCTGCCAAATGAAGAGAGGCTGTGTGAGCTGGGACCATTTAGTCTGGAGAAAAGAAGGCTCAGGGTAGATCACACCAATGGATCCAAGTCCCTGACAGGAGGAAGCACAGAAGATGAATCGAGGTTCTTCTCAGTGGTGCCCAGTGACAAGGCAAGAAGCAATGGCTCAAACTCAAACACAGGAGGTTCCATTGAATATCAGGAGACACTCTTTTAGCATGAGAGTTACTGAGCACTGGCATATGTTTCCAGAGAGCTTCTGGAGTCTTCTGTGGCCACTATAAAATTTAAGTGACTTCATTATATTTAGTCAAATTACTAATTTGTACTTCTTTGGATTAGCTCACATATTTGAAGGAAAGTATTTAAGGAGAAAATACAAATGTGTCTGTAAGCTTTAACAGTAATTATAGATGTTTTTTCTAGGCTTTTGCATAAAACATATTGGATAGTTTCTTTACCTGAAAATAGGTAATTTACTTTCATTGCTTTAAGCTTATTATTTACTTTCTGTTCTGCCTTTCTAGAAAGTACTTTCAGCTCCTATCTTGCTGATTTATTAGAGGTTGGCTTTAGAGGTTTGCAGCAAACCTTGACAGAACATTCAATTTAAGCTCACTTGAACCCTGTCATACTTTCATGGCTTTCTATATTTCATCATTGTCAATGAATATGCGATTTATTTCAAAAAAGCTGTTTTGATGCATTAGAAATTTTAAAAGCTTTTTTCAAAAAATATTTTCTTTTGATACTTGGGAATGAAGGATTGAGCTCAATAAAACATAGTAAAAACAAGTAAAAAGTGATTTAAAAATTTTAAAAAATCAACAAAACCCCCAAAGTATTACATAAGAAAAAGAAAATAGAACAAAACATAATGATAAGTTTTTTAATCAACCAAATTTAAAGGTAAAATAGTTACTGAATAGCACATTTTGTGGCCATTCACCATATTTATTCTCAATGTCAGGCAAGAGTTAACAAGGAGCTACTCAGACTAGTGGTTAGGGTATTTTGGTGATTTGGGAAGCCCTGAATTTCCTCTCATTCTAACCTTTCATTCTCCTAGGCATGTCCTTTGATTATATTTACAAAGCAGTTAAATTAATTCTACAGTTATTGGACATTGCTGAAGGTAATACATTGTAATAGCTTTTCAACCAGCTTTCTGAAATAATTATTACCTCTGTCTTGTTTTCTTTTCTAAATTGTACTGGCAATTCCTTGTTATGAAGTCTCATTCCTGTTTTAATTTTAATTTTCTATTTGGAGTCTTTCATCTAATGGCAAAAAGAAGAACAACTTTTATTCCTCTGTAAAAGATTTTGACCTTTATTATTCTGTCTTGTCGTCTAAGGATAGAGACTACTTCTGTAACAGCTCAACACTTCAAGGTGCTGTTAAGGACTATTTTGTCAATGGTTCACAAATTAAAGACTCTGCTAGAAGTCTTTGACATGATAAGATATAACAGGTGTAATAGAGATATTATGGGCAATCATGTCAGTTAACAGCAGTGCTCCACTGGGATTCCACTGGGTAAAAACTCTGAGTGAATCAAATGAAATCATATATTTGATAAGGAGCAAATAAAATAAGTAGAACTCATTTTTAGCTTCACAGGGAGGATATGCTTGTCCTGATAGCCTAAGCTAAATAAAAAATACCTGAAATTTCATCACATAACTTTGTAATTTCTGCTCAACTTGTGAATAGGTTTTGTGACTGGCTATGCAAAATCTCTCTGTAAAGAGTAAGTGCAGCTAATAATGAATATTCTGGAAAATATGTGTCCCTAATTATTTATTTTTAAAACTGGACTTTTGGCCTTCATTTATATGTTCTTATAGATAATCAGTTCATCCCAAAGTGAATTCTTTCCTCCATGAAGAAGAGAGCAAACAGACAAAACGAAACCTTCCTTCTCATACGGAACTGAAATGCGCAGCTCCTTTCCACAGGGATGAGCAGCTTTTATTGAAGGACATAAGCATTGGCTCTTTAGAATGATTTAGGCCATAAAACTGTTCTCTGCAACCTAGCCTAGGAAATACAAGTCAGTGTGTAAGCAGCACCTTTCCGCTTGCTTTCGTCACACTTTGTAATCAGCACGTTCCAACAAAGTGCTCACATGTGCAGCTGGTCTCTGAAGTGTTAAATATTTCATCAATCATTTAAGATATTTATATATGACACACACAAAAATGTCTCCTTCCACACAGGTATGCAGAGGCTTGCTCTTATATACACACATTCATCACAAGACAGTCAATAATGTTTGTCTTGGATATGTGGGCATTTGGAAAGCAATGTGTTTTCTTAATTTGTGGCAGGGGGGAGTAAAAGAGGCTGAGGAGGAAGGGAAAAGAGGTACTTGAATAAAGTTTTTCAACATACGTTAGTCACCTTAAAGAGCTGATTTTAAAATCTCCCAGCAGCAACCAAGAATTTTATCACCTGCTGACAGTATTTGTAAGCACATGTGAAGAGTGAGGATATGAAGGATCGCTTCTAGAAAAAGAAGATTTTTGAATTCTATCATTTTCCCAAAGCTTTTTGCTGTTTCATGGATCCAGGCTCTTTTCAGTGGTGCCCAGAAACAGAACTTCTTTTTATTCTACAGAAAGAATTTTCTGTTCCCTGAAAATAAAAATTCAGAGCTTTTCTCACAACACCGATGTATGATTTTCTTATTTTTAAAATAATTCCATGGGAAATGTGAAAACAGAAGGCTTTTTCTTTAGAAGGATTCATGAAGTGAATAATTTAGTCTGTTATATTACCAATTTGCAATTGTTAGATCCTACCTGATATTAGATATTAGATGTATATTAAAGTTTCTGTAAGACATTTTCAAATTGCATCCATTTTTAGGTAAATATCATAAGTACCTTTTTTGAAAACAGTAACCATTCTTTGTTTTATCAAGTTTATGAAACATCTGACAGTCCCTTTAATTCTTTACTATTTACCATCTTTATCATATTGGGTTTTCATGGCCTGGTTTTGGTAGTGAGGATCAAAAGGGGTGGAGTGGAAGCTAACAGGAGCTTCCCTCATGTCCAGCAGAGCCAATGCCAATGCCAGCTCCAGGATGGACATGCTGCTGGCTAAGGCTGGGCCAGTCTGAAATGGGGGTAATGACTCTGTGATAACAGATTTAAAAAGGAGGAATGAAGGTACTGTGCACATGTAATTGCTGCCAGGGAAGAGCAGAATGAGAATATGTGAGAGGAACAACTCTGCAAACACCCAGGTCAGTGGAGCAGGAGGGGCAGGAGCTGCTCCAGGCACTGGAGCTGAGATTCCCCTGCAGCCCCTGGTGCAGAGCATGGTGAGGCAGCTGTGCCCCTGCAGCCATGGGGGAACACAGGGATGCTGAGATCCACCTGCAGGCCAAGGAGGAGACCTGGGCTGGAGAAAGTGGATGCCTGAGAGGAGGCTGTGAGCCTGTGGGAGGCCTGTCTGGAGCAGGCTCCTGGCAGGGACTTGCAGACCCATGGAGAAAGGAGTCCTTGCTAGATCAGGTTTCCTGGTAGGACTTATGACCCCTTGGGAACCCACATGTCCTTGAAGGACTGCAGCCTGTGGAAGGGTGACCTGTGTTGGAGCAGTTTGTGGAGAACTGCTGCCCATGGGATGGACTCACATTAGAGAAGTTCAAGGAGAACTGCAGGGAGGGGCCCCATGCTGGCACAGGGGAAGGACCTTGNGAGGCTGTGACTCCATGGGAGACCTGTCTGCAGCAGGCTCCTGGTAGGGACCTGAAGACCCATGGAGAAGGGAGTCCTTGCTAGATCAGGTTATCAGGTTTCCTGGTAGGACTTATGACCCCTTGGGAACCCACATGTCCTTGAAGGACTGCAGCCTGTGGAAGGGTGACCTGTGTTGGAGCAGTTTGTGGAGAACTGCTGCCCATGGGATGGACTCACATTAGAGAAGTTCAAGGAGAACTGCAGGGAGGGGCCCCATGCTGGCACAGGGGAAAGACCTTGTCCCTGAGCAGCAGCAGAAATAACTGGTGTTGAGCAGACCATGACCTCCATTCCCTCNTTGCTAGATCAGGTTATCAGGTTTCCTGGTAGGACTTATGACCCCTTGGGAACCCACATGTCCTTGAAGGACTGCAGCCTGTGGAAGGGTGACCTGTGTTGGAGCAGTTTGTGGAGAACTGCTGCCCATGGGATGGACTCACATTAGAGAAGTTCAAGGAGAACTGCAGGGAGGGGCCCCATGCTGGCACAGGGGAAAGACCTTGTCCCTGAGCAGCAGCAGAAATAACTGGTGTTGAGCAGACCATGACCTCCATTCCCTCTCTCCCTGTGCTGCTGGGGGAGGAGGTAGAGCTGTGAAAAAGGAAGGGGTGAGGGGAAGGTGGTTTTAAGGTCTTATTTTACTTCTCATTTTCCTGGTCTGATTTTGCTAGTTATAAATTCAGTTAATATCCCCAGTTCAAGCCTGTTTTACCTATGATGGTATTTGGTGAGTGACGTCCCCTGGTCCTTTTCTTAACTTGTGAACCCTTCATTATGTTTTCTCCCCCCAGATAGTGGTAGAGGTGCCTTGGTAGATTTCAGGTATCCAGCCAGGGTCAACACACTACAGAGGTAA
Source organism: Urocynchramus pylzowi (assembly GCA_013397555.1). Lineage (NCBI taxonomy): Eukaryota > Metazoa > Chordata > Aves > Passeriformes > Fringillidae > Urocynchramus > Urocynchramus pylzowi. The sequence goes on along the minus strand of VZRH01002296.1, from coordinate 2,145,542 downwards.
AAGGATTCCAGGACTTTTGGAGATGAATGCTACTGAAAAACCTGTAAATGAAATCTGGTAAGTATTGCCATTTGTATACTTAAAGAAGGCATCCTGCAGCTCTTAACATTTTCCCTGGGGGAAAAAAAACCCCAACAACTGTTAGTGATACAAATTAAACAAATCTAATAACTGATTACATAATATAATTAATTATATAGCTTAAAGAAGTAATTTAAACAAAAATAAGATGAGCATTTAAGCTTATGAAAAGTGGGAGAACCCAGGATATTGCAGGACTAGGAACTGTGACACAATGCTTCTCTGCAGGGACATAATTATTGAACCCCAGAATATTATCTCCAAGGATCAAATATTTGAGTCCTGTTTTGCTATATAAAATTTCCTTCTGTGGAATGACAGAAGACATGACTTGAAGATGGACTAATTTTCCATCAATACTGTGTATTGTGAGGATTTACACTTAAACAGGTAAGGTATTATCAAAGACTGACTCTAGTTCAGTACAATTTTCATACTGCTGGACTTCCTTAATAACTTTGTCAGGATAGATTATGGGGGTTTTTTATACTCTTAAAATTAATATTTTCAGTAAATGAACAATGATTAACATTTTCCCTAGTCTATTCAAAGAAATAATTTCTGAAATGTACCAGCCCTATTTTTAATCTTCTTTAATTCCTAAGAATTTACTTAGATGAAAATAGATCTATTTCCAGTGATCTACAACTTCAATGTGCAGTATATTTAATCCTGAATGTTAGGTGTGGATGTGTATTTTTGCATAGGTATATTTAGCTATTTAAAAATTTTGTATTATAACCTTCTATAGCTGTGAAAAACTCATGAAATAGATAAATTGACTTCTGAAGTAAATGAAGCTTCACTGTAAAGCCTTTTCCTATGGTCCCATATGCTCTAGTATGTTAAGAAGCAAAGCAAAAACAAAGCTGTTGTATATTTCTCAGTGCTCCAATGCAATAGCAATGAGCCCTTCTGCTTTATGGATTCTTTGTCTAATGTGCATCCTAACATCACAAAGCAAGAAGATTCTTTGGGATTAAACCTTTCAAATAATACACACAGATGTTCAAATTGCCTCCTACCATAACATCAGGTTGCATATGCTACAAAATACTAATTACAGCCCAGAGGAATAATTCTTTAAAAATTGACCTCATAAATTTTTCTTAAGGGTTTGAAACTAACAATCCTTTGTAGTTTATGATTAACTGTACGCATAAATGAATAGTAATAAAATGGTTACATATTTTTTGAGGCCTACTAACATTGCCACATGAAGAATAATGCATTATTCATCATTTCTCTTCTGAAAACACAGGGAAACTTAGGATAAAAAGTTTTACTGCAGTATGTATATTTTAAAGGAATAGCATATAGTGTTTAGAATTCTTCTACAATGCACAAAAAATATTTTTTTAATTCCTTTTGGAATAAATATATATTAGCAGAAAGAAGATGATATGACCATTATATTCAAATTGTAATACTTTTCTGTTTTGAATTCCTGGTTTTGAGAGAAATGCAGATTCACAGCAATGCATTTTGTCATAGCACTTATAGTTAAAAAAAACCCCCAAACATGAAGTAAAACCTTTCTGGTATCAAACTTTTTTTTCCTAAAAGACTAAAAGATATCATTCTGGAGTCAAGAGAAAATTCAGCTAAGGAAATTGTCCACTTTCTAAAAACTTACAAGAAGCAATGATGTTATATAGAAAACAGAAAGTTTATTTAACCAGATTCACAAAGAGGAAAGCAGAATCCTCATGAAATCTGTGCTTGAATCATAGCTGGCCACTTCTGAAGAGTTGATTTTTTCTATAGTACACTACTAATCAGCAAGAGTTCTTTTCAGAAATAGGAAAAGTTAACTTTTATTATACTTAACTAATAAAATAAAATTGCATTTTATAGTTTTGAATATATATTAATCATTATTTTGTTAATTTTTAATTTAAATACTTATTATATTAAATAGGGGATATGGAAAGGCGCTAAATAAACTTCAAGATGGCAGGCAAAGTTGCAAAGTAACATTTTCTAGTTTTTCCATTTGTAATGTAATAATGTGACTATTCTAACAGATAAAATAGTGACAGAAAAATCTATTTAAATATGAAAATTAATTTAAACTTCATTCTAGAGCAACATTCTGACACCACAGGCAGCCAGACCCTGCACAGTTGGGTCCTACATGCTGTGTAAGAATAAGCAAAAATTTTCCAGTGTGTAAGTGTTTGTGAAAATAAAATCAGGTAATATCAGAAGAGTCTCTGTTTTATTCTACTTACTAAACTTAAATATGTCAACTTAAATCATGAAAGTGTGATTTTCAAAGTGCTGCATATCTTTACTTAGAGATATCATTTCTAGACACTAATAAATATGGGCCATTTAAAATTTTGTTTTAGTTATGCTAAATGTAATGGAAAAAAAAATCACTTTGTTTCTCCAGTTCCATTTCGATTACTCCTTGTCTGACCTCCAAGTCCCTGAAATTCACAAATGTACAGTCAGTCCAAGTTTGGTGTCACAATTTTAGAGCAAGTAATGTTACAATAACTTAAGGAATGCAAAGATAGGTTATAACAGCATGCGGATATAAGAAAAAAATAATCTAAATATAGATTCTGTAGTTTCAAAAATCCTGGGGAGAAAGGAGACTTTTAAGTCTTAACATCCCAAACAAACAATCAGATCATAGCACAATTGTTATATCACAGCTGTGGGGCATCATCCAGGTATTGAGACTCATTTTCCTTTCCATTCTGTTTCTTATAATTTGAAGTAGGGGTAATCCTCTTTTAACCTTTAACCATTTGATAATTATTTTCTCTTTTCTTTCCTTCCACTAGCTTGATACAATTTGTGTAGTAAGCTAATTTATTGAGGAGTACTTAGGTGTTCAACAGCAAGAGAGAAGGAGGGAGAGGGAGAGAGACAATATTAAGAATGCTCATGTTAAGTTCCTGCTTTGTTCAAATGATAAAAATGCACTTGTTTGGAAACTTTTCTCCTAACTCAGGCATATAACTTAGGCATCTGAAATTGTGTGAAATAAATATTCATGAATATATTCACCATGTAAATATGTCATCCTGCATATTTGTATTTTTGGAATAAATTATTTATAAACATTAAAGAAAATAAAATGAGTAATGTATTACACTAACAGAAGTCTCAAAAAACACCCTGAGTTTTGTAACTCAGAGATACTAAGTGCCCACTCATGAAAATGGTAACAGATCAGTGGCTTGATCAAGGGGTAAAATAGAGCAAAAAATCCCTCAACTGTCTCTTCAAGAAGGAATGGAAATCAGAGTAAAGAAATACACTAAAGAAACATACTAAATACTAAATATATCTCAAGAAATATACTAACGTGTAGAATGGTGGTAGAGAATGAACGCTCTTCTTCCTTTTTATTGGACTCAAATAGAAAAAAATACTGTCCCTTTTAGTGCTTGCTGGCAAGGAAAGAGCTTTATTTTGGCTTGTATTTTAGAGGAAGGGGAAATGTCACTCTTTGTGTCACTCTTAGTGTTGTGCTACTTCATTAAAATTATGTAGTTCAACCAGTTTTGGCTATGTCAACTTCTATGCATGTAATTGTCCTGTGATAAAACTTGAGAGAAGTGTACTTTTCCTTTCACTTGTCTTTCCTGTACTCCTCACACGTATTTTCAGTGAAACTTTTGCTACTACCTCTTTCTTATCTCATAATTTTTTTAAATATATGCAAGAAAACTTTTTACAGTGAAAGAAGCACTTTGTGTTTCAGATTAAAACATCAAAGAAGATATGCTGATAAACATCTTTCTTTCCTCCAGGAAATTAGCTTTTATACTTGACCTAGCAACAGGACACCAAATTAATTGTTTTCCATAAGAGCTATTACTCACAATTGTGACAATTTCCCATAATATGCTACCACGGTAATTGAATATTGCCATTCACTTTGAATACAATTTTAGTCACAGAGCAAAGTTAAATGCTGCAGACAGAAAAGTGTGTAAGATTTTGAAGATGATTCATGCCCTAATTGCTAGGCTATGATGGCATTTTCAATTATTATAGGCTGCTCAAACATTAATTGTGTATGGTGATACAGATCACTGGTTTTTCTCATTGAACAAGTTACAAAGGTTAACAACCTGAGTTAAAACAAAAATCAAGAATAAATAATATGATATATTATGATACATAATAATATGATTTTACCTCATTGACAAACTCTACTTTTAATAAAAAACTCCAAAGATTACTAAGAATATAATAATATATTCTCTATAATTGGTTCAATTTTGTAAAATAAAGGTTTAGTATATCAGGCCACAAACAGGGAATAAATAAAGCAGATCCTTTGTATCTGATATACTTAAAACTTTTGGTGATAAAAAGGATTTCTTGAACAAGTTAGTGCTCAGAACGAAGCTGCATCTAGTCTTGAGATTTCTTTTAGTGAGCTACTGGACTCAAATGTACTACCTTGAGTAGTACATTTGAACATGTACTACTCTATATGGAATATATTTTCCTGGTTAATATTTGTTATTAAACATAAATCATATCCAGCTCCTGAATTTCAGATACTTGAGGTACCCCAATACATTGGTATACTTTGAAATATTGGGCATCCTGTGACAGGCTCAGCATTCTAGTTTTAAGAATTATTAAAGATAGCTGCTTTTCAAATAATTAATCTGTTTAATATGGGACAACTTTTAATGCCAACATATGCTAATGTTTGAAACTCATGATTTAGTCTATTTCTCAGAGTGAAACAAAATTTTGAAAGCATAACCACTGATTTTATTTATGAATAGTTGGGTGAATATAACTTCGAGGAAATCAAATTCCATACGTGACCATAAGTACTGGAAAACTACTGTCTTACTAAGTGCACTTGTATAGATCTTTTCATATTCTGAAATAGGAATTTCAGAAGCTTCATAAAACACCATCTTGAATATATTTTATTCTGAAAGAAAATATGTTCATTTTTTTTAAAACTCCAAGGTGATCATGTATCATCAAACCTATTGATTTTAAAGAAATGCACACATCTAGAGCATTCATAAATATTGAGATGCAAAACTGAAAATAAATTATATGCTGAAGTGAATGTCACCATCTGAAAATTGGGCCAAAAGTAACAATGTGAAGACAAACATGACTGAAACATTAGAAAGATTTCAATATATCTTTCAATTTCAGTCCCAGCTTTGCAAATATTTCTTTAATCTATCAACTCTACAGGTTTTGTATTTCCTTCCCATATTTATATAACCAGCATCATAATGTCAGGATGATTTTTTTAAAAAAAATATTTCAATAGCATACATGTTTGGATTTTAATATGTGATATGTGCCTACATCCTTTATATTTCAGTTTCCCCTGTTATCCACAATGGCCTACTATATGGAACCAGTCTCTTGAATCCACTGACCTGAGCCATCGTGTCTCTGCCACCTTGTCACTGAAGCTGCTTTCTGCTCACCTTCATTCCAGTCCTAAGGGATGGTATCTGAAAGCTCCTTGTAAAGCCTGCAGTATACAGCTGTACACCAGATTATTCCACCAACCAAAGCAAAAATCACAGCATGCCAGAAGCCATGGCTACGAAAACATGATCTCAGGTAAATCCCAAAACTAGGAATCTGGTGACAGCTGCTGTGACAAGTTCATCCTGCTTGATGAAGAAGTTCTTTTTCACCATTTTGTTTTTCTTTCTTTTTTTTTTTTAGTGCTATTTACACATAGATAGCTTTGAGTCTGTTATAGGCAGTATCTGTCATGAGCATTTGTGTGATAGGAATAAAATTAATTCTTATCACCCTATGTGTAGTACTGTGGTTGATATTCAAACCTAATTTGTTCTTCACCAGTTGGTTATGGGCTGTTTAATGTCTAGTGACATTAAACAAGTAGTCACTTGTAGAAGATGCCTGGTTGATACTTTAGCCCTGCCTATCCTAGCAACCTTAAATCCTAAATTACCTGCTTGCTAAGCAATGTATTTTGAAGATGTTGCCCATTACAGCAGGACTCTCAAAAGGAGGCTGCTAACTACATAAAATTTATCATCACAGAAATATCAGGTACTAAGCATGTGAAGAAATGGGTGTACAACTGGCAAATTTGTATTCAAAAAAGGAATAAAATCCATTTTCTAATTCAATTTTGTATTACATATTATCATCTGTTACTGTAAACATGCCTATGATTTGCAGGAGGTCAGATTACTAAATCATAATAAATCTTTAGGTTTTATCAAATAAACTATAAAACACGTATATTTAGACGCACCATTGTGAGGAATCTATTTTCATTGCAGAAAAAATCAAATAAAAAATAATGCCAAGAAAAAAATTGACTGTAATCTGTAGGCACATAACATCTATTATCAGTTGGTTCCTAATCCCATAGAAGTAATTTTACTTCATAACCTTGAAAGTATGCTTTATGTGTTGTCATACAGTGAAGCCACTTTATTGTTACAAAAAAGCAGGATATTGTAGAGACCTTTGCAACTTCTGTTGAGTTATGGGACTAATCCTAATAAAATTTCCTTTTCTATGTGAATTTTTTTTTCATTTTTGTTACGCTGTTCCACAGGGTCTACTGTCAGATCAAGTATTTCTGTAGAAATGAATGGGAAGGGGAGGGGAGAGAGTTGTGTTTTGCTTGCACACAAATGCTTCATATTGGCATAAAATAAAACCATTCCAGCACTTAGCCCCAGTGAAATCAAAGGAAGACATCCAGTTAAGTTCAGCATGAATAATATTTCACTAGAAAATCCTTAGCAGTAATGGAATCATAGAATAATTCAGTGGAAAGTGTGAATAGTTTGGAAGAGAATTCAGGACATTTTTTTTCCAACCTCTAGCATAAAGTAGGACCAAGTCTGAGATAACACAAGATTGCTCAGTACTTGATCCAGCTGGCTCTCAAACATCCCCCGAGGATGGAGACTGAAGAACCTCTTTGAGCAGTATGGTTATCTGCTTCTCATCCTCTTGAGGACAATGCTTTTCCTTACATCCAGCTGACCCATTTCCTTGTTTCAATTTCTGCAAATTTCTCACATCCTCTTGCCACCACTGTGAAAGAGCCTGGCTCTGTCTTTTGGGTGGCCCTTCCACAGATGCTGTCAGGTTTCTGTAGGGACCCCTCAAAACTCTCTCTTTTCCAGCTAAACAATCCCATCTTTCTCAGCCTCTCCTGAAAACCTTCTACTGCATTCACCCAGTCTATCAATATAATTATTGGCTGGGGTGCCCAAAAACTGGGCACAGGACTTCAAATGCAGCCCCAGGTTCTATGAGGAAAGTGGGTAATCACTCCTCTTAGCCTCCTGGCTGGGCTCCCAGTGACAGCCCAGGACCCTTCTCGCCTTGGATGCCAGAGCACACCAGGTCCTTCCAACAGAGCTTCTGCCCAGCCAGTCAGGCCCCAGCTTGTGACATTGCAGGGCAATTCTGCTTACCCAGCAGCAGGATTTCAGTCTGTGAGAGTTTCTTGAGCTCACTTGCTGGCAGCTTGTTCTTTCAACCCCTCTAGGTTCCCCTACAGGGCAGCCTTGCCACAGAGAGTACTAACTGCTTCCCCTCCTTCTCTTTACCCCTTGCCTGCCAACTTGGTGTCATCTGGAAATGATGAGTACAGATTCTTACCTTTCCCACATCGTTGACAAAGACAGACCCCTAGAGTTTTTGGTAACCACTAGGTAGAAAAAGACTTATTAACCATTATCCTCCAAGACAGGTCCTCCAAGCTATGTTTTATCTGTTCAGCTGTCTGCTCATCCAGACCATAATTTTCTAACTTGGATACAAAATTATCCATCATATAAGAATAATAACTTCTTTAAGCTAAATATTTATCAACTGAGGCTAGCTAAAACTGCAGAAAAGATTAGCACAGCGTAATCATGACAGGGAAGGAATGCTAGGAAAAAAAAGATTAATTTCCTATCTAAAAATCTCAAAATAAATTATTCTAACAACTACCTAAAATCAGACCTAATGGCTCTAAAGTATTTCAGGTTATTAGTACAATCATATATATTGTAATATTATTTATGGATATGTATTTTATTATATTGATAAACCATACATAATAAACCATTAATAAACCATTTTATTATATTAGTAAACCATGGATTGTTTTATTTATATATATATATATATATATATATATATATATATTTATTTATTTATTTA
>VZRH01002296.1:2083425-2134046 GCA_013397555.1 Urocynchramus pylzowi | reverse complement strand
TTTTGTTAGGGCCCTGAACTTAAATTTTTTTTTTTTTTTTTTTTTCTTTTTTGTGAGCCACATTTACCATCTCTGTATCATCTTTGTACATTTCCTGTTATCTGCTGCAGAAAAATCAGGCAGACTCAGAAGATCCTTGATGTAGTTTGGAGAACACTCTTTTATGAAAAGGAAAATAATTACATCTGATCAAGTTCATTCTACATCTTTTAATGAATAACAATTGCAATATATTTTTGAAATTCAGATGACATAATCTGATTTGTGTTTTTCATTCACTAAATTCTTTCTCCAATATAGAAATATTGAAAAATTTTAAGTAATTAATATATAGCGTTACAGTATTTTCAAAAAAGCATATTTTTCTGGAGACTGTTGAGAGGTTGCAATTGCATGTATCACATGTACAATATGTATTATATATTGCTTAAACAAGGACATTCTTATACCCAACTAGTAAATGCATTTACAGATACTGCACATAAAGCCAGTCATAGTGGTGGGGTGTAGGGAAAGGCAAAAAAACCCTTTCACAGATTGATTTCAGATGTAAGAAAGAAAGGCTGTCAACTAGAAATCACAGAGCTTTGGTAGTAGCTACAGGAATCTTACCTGCAAAAAATATCATAACCTTAAAAAAAAAATATTTGATTTCAAAAAATAAAAAATAAAAGTTTTCAAAGAAAACTGGTTTTGCCAAACAATAACTGAGATAATAGAAAATAAGTTAATTGCCTACCGTTTGTTAATTATGAGCTTTAATTCATTGGTGAACAAAGGCTCCAGTGAGTAGTCTCTTACTCTTTGTCACTTGCTACTTGATTTGATTTCTTCAATAAAATTTTATTTAGAGAATTTGTGATTGAAAAAATGAAAGATTCTTGAGTTGAGAATCATTCTGTATTCTGTAAGTGAGTAAAGCATAAATTTTCCTGTTTAGCAGTAAATTGAGATTGTTTCCTTAGTAATACTATAATCTATACATTTTCTTTGTCATTATATTGCTTCCATTTTATTTATCAAAGTAACAGAACACTGATCCACTTCCAAATGATAAATAAGTAAAAAATGAAACTTTAATTTTTCCAACGTAACTGTACTTCATACATGACAAGAATGTGATGCGTTTCACCACAGGTGTTGCACCTTGTTGCAGACATTTACAATAAATATTCTGAACAGTCTGTGTTGTTTTCTCCTGTTTTAGCAGCTTATTATATTTTCTTAACAAATACTGCGTGCAGGAACCAAGTAAGCTCACAATATGCTCTTGGCAATAGTCTGCAAGTTTAGAACACCTCTTTATGGGACTCAGACTTCTTATTAAAGTTCAATTGGTAGGATATTTTTTTCTAATTGTTTGAATCCAATCAAAAAAGGGATTTGTGTGTCATAATCCTGAGCCCTGAAATGTTTGTCTTTTAGAGCAGTACACAGATCTGAGTAAAGCCTTTAACAAGGCCTGATCAAAGCCTAGTGCCAAAGTTTGGACTTGAGAAACAAACAAGATAAAACCCAACACGCACTAAGACAAGACATGGAAGCTCTCTTCATGTAATAAAGTAGTCATGTAAATATTTAGTTGTCTAAGTCTACACTGGGAAGGCAGTGTGAAACTGTGGTTTAGATCTTCTACCCTTGTTTTAACCTGTCTGTATGGGAAAGTTGCTACCATTTACTCATTATCATCAGAAGTTAAAGAGAAAGAGGGAGTCCCTAAGGAAGCCTAGACATGTATTGCTTTATTTCTGAAAGGATTATATCCACCACTTATCATCTGCAAATTGTTCAGTTAAAAAGAATTCTAGGTCAATTTTTTAAGACAAGTAAGCCTGAGAACAATCATCTTCAGGCTTAGTAACTGGATCTTTGGTCAGCAGCATGAGGACAACACTGTTCTAACCCATAGACTACTCTGCATTTTACTTTAAAACAGCATTAAATTAATTGAATACAAGTATTCAGAACTGGAATTGTCATCATTATCTTCTCTTTCACAGTAATTTTAAAAGAATTTGACAGCTATCATTGCATTTTTAATAGGTCCACCTCATTAGGCTACCCTAAGCACTCATCACATCAAATAATTTAGAAAATAGAGAACTACTTGTTTCAAGAATTCAGGGAATATTTTACATGAATAAAGCACTATGTTTGCTGAAGTGTCTGTCAGAAAAGCATAAAAGAGCCCCTAGGCTCTATGTCTATTTCTGTGAATAAGGCAATCACCATTTAAAAGTGGTAGTTCCTGCCTTGAGTCTACCAAGGACTGCAAAGAAAGAAAATCATTCAAGTTTGAAATCTACAAAGGTCACTAAATAAATTAAAACTAGGTTTTTCTCTTTGAGTAAACTAAGAGAGGAGCATTCAGATCACAGCTCTCTCCTAAAGCTAATGCTAATTTAGGTGAATTATCCCTGGGAGATTCAAAGGAAAGTGATTTCACAAACTTTAGAACTAATGGGATGCATTCTTAATGCTGATATAAATGTACCATCTTCCTGGTTCAGCTTTGTCCTTTTGCAATAGAAAGGTCCTTTTATCACCTTTTGGTCTCATAATCCCAAATCATGCTGAACACTTAAACTATTCCATTAATTCTTGCTGTCCTTTAAAAAACCTAAAATTACTGATTCTTAATGTCCTTCAAACTCTTTACTAAAAAATTAAAAGGGAACTAGGATGATTTGCCATTTTAAATGCTGGGTGGTTTGGGGTTTTTTCATGTGTGGGAGTTTTGTTTTGTTTTGGTTGCTCTTTTTGATTATTGGTTGGCTGTATTTTTTATTTAAATTGTATGACTGACAATGTGGTAGATCTCCTTTAATTTTTTCAATTAAAAACACAAATTCTCAAAAATTATTTTTGACTATTCAGCCAGTAAAAACAAAAACTAAATAGATAAAACATTTTCACTGCAAAATAAGAATTAATAAAGATGAGTAGATCTTGAACACCAATTCCTTGGTGAAAAAAATTTATCCATGTAACGAAAAGACTTTCCCCACTGGATTAATAGAAAAGCAGAGTCAGATTCTGTATCAAACCTAGTTAAATTACCACTCATTAGACATATGGTTGATATAAACTGCTCTTTTCCAACCTTCATAATTTATCACAAAATCAGTGTTTTCTAAATTAAATATTTCATTATTAATCCTTAGAAAATTGGGTAGAATTTTTTTGTTAATTTCAGAATTATTTATTTTTAATGATTGAAATTTTAACAAATTCAGTGGATACATGCTCATTCACAGGCTGAAACACAGCAGTAAATTTCAGCAAGATTGAAATGTTATGGAAATATTAATAGTCCTCTCATGATAGAGTTTCATAATGGGAGTACTGTCAGACCCTGAATTATGGTGCTGTTTGGCTCATAATTAATGTTTTCTGGAAACTGAGTAATGACAGATACACTAGGTAATGGAGATTTCTATGGATACTGTGGTATCCGTAATGAATAGCTGTTAGTACAATGAAACTTAGATTACAAAATGTACTTAATCACCCTTTCTTACTTTGAAATCTTATTGACCTGTGACCTCCTAAAACAAATCCATAATAAAAGATATACAAATCCCAACTACATATGGAACTAATGCAGTTCTTGGAGTTTTCCATACTTTATTATTATTTTCCATACATTATTAACCATTAATTTAATGGTACCCTTTAACCCAGTTTCAGTGCTACTAGTTTCTGGTAGAAAGGGAGGTGTAGGGAATAAAAAAAAGTGGTTTTGTTTTTGGTTTTGTTTTGTATCTCTGAGGCTGTTCAACTACATAAACAAAGATATAGAGAAGTTTACCATAAAGACTACAGACCATAGAAGTTGATCACAAGTAGAGTAAAAGTTTAAAACATTTAAATTGAGGTAATTCACTTATCATCTTTCTATTGTGCCTAAAGAGTGTGGTGATAGACGACAGACTTGGTCAGATGAGCTTCAGTGAGCTCAGGAGTGAATGCTTGAAAATGTCTCTGAATTGGTCTTAACTTTTTTTTCTCATAGGGGTTGTAAAATTGAAGACACCTGTAAGGTAATGAGCCGAAAAATATTTTTCTCCTAACATCCAGTTAGTTAATAGCAAGCATGAAGTTCTCTACTCCAGACTGATGTATTCCTGAAACTCAATCATAACCTTTCATTACCATTTAATTCTTCATTTATTTTATTAAGGGAAGTCTGTTAGTACTTTCTCACCATTAAATTTATCCTTAATTTCTTTAAAGAAGGATAAGAGGAACAGATGAATAAAATGGAATGGATTTGTCATAAACCTGTGTAAAACTGGGAGAAGATTCAAAAGAATATATATGGCCTGACATATCACTCACATAATCTAAGAAATTTTATTCAGAAATACAGTGTCTGCATCGTAGGCTTTGTGGTAATACAGCTTGTCCAAATACTTTAGTTCCCACATGAGAAAAATGGAGTAGAGTTTACAAAACAATCTTAGCAGCCAACCACAGAACTAAGCACATTAAATATATGACATATACTTTTTCAGAGATAACATCTGAGAGTACAGTAGCCAGTGATCTGGGGATTTTCTAAATGTAAGGTTTCACAGCTGCTAAATGAGATATTGTCATTGATGATTTTATAATTATCTATGACAAACACTTCCCAGTTCAGAATATTTCCTTATTTTAAAATTTACTTCTAACCTAATTTCTGATAACTTCACTGAACTGAAATGGTTTTTTAACTAGTTCTGGACAGATATTTTTATTCACCTCGTTTGCATAGTTTTATGCTCTCCTGGTATATCTGCTTTTATTTATGCTTTTCACAATGTGAAGAGTTCAAATTTACTTAGTTTTCTCTTAATCTGGAAGCTATTCCTGTGGGAATACTTTATAGAAACACAAATTCTTAGTTGCATTGTTATTTGTTATTATTATTTCAGAGTTTGCTGACTAAATAACACATAAAGTAAAAACAATCATGGATATATATTTTTTCCCTCCCACTTTTCTTAATAATGTTGTTTTTCAGATAATTATTTAAAAATGTTTGGTTTCTTATCCACTGTTTTCTCTTTGCCTTTTGGTTCATTTTTTGCATATCTCTTGCAGCATCAATGGGGATACAATAGATTCCACCTTCACACTCCATTCCCTAACACATTTCAGAATGGAAATTGAAAAGGCAAAGAAAGTATCTTATTCACTGAGTACACTAATTTAGAACTGAAAATTTATTTACAATGAAACTCTTCCTGAGATGATCAAAAATATGAAAATGGTAATTTTGTTGTATTAAAAATATCAGTACATTAAATGAATGAAAACAATGCTGGAAAGATCACGCAAGCTGTTCAAACACAAACAAAACAAAATAAACAAAAAAAAGAAAAAAGAGCTAAAAGTATCATGCTTCTTTCTTTATTCTCCTTTTGCATGGGCAGTTTACAAAGATGCAGTCATAATGAAAAGAGGATAAATATTTTAAGCTTAAATATACTTTCTGGAAACAATTTTTATAAAAAATAGAGAGCTTAAATTAAAACAGAACAGATGCCAAAATGTTGCAATTAAATTAATAACTTTAAATTATGTTCATTAATCCACAGCTTGATTTAGACTGGGATAATCCCAGGTTTTGTACTTAAACCCAAAGAGGCTTTGGAGATTCATATTAACCTTCTGAAGGGCATTTCACAAGGTCAGAGCTCTGTCACAGAATGAATATTAATGTCAGCAGAAGCTGTGGAATGAAACATTGCTCCACATCGATTTCTTGAGAGCACCATTTAAAGGAGGACTTATGGGAAAAGATGGCAAACAGCTGTCAGCACACAGCAGGAGCTGCAGGCTCCCTGGGAGCTTTGGGATGCTCTTTAGGATGGCAGGGCCGTGCCTCCCCAGCCAGGGCTGGTCCCTCAGCCTCAGCCAGGAGCAGGCCTGGCCTCCGTGGGCAGGGCTTTGGTCCTGGTCCCAGCCGGACACTCTGAGCCTCTCCCCTCAGCAATCAGCAGAACCAGACCCTCCGTGGACATGCTGGCACTGAGCTGGCTCCAGAAGAAGAGCTCTCCAGGCCCTTACAATAATATATTTTTGCACAAATTGCCTCATCCTACATCATAGATGATGCATGGGAAAATTTGTCACAGAGACTAAAAAAGAGCTTACTGTCCTCTCTACAGCTTCATGAATGTAGATGTAGATTCTTGTATCTATGTATATATACGTATATATATATATATGTATATATATATAGAAAGATGGCTCTTTCATAGAACACCCCCCTGCATATCAGAAGTATGAAAACATCAAAACCTGAGATCTCTGGCAAAAGTAAGAGATACACCTGCAATCATTATTCTGGCACTATTCTAGTATGTGCAACATCCCCTTAGATAAATGTTACTGTTATTCTATCACTGGAAGTTTCCTGTCAAGAACTTGTCAAAAAAAATTGAGTTATGTAGGTATTTAAGTGAATGGTCAAACATTCAGAAAAATTGCTTATAAACTTGGGTAGTGGGTGTTTAAAACCTCCAGTTTAAAGATCTACAGAAAAACTTTATACAGCCTTTGTGTCATAAGGTCTCTTAGTTATCTGGCGCACATTTGATAAAATACTTGTAAATATCTGGAGACTTGCAGAAAACAATTGTGGAAATTCATGAAGTTTGACCGTAGTTTTAAAACTTGAGAGCAGTGTTAACACACTCAAAAGCGAAATCCAGAAAAAGGATGTATTTTATGACATGTTGCAGGGCAAGACTTCTTACAGAAAAAAAGTACATGGAAGCAAAAGTGAAACAGCTACAAAGTACATTTTTCTCCTAGCACTTTGTTAAACCTTGATAATGTTTAACGTGCTGGGAACCTCAGTACTTTTTAAGACTTTTGATCTTAGCTTCTTTTCCAGTGTCCTGGCCTGCTGTAAAAGGGGAGTCGGGCAGGATTCCTCTCGATAGACTTCTTGGACAAAAATAAAGCGCAAATGCAGCAATATTACATCTGAGAACTGTTTATTGAAAAGGAAGACAAGTGTTCCTGCCAAGGGGGAATAGAGAAGGGAGCAAAGAGGAGAACAGAGAGACAGAGAGAGAAACAGAATGTCAGGACCCCCGCTCCCTCCAAGGAGCCCACACACAATGGCCCCGGCTTGTGGCGGTGCATTCCCTGGGTTTGTGCGCTAAAGCTCCTGCCACAGCCCGATTTCCTGGGCACTCACCCCGGGCACAGGGGATCTGCCCCGCTCGGCTGCCGGGCGAAGCCTCCCCGGGCACGGGGCTCCCAGCGCGGGCACAGCCCCCGCAGGCATTTTTCACCTCATGTGTTGCATATGTTGAGGCATAAAGAAAAATCAGATTGGTCCCTCGCATCCAGTTTATGCTGTGAAATTTGGTTCTGCTGAAAATAAATGAGGGTACCAGGAAACATGAACAGACTCTATCAGTTCTTTGCTTTTATTCTTCACTGTAGTAGAAAATCAATTACAAATACCCCTATGCTATCAGTTCCATTTCCTTTCACTTCTAAGTGGGTGAATCACTGGATATTTTGCCATACCCTTCCTATTAATTTGTGTCCCAAAGGAAAATATTAATACTGGTGATTACAGCTTTAACAACCTGTCCTTCATGTGCAAGCCTATATCGAGCCTCCCGTTTTACAGCTGTGTTTCATGGAAATACTGAATATCCATTAAAAACCTCATTAATCTGCCAAATAAATATATTAAAGGAAGTTTTATTTAACATTATTAATTACAAGAAATATTTTGTGAATCCATTTTGAAACAACCTGCATGTTTTCAAGTGTTCATAGGTTCTGTCCCTTAAAAAGATCAGTGGCTTTTTCCTTTAAACAGCAATTTTATACAGCATCATCAAAAGTATTTTGATGCATCATTAGTTTGGATGACATGTTGAGTGATGACAGAGGTGCACTACTAAGCACTCCTAGGTACAAAAAAAAGCAGAGCTGCCATATCAGAAAAAGATTTGACTTCTTTAACATGTAATTGGTATCACAAATTAATGCCAAGAAAAGAATTGGCATTTCTGCAATTTTTTTTTAATGTTCTCGCAAATGCTGAGGGAAAAATACATATTATGATAATAATTCATAATAGATAAATGTTTGTTATACTATATAAAATCTATTTTGAAAATGGAAACCTAGATTTATAATGAGTATGTCCAAGATTACTTGTGAAATAGTAGGAAAAGAACTTTGGTTTGAACCATTTTTTGCAATCTTGCAAATAAATTTTTTCATTAATTTTTACTCTGTGTTCTGTATCAGACAAAAGCTCCAAAATAGCAGGGGAGATTCTAGTTATCACTATATTTCTAGAGCATGAACTTTTAAAGATGCCCAAATATGGTAGCTTTATATAATTAATAGTAAGATATTTTTAGTACTTGCTACATAATGTATTATTATTACTTCAGTCCCCAGGGGAAAAAAAAACAAACAAAAACCACCTGTATTACAATGAGGGAAAAATTCTCATCTTAAAAATTAGGCATACAGATTGATTGCTTTAAATTCATGAATAATGTCCCTTTTTGTTATTTACTTTACTTTTATTCTTATTATTTCATTCTATGTTTGATATTTTCCTTTTTGAACTTCAGGGCATTAAGTCAAAGGCATTATTGCTTGGTTTTCATCTTAACAAGTAAATGACCTTGTTTTATGGGTTTAATTTCTTCCTTCCATTGATTCCGCAGCCAAGTCTGTAAGGCTAGGGAAAAAAAAAAAAAAAAAAAGACCCTTCAGAGTTTTCATTGTGGTTGGAATTTAAGTCACATTTAAAAATTGGCAACAATGCTGCTGAACTGCCTGCACACCTGAGAGTCTATAAGCACAAGAGGTTTTGACTGTAAAGTGACTTTAGCATTGGAAGTGCTGTCTCTTTTTGAAGTAATTTTGTCAGAGTAAGGCACCTTCAGATCTATATTTCATCTAAAGCCAACTAAGATTCATTGGTTTAAATAAAAATGAGGTCATGTCATGCCAAATGCCTGGGAAAAAATACATACCTCTTTGCCTCCAAGACGTGAATAGGAAGGATAGGAATTTTTTCATCCATTTGACTATGCTAAATCAATAACTATTTACTCAACATCTTGAACTTTGAGATTCTTTTTGGTCTGAAATGATATCAGTGCATATCTCCTAAAAAGGCAATTAATCACAAATAGACAAGGCTGAAGAAAAAAGCATTCTTTATCATTCTTGTTGAAGTTATTTCACTGTGCATGTAAAAAATGTTAAGATTTCTGTGACAGCTGGAAACCTAAGTGTCCATAACCAGCTTTGAGAATTTGCCGAGCCAGGCAGAGAATTAATCATTATGAGACTGATCATCTTCATGCCTGAGAGTCTTTGTGAACCTCATCTCATAGGCTTTCACAAAATCACTTACCTATCTTTATGTATTCAAGCCTGTCTTTTTGAAAAAAAAAAAAAAAAAGAGATTGTGCACTGCATAAATGTAAGTTTGGAAGAAAAAGCACAAAACTACTTAGGGGAGTGTTCTGTACTGAGTCAGCTCCAAATACTGTAGATAAAACATCAGACAATTACCTGATCCAACCCATCTAGAATGGTATATTCTTTGTTTTGGGAAGATTAATTTTTTAAAGTTTTAATTTACAGTCTGTGTGGGCATTGTTTAAAATCATCTTTTGTTGGGCTTTGTATTTCAGCCTTGTTGACTCCTTCTTTAACTAATGTTGTGCTTGAACTTTTGCCTCCTTGTAGAGACTACAGACATCATAGGGAAACTGATTCCAGAAGTCCTTGGTGAGTGTACACTGTGTATAGCTTATTCAGCTCTCTGCTGTCAGAGTCACAACATTTTATAGGAGGAAGCTCACCAGTCATTTCAGATACATCCACAGAGACCTTTGTAGAACAGTCCTCTGAAACTATCCTTGGGGAGAAAGAAAATATATTTCCACACTGTCATTATCTTTACAGTTTGATTATAATGACTGCAGCTATAGTTCTATTACTACTGACACTACTATTACAAGTGTAATATACCACAGCAGAGTGTGACATTTCCTAGGCTATTGTAAAGCCTCTGGAAGCCATCAAGGATTTGCTTAGTGTACTGTAGAACATGTCGGAGCAATTAATTTTATGAGACAAGGCACCACTGTGAATAAAATCATCTCCAGCTCTCAAAGTGAGTGCTTTGTACCCAGTCTGATAAAGCAAGAACTTAGCTTAAGCCAAAAGAATATCTGGGACACTTTATATTCCCACATTTTATCACAATAGACAAGCACAAACCAAATAAACTGGTAATAAAAATTACCAGTGTGTATTATGGCTATGCCAAGATTTTATGTCTGGAGAGAAGATTTGAGATAGGAAAATAAACTCTGTTATGACATCCAGTTTTGTGTATGCATCTGCTGAAATCACATTGGACTTTTGTTAATACTTGGTTCACATTTCTTTTAGAAGAATGTAAAAATATACATTCGTTTAGAAGAATTTCTTGAAAAAAATAAGTATTAAATGGACTGAGAAAATATTAGTTTAAAAATTACCAAAAAAAAAGAGAAACAGAAAGAACAAAAAAAAGTTCATAACAGAAAAATTGAGGCAAAGACAGAGAAACAGTGACATAATCCACCTTATTCAAGTCTAGGCACACTTGCAGTTCTCTATAGTTTCTGGGCATTGTCTTTACACTTTCATGTTTAAATTAAGATTGCAATAACGTTACAAAATTTTAGCCTTATGCCTTTTTATTCTCTCTCTTTTTGTGGTTTGTTGTTTTTGTTTTTTTTTTTTCCCTCTGAGTTTATGGATTCTATAAAAAAAAAAATCATGCTATGACATTTTGGTCTGATTTCCTGTNTGGTTTGTTGTTTTTTTTTTTTTTTTTTCCCTCTGAGTTTATGGATTCTATAAAAAAAAAATCATGCTATGACATTTTGGTCTGATTTCCTGTATAATGTGGGGTAAAGGAATTTCATCTGAAAACATACTTCACACTGCTTTAAGAAATATCACTTTACTTCAGAAAGGTTTAAGATTTAGAAATAAGGAAGGCAGCTCTTAAAAAAATAATGGGAATATGTCCCTTTTTTTCCACATTAAACTTTGCAATAAATGCGATATTTGAAAGCCTGTTTCCATTCCATGCAAGATAAACCGGAACATACTCACTTACATAATTAGAATTTTGTTCTAATTTTCTTGAGAAATAGCACACTTTATACCTTAATGAAGAGTAAATGAATTCCTTTAGCTACAGAAATTCTGGAGAGTGAAAATAAGTTCTCATCATCCTTGGAAAGGAGATTCACAATCAAAGAGTATTTTTTTCCCTGTGAAAAACTTGCAAATCCTCTGAATGGATCATAGTTTATTAAAAAAAAAAAACCCAAAACCTTGTAATTGCTAAGATCAAATATGGTTAGTTTTCCATAGAGCATGCTTACACCAAAATGTAATGCAGTTCTATAATTTTGCAAAAAGATTACTATAGTCAGACATTGTTGAGTTTGGGTTTTTGGGGGAGTTGTTTGTTTGTTTCTGTTGTTTTGGCTTGTTTATACATTTGGTTTCTGTCTTGCTTGGTTCCACATCTGTGCAAAGGAAGAGGCAATCTGGACTACTCACAGGCTCTGCTTTCTCTCAGGACTCTTCAAATGAAAGCAATGGGCTGTAGCTCCGTAATCAGAGAGAAAATTTTCATGCAACAATGAAAGGTCTAAATACGGTCAACCACTTAAACTGCTGTTCCTGTAAAGGGTTAAGAGTCAAACACAAAATGTGTCCAAGAGTATATCAAAATTTGGGGTATATAGAAAACATTTCCCTTTACTTTAGTAGGAGGTATTCTTCAATAATATATTTTGTAAAGATACATCTTTAAAGACCAGCATTCAACATCTGAATGTGGAACTGTACTCTTTTGTACAAATTCCTTTCATATTTCTTGACATAATTTTTGTGTGGAAAATCCTTGCAAATTATGTGTTTTCTGAAGTAATTATTTTTCTTTTTAATGCTATCAATAAACAAATACATGGTAAAACAAATCTCTGATGTGGTTGAGGTGAAATGAGTGTTTACTATTCTCAGCAGCTATTGAGAATAAAGTGTGTTTTCCACATTTTTACTTCTAAGACATTCATATGCTGAATCAATTGATCCCAGACACTGTTTATCCAGGAATGTGTTTAAAATCCAGCAATGGATTTTATAGCTATAGCTATAAAATATATAGCTGCAGTCGTTATAATCAAACTGTAAAGATAATGACAGTGTGGAAATATATTTTCTTTCTCCCCAAGGATAGTTTCAGAGGACTGTTCTACAAAGGTCTCTGTGGATGTATCTGAAATGACTGGTGAGCTTCCTCCTATAAAATGTTGTGACTCTGACAGCAGAGAGCTGAATAAGCTATACACAGTGTACACTCACCAATGATTTCCAGGTACATGACTGGAAATTCAGATCAAGAATAGCCTCTAACTAGGGCACCAGGACCTCTTTCTCATGAAATGCTGCCTAAGGAACAGATGACTTTCTTGTCTGCACCAGGTGGCAGTTGAAGCTCCTTTCTTTTTTGAAGTTAGAAAGAGATCTTTGCTTCCATTTATGTTTCTTATTCACCAAAAAAAGCACACAACCTCTAATATTATGTAGGCTCTTCTTCAAATGCACAGATGATAACTAAACACAGACCCATCTTTTGGAACCTACTATCTTCCTTGTCCAATTGAGCCTACTTATTTTTCTAACTCTCTTGGTATTGCTGTGGATGACACTCACTAACAGTTCCTGGAAACAATGTCTGCATTAAGCAACACCAGGGTTTCTTCTTGATCTGTGGTACCTGCTCTTAAAGAAGTGGTTCCATAACTCTTTTGAGGTGAAGCCAAAAGCTCTAGAGAACAGAATATGGAATTATTCTAGCATATTACTACATTTGTGTACTGGTTTTCAGCTTAAACAAATATATAACTGCAGTAGTGGTTCTAATCAAAGAAATGCAACATTTTAATTCTTAGTAGCATATTTAGAAAAAAAAAATGAATGTAATTATAGCACATTCCAAAGAATATGAGAAAAGGGGCTAAATAAATATGTATCTTAATTTTATTGATGAGTGATAATTATTCAAAGCAAGTGTTTAAAATACATTAACATTTTATTTTTGTAGCAGTCATGCCCATATAAGATAAATTAACAATATTCTGCACAAATACACACAATCATCACCAGCAGCAAATGCATTAATCTAGTCCTCATTAATATTAATTTTTATTTCTGTGATTTATATCTGAGCTATAAAAATCTGGGACTGTTTTTGCACATATCCTCCTAACAGACCAACTGTTTAAAACCTTTTCTGCATAACTAGATGAACTTGGATCACAGGGTATAAACCATGGCAGAACCATGGTTTCTCTATTCCAGAAGTACATGGTAGCTGTCCTACATTATTATAGCTATTGGCGTTTCCAGATCAATTTTTTGAGTAGCATTAGTGCATAGATAAAATATTTTAATTGGCTAAATCATAAAGTAATTTGCAATCCTTGTAGAGATTTATATTTAAAACCTATAGTCTATATTATGCAGAAGTTTGGGATATATCAGTACATGAATCTGTTCTTCTCTGTTAAACTTCAGATTAATTACTCTGAAACAGTCTTTGACATAAGGATTGAAAATGCCAAAGGGAACAGATTGTTGGGCACAGTGCTGATCTGAGAAATAAAAAGATACTTTGGTTTAACTGTCAAAGTTAAGATAAGCATTACTGTTGTATCTTAAATACAGGAAAATTGATCAGATTTCAGTATGATGTCAAAAAATAAATGAGATGTCAAAAGATACATGAACCAACTTAAAATTTTATGGCTGGAAATTTATCTGGAAAAGATAATATACACTAAATTGTAAGAAAAATAACAGAAGACACCAGTAGAACCCCATGGTTTACTAACCAGTTTGATTTTCAGGGTAAGTACTCATGGAAAAACAAACTAGTGATGTAAATATACATTTGATTATACAGTAATGAACATGAAAGTAAGTGGAGAAATAATGACATGGGACTGCAAAAGTAAAATAAATACTTGTGTACAAAAGAAAGACTACAAATTAAACTATATGGAGATTTCTTTGGAAAATTTTTCATAACTGTAAATTCATAATACTTTCATGGTCTATATTTTAAAATGACATAACAAGCAACAGGACTGAGCAACTCATAAATTAACAAAGTTATTATCGGTTCTTACTTGGTGGCTACACAAAGATAAATAAAAATAAAACCCTTTATGATCAGCCCTCAAGCTTAATCAAGTTTATGAACTTCTCAAGTAGTTAAATCTCCACCTGCAAGGTCAGAAGCTACCTTAATTTTGTTTCCTGCACATTATTGGTTAGTTTACAAACTCTAACCTTCTAATCTGCTGCTAAATACTAGAACTGTTAAAACAGCTTCTGAAAGAAAAAAACCCAAAAAAACTCTGCCACCTGTTAGGATTTTGGACTAAAAACCCCAGTGAACTGTGACTATCAGTTCTATTCCTACAAGTAGTCTTTTAATAAAGAAAAAACAGCTGAAACAATGCTACCATGTGCTTTTGGAGGCCTTGTTTGTTTAAGAAAATTGAAAAGCAAATGATTAAGAGTCTCATCCTCAACATCCTGTGAATATGATTTTATTTGCAGATCAGTACTTGCTCAAGATGAGTGTTGCTGAGAAAAAGAAATTCTTAACACAATTTTGTCATGTGATTTTAACTGTAATTAGACTTTGAGAATTCTTTCATGCTTTGCTTTTACAGTGTATTTAAACATATTATCTTTCACAGACCTTTAATGCTTCATTTTTTTACCTGCTATTGGACATACTTTATAATTGAAACAGTCGAATCATCCAAAAAATTGTGATAAATTATGTAACAGATCTAAGAACCATTTAATCCTTTTCAGACTTTTACTCCTTCTCACTGCAAGGGAATTATGGTTTGCTCAGACTACTAATAGCAAAGTTAAGAAATAAAAGACTAAAATATATTTCATCTTCTTTTTCAAAAAAACCACACTAATCCAGAATGTTATTTTGTAATATTCAATTTACATAAAAAGGACTTATTTCAGTGCAAAAAAAACCCAAAAGAACAAAAAAACAAACCCAAAAACCAAAACCAATGTAGAATATGAAAATAAAATAAGAAGCCTTCCCTGAATTTCCAGAAAATAAGTTCATATATAATTCATTTGGTGGGTGAATTCCCATATTTTATTTTTAGAATGAAGTGTTTCTAGAATGAAATATATAGTCTGTAAAGCTTCTCTTTTTGAGCACTTCAAATTCTGAATTTCTAACTTTAGGTTTAGATAGCTTTACACATAATTATAATGATATCGGGTCTCAGATCAGAAAGATTATGCTGCTCTTTTAGGTATATTTATTCAATATACAATATAAAATAATTGATTTATGGTCTTCCAGAAAAACCTGTTTGTTGCAGTTTAAAATATTTCTGTACAGTTTAAATTTTTTCTCATTTATAGCTCTGTCATGGTTTACTCTCCTACCACGAATGTACGCAAGAGTTGTGAAAGAAAATGCAAGTCAAGCAGCAGTGATCAGGAGAAATGCTGGCTTCTGTGTCCCCTGTGAGGTCCTTTATCAGGTTCAAAGATTGTGATTACACTGAAGATTAATAACTCTATGAAGAACACTGATTTTTTATAAGATTTCATGATTTATTGAAACAATGAGGAAATTGCACCTAACTGGAAGAGCAATCCATTTATGTAATTTCCAGAAACAAAGCATGTATTATACTGGCAATTAGTTTGGAAAAAGCAAGACAAACAGCCGTATTTAGGTTGTTTTGTTTTTCTCTTTGATATTATTCCATGTTTCACCATGAATAAATAACATTAATACCTTGTAAAAGACTCTAAACTTTCTCCTATCCAACTTTGCTATAAGAAAAACAAAAACAATCTAAAAACCCCTACCTCTCCAGTGCTCAGGTATATAGTAAATGAGATATTGTGGTTGCATTGAAATGTTAAATGTGCTACAGTAATAAATGAAATGGTTTCATCATAGAGCAATCTTTTCTAGCATTCAATTATACTGATTCAGATGGAAGTGCAACTTACTGCATCTGAATGGTTTCAATTAAGTAAGAGATTCAGGTAATTCACTGAGGGGCACAGAGAGAAAGAAAATTTGCTTTCAAAGGCATGAGTTCATCCATTTGTGCAAGCTGAAAAAAAATCCTCTTTGTGCTTTTTGATGGGGGCAGGGGGGATTCTTTTTTGTATTTAAGAATATTACTGGAATTTTTAGATAAGAAGACTTAAGAAATTAATAGTGAAAAATGTGTTACAAACTAGAAGTTAGTGTAACTGATCTGCAGGAATGCAGTATATAAAATACAGATTGTATTACTGAGTATTAATAATATTAGTACATTTCCCTTATGTTACAATATGAGGGAAATTGCAGTAACTTTCATTTTAAAAGAACTTGAGAAACTGACTGTCAATGGGTTTATTAAAAGTAGATGATTTTGTGAGGGATTTTTTATTCCTTTTTTCCAAAAAAATTATGACACAGATGCCAAGGAAAAAACCAAATATTCCTTACTAATAAAAAAAAAAAAAAAAAAAAAAATTCCTTACTTAAGCAATATAAAACATATGCAGAGCTATCAAAAAGAATGTCTTGCAATTGGGAAATACTCTACGGCACAACCCTTAGAGAGAAAATTCAGCACAGTCTCTGAAGTAAGATGGAGAGAAGGACATGAGAGGATATTTTCAAAGGGTAGTATAGCATTTCAATTAGATATTTAGCTAGAAAATAAGCAGAATAAAATCTCTGAACTCAGTGCTGTCCTGTTAGTATTTATTTAAAATAATAATGTTCATACAATATATATCATGTTCAGATTAATTATAGATATTAGAAAGAAAATAGCACTCTTCCTTAACTACATATTGATCTGCATAAATAAAATTTTCAGTACATATTTTAGTCTTGATTCAGAAAATATGATTATCCTACAAGTGGTCTGCATTCATTTATATCACTGCTACATGAACATTACTCAGAAACAGAGCAGAAAACTGATCAAACTACTCTGTACCAGGAGCAAATGACAAGAGAGATCTTAGATGTGTTCAAAATGCAGTTAAGTCTGGGCAAACAGGGCAAAGAAAATTATTGGTTTAAATTTGGAGCTGTGTCTTAGTATAAAAATCGACCTGAATTTGCCTTAAATTCCTCAAGTTTTGTGGTTTGTCTGTAACAGTAAATAGTAAACCATCTCCTTGTCTTTATCTTGAGCCATGAGCTTTTGTATCCTTGTGTTGTTGAGGAGGGTGAGTGAGAGTGGGTGCTGTCTGTAAACTGTCAAGGTCATCCAAATCACACGAACTGATGTATATTAATCAATGGCAGAGGGAAGATGATGAAGGTATTTAAAATTGGAAATGTTGGGAAGATGCATATCTGTGGCGTGGGAGTGGATACAGGGAATTGTAAATAACAGGCTGAGAGCATTTCCATTCTTCCATTTGGAGAAGAAAAGTCTCTTTGGAGACGTTATAGAGCCCTTTCCATAAGTGTCAGAGGATTGAAGGAAGATGTAGAGAGAAGTTTTAGTAGGGCCTGTGGTGACAGGTCAAGGGTCAACAGTTTTAAACTGAAAGAGGGTAGATTTAGATTGGACAGATGATGAAAATTTTTACAATGGGATGATATGACACTGCAACAAGCTGCCCAGAGAAGTTTTGTGTCCCCACCCTGGGAAGTGTTTGAGGACAGGCTGGATGGGTCTTCAAGAAGCCCAGTTTAGGGAGAGGTGTCCCTGCCCACAGCAGGGAGGTTGGAACTAAATGATCTTTAAGGTCCATTCCAACCCAAATCATTCTAGGATTCTATGAGTTCCTTATAAAAAGGTCAGTCACATCTACCAAGCAATAGAGAGGGAAAAAGTAAGAGTGTTTATGTATATGTAGATATAAAAATACAAATGTACATTCATATTCATATCTATATATATAGATTTATGCTTAATTTATAGTCTTTGTTTTCACAGACAAATATTTCAGATTTAAAATATTTCAAACAAATGCATGTCAAAAAGAAAACTATTGCACCGTTACTGCCACTTCTAACAGTTAAGTTGAAGTCAACTTGTTTTCTCAGAATGTTTCAAATAGATGGTCTCAAGTGACTATGCAAAGTTGATAAAACCTCATGGAAAGCAATTTACTGGTACAGATGGTATTTCTTTCAAGTCTGAAACATGCAAAATGTTTTCTTTATTAATAAATTCAGCAATTTATTCTGAGATCTTATGCTTGTAAAATCTAAAAAATCCATTGACCTGTTTTAGAGAGAGAAGAGCTCAACATTTTTAGTGCTGTGCTCAAATTTTTCAGATGTGAGATGTCCTCAAGCATTTGTGTATAGTTAGACAGACTAGCTCTGGAGATTTTTACACAGTAAAATTAAACCTCAGAAAACTGCTGGAAGAATTAGAGTCAGGTTCATTGGAAATGTTGGCTTTGAAGGGAAATGTTTTCCCCACAACTGCAGACATCAAGCATGAAAAAGGGAATTTGCTTTTTCACTCACCCTAAAAGTTTTGTCTTCGTACGTTTTCCATTAAGAAGACTATAAATGCGGATATGTTTCCTGACATTTTACCATCTGTGATATGTACTTTCTGAACAATCAGAAATAAGAAAACAATCAGGTTTGGGAGCAGTCAATATCAGAAAGAAGAAGCAAAATTCTGATGGGACATAAAAACAATAACAGTGTTGTTATTGTAAATCGTAACAAGTAGTCTCTCAAAGACATATTGCAACAACAGCAAAACACACTAAAAACCCAAAGGCATTGAGAACTGTCTACTTTGAACACGGGTATACTGCATTTTCAGCCAAGAGAAAAAGAACAACTACTTTTTACATAGTCTCTTTTAAGTTATATTTCTTCTCTACCCTAAATTGACAATACAATATAAGCATTACTGGAAAATTAACTGAATATCGATTAAAGTTTGGTTACCTTGCCATATGCTGTGGTGCATATGTTGTCACTGAACTGAATATCACATGGTTTGTTTGGAAATTCACATGTCATTTATGACTTATAATAAAAGGAATCAGAACTAATAATCGATTTTGGCACATTTAACTACTTATTTTATCACTCATTTTTAGTCATCCAATACTTTGCCAAAGTAGGAAATTTATCAAAAATAACAAACAACAGGAAGCAAAACATATATGGTTCATTGAAAGATTTCTATGACTTAGGGATATAGGAGTGCTTTTTAGAATTACCTTTCATTATGCAATGAAAATGCTCCGAAAAAAATTGGTTAATGCATTCATTGAACAGCACTAAAGTACAAAACAGTGTAAAAGAACAATACAAGTTCCTTTTACATAAGACAGAATAAAATACTATTAATTAGAAATTGTGAATATTGTAGAAACACCAACCATAAGTGCACAAAGACTGGAAAGGCTTCAAATAACTTATTGACAGTGAACATATACTTACACTTGGGAGAAAACTTAACAACTGTATATCCTTTCTATAGACTATGTGGCTAAACATTCACTGTTAGAGTCATTTCATTAGAGGCTGCAAAAGGATGCTTAGAGACTCTCCAGCAAAGATACAATTAGATTGAAGTTTCATTATTCTTAAACGTGTTATGTTTCCCATTAGACAGTGATCAAAGAAAAAAAAATACTAAAGGAGACCTGTAGGATGCAAGATTGATTACAGACTGATTCAGCAGTGCAATCACTGTTCGCTGCAATCTCAGCATGAATGGAGTCCCCAGAGAGCATGTTGCTATCTGATAGCACTACAGTAAGGGAAAAATCAAACTACTTTTAGAAAGTAAATTGGTTGGGGTTGCATTACACAGGAAAGCATTATAGCTCAGATAGTCATTCTTCCTGGAATCCAAAAGCAGGTGTTCTAAAAACATTTCAGCTTTCAGCTGCACATGAAACGCAAACCCAGAACTGTTCAGTTACTCTAGTGGAGCTAGCAGGAACAAAATACTTCTAATGAGTTATTGCAATGGATGCAGTTAATAGTTCTTTTAATATGCAGTTTACAGTCTCTATATGATATTTTTTAATCTACCATAAATTTTCTTTTTATGTAGCTGTTACTTTTTTTCTTCTTAATTCTCCATTATCCAATAGAGTTTCACATTTGGAAAACATAGCAAAGAAATGACTGATGTTGTAAGGCACATAATAAATTATCTGGTGTTATGAGTTAGCAAATATCCACTGAATAAAATTTTACAGCATTTGTTGTCTGTCTCAAACACTGTCAAAACCGCAGAAGGGTTTTGCCATGAGATAAGCGCAGAAGGAAGAGACAGAATGGAGGTAACACCAGGCCTGTCAGAGATCTGGTTAGCACACCTTGGCTAACACATCCAGACAAAAATTCCCGTTGTGTCAAACTGTGTGAAGAAGCAACTGCTCCTACACCTTTCACTGGTCAAACAAAGATCACCCCGAGTTATGAGACAGATGACATCTGCGACACAAATGACCACCGAAGCCCCCTTGGATACACCTTAGTAGATATCTGGAACTTGGACTGTAAGTTAAGCCCCCCCAGCAGGAGCTGGAGATAAGATAGAGCTGGGTGTCACTGTTTTCTGGGTGTCAACTGTGCTGAATCAGCTTCTACTGACAAAAGGTAATTCCGTCAGGGGAGATCATAACCACTGACTCATGGCCCACCAAGCCAGCAAACCCACCATCCCAAAAGAAGAGAAAGACTGAGCACACAGACTAATCAGGGTTAAAATTTAGGAAATCATTTAACCAGTAGAATGAGAGCTCTGGGTAGCCAATGAGCATTAATTCCTTTGTTTGCTAGGATGTATAAATAGTGAAACATTTTGAACTATTTCAGTACCTCTTCCCCCGAGAAGCCCAGGGGGAAGAAGGACCAACAGGATGCTGCTGGATTCACTGGGGGTGACTATCTGCTGCTCTCTGTCTCTGCCTCTCTCTCTCTCTCAAATTCATTGTTAAATAAAATCCATAGTATTGACTTCAACATACGGTCTTGTTTGCACCTTAATTTGGGCAGAGTCATCTCTCATTAATCTGTTAACATCTGTTAACATCAGCCATGTACTTTTTCTTTAAAGCCATGGTATGAAAATTTCCTCCAGGAATGTGACTCCTCAGGAACAGCTCCTGTATGTATACTGAGGAATAGAAATCCAAATTTTAAAATTTCAGAGGAGCCTTAAAGCCTTTGACAGTAGTGTACTGGAAAATTATTCCTATAACAATGATTTTGAGAAAATGTATGTTTCCTTCAGAAAGTTCTAGATATCTGGAAAAAAAGGGAAGTAAAAAGTTTACTTAGATATTTTCACTTTTTATGTACCAAAGGTTTGTGTTTCAATGCTTTTCTATACTTTTCAGTAGATTATGACACAAATTCTGAGTTTAATTCTTTAGGTCTTTACAAATAATTCTCTAAGTGTTTTACAGAATTAATTGTATTCATGTCTGTACATTTCACTTGTTTTGAATGCAGCTATATAAAAATCTGTGCTATAGCTCTACTCACTTTTTTTCTGTATTCAACAACAGTTACACTAATTTTGAGAGGAATGAAGGAGGATGAGAGAGAAATGACAGCTACCACCAGAAATTCAGCCAGTGGAGACTCCTCAACATCTACTCTTCACAGAAGGTCACAGGAAACCTATGTTCTACTTTTGCTTCCTTACTAAGAGAGAAAATTAAGGGCAAATGGTAAATATAACACATAAAAAATTATGTGGCTACCACTCCTTAGCAGAAATGCATAAAATGCATGTATTTGAAGGGCAATGCCATTATCAGGATTCAAGAATGAATTGAAAAAATTAATCTAATTAGCAAAGTATTTCATTTCCAAAATAAACAACCCTTTGTTTTTAAAATTAGTTTTTATCTCAATAAACAGATTACCTTTTAGTTGAGCACACTAACTTTAAAATATTTTGTGGCATCGTGGATACTGCATTAACTTTGAGGTTTATGACAATTTTGATAAATAATCCTTCACATATAATTGTGTATAGCTCATAATCACTCTTCATGCTATTTTAATTAATAATTAAGCAATCAATTTATAGACTATTTTCTCTATTATTGATATTAGTTTAATGTATTGCTTGACAAGAGTTACTTTTTATATCTTACTGTATCTAGATTGATTAAAAATTTTTTTAATATTATTTTTTAAAAAATAAATAATTAAAAATATTTATTCATTTATTTATTTATTTACTAGGCATGTTCAGCCTCCAGAAGAGATGACTAAGAGGGCACCTCAGCAATGTGTATGAGTATGTGAAGGGAGTATGCCAAAGATGATGGAGCCAGGCTCTTCTCAGAGGTGGCAAGCAATAGGACAAGAGGCAATGGGCAGAAACTGATGCAAAGGAAATTTCACCTGAACATGAGGAAGAACTTCTTTTCTGTGCAGGTGACTGAGCACTGGAACAGATTACCCAGAGAGATTGTGGGGTCTCCCTCACTGGAGATAATCAGGAATCATCTGGATACATTCAAGAATTCTGGACACAATCCAGTGCAATGTGATCTAGGATGTCCCTGCTTGAGCAGGAAGGCTGGATGACATGTCCTACTGTCATTTCACTTCTAAACTTACCCATTCTGTGGCTCTTGAATAACATATACTATAGATATTAGAAAGAAAAAATTATAACTCACATCTATTTTATAAGAAATTGTACATGCCGATTTTTTTTTCATTACTCAGGAAAGAAACATGCCAGTGTTACAGAATTTCTGGTGAACTGGAACAATGCCTACCAGTCCACATTTCCCCACTTAGATAGCTGGAGAGTTAGACAAATGACAGGCCAGATACTCAACCAGACAGAAGTACAGCTTTCCATCTTGAGAGAAAACAGACACTTAAGGGACAGATGAGAAACAGAGACATTTCCCCTACTTAGCAAGACAGCTGGGTGACTAACAAGGAGGTCAGACTGCTCAGGATTCTGAATAGCAGCACAACTTAAGGAACTCTTTAGACTGCTCAGAAAAGCTATCTAGGCAGGTGATAACTTGAGGAGTTAGCCAGGTTTCACACCAGCCAAGGAGGACAGCTGGGTATGAGGCAAGATGAGAAGCCAAGCATTCTGCCTTATTTCTAGCCAACCCACCATCCTAGGGTCCAATTGGCAAGACAGTGGCTGAGCACAGTGGCAGAAAATCAGATTAACTAGCAGCTGGCTACTTGGTCAGGCTGTCAGAATTTCTGATTTTTATTGGTGTTTCTGACAAAATCTACATGTTCCCAAACAACCATTCAATTCCATTCAGAAAGGTATTTTCCTTGATTAAAACCTTTTGAAAAATAACCTCACCAACTCTAGCTGAATATAGCTATATAGTATATAGAATAAATACATGATGAACAACATTGCTACACCTCAATGTAATCACATACTATTGTATTGAAAACCTCAGGAATTCTTTCTTTGTGAGATTTCCAGATAGCAAGAGTATGTGAATTACTTATCCTCCAGAAAATGTCTGGTTTAGGCCTATGCTTCTGCAGTATCTTATCTTTTCAAATATAGTTGTTATATTCTGTCTGCTTTTGGTCATCCTGACTTCCTTGTTGCCTGCAGTTTTTCTCTAATATAGATTAAAAATTCTCCTTTACTTCTTTTTCCTCAGTGAAAGTATTACTGAGAGATGGATCTACCATATATCCATCCTTCCAGTATCTCAACATAAGCTTCTACCACCTTTTTATTTTCATATATTGTTACTTCTTCAGTCAAATTACAAAGATACTTCACTTAGTCATTTAACAATTTGTATTTATACCAATGAGACTTAATTTTTTAAAAATTATTTCAGGATAAAATAAAAATCCTGTGTTTTGATATTCTTATTAGGTTACCAATTTTAGACACTGACTGAAGTCAATCTCATGTCTTGTAGTCAAACATAAAGAAAAATTCTGCTCTTGTGCAAATTATTGAAAAAGTGGGCATTAGCTAGACTTAAAGTTGGTTGGGAAGTCTTTAAATCTGTAAAAGGTATTTTCTTTTTCTAGACTTTCCCAGTTTCTCATATGTTGGCCTGTCATTCTTTGATTAGCAGTGGATCATATTCCCATTATAGGTAACTTCATAGTCACTTAGAATATATAACACAGAAAGTAAACTGTATATACCTGTACATCCCATATATTTGGATTCAGGATTGTGGCCAAATATTATCACCATTGTAATTCATTGAGAAGGGCACCACTGATATAGTATTAATCCTGTGCATTCAGGGAATTTAAAATGTTACCATACCAATCAGATACTTTCTTAGCTGTAATTGAAAAATTTAGGGTCACACCTGGAGCTATTGCTTCCAATCCAAAAATTTAAGATGATCAGAGGTCTGGAGCACCTCTCCTATGAAAACAGACTGGGACAGCTGGGGCTGCTCAGCCAGGAGAAGAGAAGGCTCCAGGGGGACCTAACAGTGGCCATCCAGTGCTTGTAAGAAAAGGTGCTCATGAAAAAGAGGGAGAGATATTTCACATGGACAGATATTGATAGACAAGGGGTAATGGTTTTAAACTATTACAGGAGAGATTTAGATTAGATCTAGAAAGATGTTCTTAGCTGTGAGGGTGTTGGGGCACTGGAACAAGTTGCTCAGAGAAGCTGTGCATACCCCAGCCCTGGAAATGTTTGAAGACAGGCTGCATGGGGCTGGACCAACATGATCTAGCAGGCAGCACCCCTGCCCATGGCAAGGGACACTAGATGATCTTTAAGGTCCCTGTCAATCCAGGCCTTCCTGTGATTCTGTGAAACCCTCACATGGTTAAAACTAATTAAACTTGTCTACCAAGTTAAAATTATCACATTTAAATATGCATATGTTAATATGTCTGTCTTCATTATCCGAATCACTTTGTTTAAAGCTTTACAAACTTTAAAACAAATTTCATGGATGAGATTATCAGTTTGCTTGGAATGTTGTTTTTTGATGTTTGTTGTAGGCTTTTTTTTTTTCCCACCAGAAACATATAAACATCTCTTAATAGAACAAAAAAAAAAAGGATTTAAAAATCTTAAGAAATGCATGCAAAGCAGAATGTGCTAAACTGCTAAGTCTGTAGAGAATAAGACAAGGTGAAACAGGCAACTATTCATACAGCCTCCTGAAATTCAGTACCTTTCTCTTTGT
Source organism: Urocynchramus pylzowi (assembly GCA_013397555.1). Classification (NCBI taxonomy): domain Eukaryota; kingdom Metazoa; phylum Chordata; class Aves; order Passeriformes; family Fringillidae; genus Urocynchramus; species Urocynchramus pylzowi. The sequence continues at coordinate 2,108,756 of VZRH01002296.1, read as the reverse complement.
CTGTACTTTGCTATACTATATACTCAGAAGAATTTCTGTTACCATACAACTAATAGTATACTTTCATTACTGTTAATCTTAACATAAGTAACACAGCTAAATTCTCAATGAATGTAGGAAATGACACAATTTTTTTCTTAAATCAGAACAAATTCTGGAACCCTAGTAAAACAATTATTGAGGGTCATGCCTACATAACAGGGAAAACTATTTTTTATTCTAAAGAAAACAAACTTTTTGTAAGGCCATTAAAAACATAAAGGAGAGGTGAGAGAAGATAAACAGGTGTCCATCGTGCATGTAATGTAAGGTGAAAAAATAACTTTTTCATCAGTCTTTATGAAATTACACAAACCCAGCATTTTAGAACTAGAACAATTTTTTTTCAGTTACACTCTTAAAAATAACAACAAAATAACAATCTCACATTCAATGTTTAAGTCTTGGACTTAAAAAAAATTATAAAATTTTTGATTGACATGAATGCATTATTTCCTTTTTGTTGTCTCCCTCAGGCAGTAAGTAGTCTTTGATATCATCAGGGCACATCAATAGAATAGAATAGAATAGAATAGAATAGAATAGAATAGAATAGAATAGAATAGAATAGAATAGAATAGAATAGAATAGAATAGAATAGAATAGAATAGAGTAGAATAGAAACAGAGCAGACTATTTCAGTTGGAAGGGACATACACTAATACAGCCCAAATGCCTGACCACTTCAAATCCACCTCAGAAATGTTTACTTTAACTTTGCTCTAATTATATAACTGATTTTTAAAAAATCTCATTATTTTGCCTGACCAGGCATGTTGCTACTGTCCAACTGTTCACAAGAGACAAACCTTCAATTTTTTAATGTTGTTTTTATTCTAATGCCAAGGTGAAACCTTACACATAAACAATGAACAACAAACAAAACCATCCAAGCAGCTCTGGGGAAAAACTTAGTGCAGCTTTTTTTAACTCTTGGAGCTACTTCTGATTCTAGTTTGTGACAACACTGAAAAATAACTAAAGGCTACATCACCCCCTACGGCTCTATGAAGAGGAAACCTGCTAGAAATGTTGAAATGGGACAAAAAAAAAAGAGGGAAACAGTAAATCACATGTTATTACCTTCCTTGGGAATCACTGTGAGCTTCTCTAACAGAGTTTCACCAGGTCATTCCTCTATTGGATTAAGAGGCAGATGGAGGAAAAAAGGTAAAGATAAGAAACAGATGCTCTGTACAGCTTGATCCCCTGCTGATCTCACAGATAGAACAGCAGGTGCTTATGCTACTGCAAGCAGCTATAAAGAACAGACAGATCATCTCAGGATACCTCTGTACCATTCTGGTGAAGTGTTAAAACTGACTTTTTTCACCTACAAAACTTATTAAAATATTGCACAACACATTAAAATTTAATAAGATATCTCTGTATTTTATGGACAATTACTTAAATGTGGGAAATCTTCACATCTCTGCTTTGCCATGACTCAAACGTTTGCATTCAATCTTGCATTGTACTATTCACCCTTCTTCTATAAGGCTGTATCACAGGATATTCACTCCTGCATGTAAGATGATCTTCCTGGTGAAAATTTTATCAGCATTCCCTTGAAAAACTAAATTTTTGACTAAATCTTCTTTTTTGACCAAAAAACATGTCTTTGAAAATTCTTAGTCATCTCTGGTAGTGAGACTAAAGAATTTGTACAGCTTCTTGAATATATACTTTTTGAATATAATTAACATTTTAATATGCTAGAGACTTGGTTTTTGATAAATCACATATTTTTGCATGATTTAATTACATGATGCTAAACAGAGGCAACAACTTATTCTTCTTTTATTCAACTCCACGATGAAAACTATAATTTTCTTCCTGAAACTGCAGAGGTTGTCATTCCTCCAACTGTTAATAAGTTACTGTTTTCACTCAATAGAAATTACTATTCCTTCACAATTGCTAACTTATTTTTCTTTTGACTGAAACTTTCTGAGATTTAGTAAAAAAAGAGTTACATGAGCTGAAATAGTTTAAATAGCTTTTTCTGTCCTGTGGAAGCAGGGAAACTGAACTAAGTTCAATAATCCATGTAGCTGACCTAGCAAATTAGAAAGGCAATGTAGGTATGCAGTTCAACTCAGTCTGAGAATACATTACAGACTCCTTCTCTGATACGTGCACTGCACAGTAGTTTTACAGCAGTGCTTAAAGCTATGTATTTGTCAAAGTGGGTCCAAAGCAGAACCTTAATGTTTTATGAGGAAAAGCTAGGATATTTGATAAGTTAAAATATATGTGATGATCTTTGAATGGTCTCCATTATCTATATGAATAAACATACAATGTTTTTTCTAGAGTTACAGAGTAAGCAAGAAATCTGCCGAGCGTCCTCTTGCTCAAAGCCTTCTGTGAGATCTTGGTCCCTCAGAAAACTTGTAGAGCCAGAATCTCTATTTCTGGTACTGAGAACATCCTGAGTTTCTCTTATGAGAAGTAAGATTAATAAAAATAATGACAAAAATACCATGTGGACACAGCTTTTAGCCTGAAAAGATGCAATAGGACATTCTTTCCAAGAACATTTGATTCAGATGGATTTAATGATGGCATTTTAGCATGTTCCTGCAAAGTAATGGTGTGTTTCTCATTGTTAACAGATTACAAATTTGCCACAGGGAAATTTGGCAGTTCAGAAGTTTAAAGAGCAAAATGACAATAATTAGCCCTATGTCTATAATTTAGTTATTAAGTGGGATGTTTACAACATGAGGCTATCAAGTTTTAGTTTATGGTGTCTACCCAACAACATAAAGGTACTACACAGAACACGTATAAATCAAGACATCTGCTGTAGTTGTGACCAGCACCAGCATTTCAGGAGAAAAAGACACTAACACTGAGATGCCAGAGTATCTGCATCCATACATCTCACTTCTAGTTTAGATGGGTAAAAAACACCACCAGCCTTCACAGACAAGTTGATTTAAGCTGATCAGTGGTCATTATCTAGGCAGTAACTGCTGGATCCTTCTTCAAATAAATAAAAGTAAAATTGGTAATAGGTAATTTGTGCTTCTTTGCTTCTTTTCCAAATGCACCTAAACTATTAGAGAGGGCAGATGTAGTTTAGAGCTTTCAGACAAGCCTCTCACACAATCATTATCTTTTTTTCTGCTTGCTCTGCCAACCCATAACTGAATCATCTAATGAATCACAGCTGTGCAGGTGCTCTAAAAGTCTCATTTTATTTCACAAATACTCGAGCAGGCTTCACCTCCAAAGTGTATGAGGTCTTATTTGGTCAAAATAAGAGTTCAGACTAGTGTCTTCCCCTTGGCCCCTCACTTCAGCAATATTTCAAACAGATATTGAAGATGAGATGAAGCCTGTGAACGTCACAACAGAGCATCTCAGACTGTAAAAAGATTGAAGAAAAGTGTTGCAGGACTTTTAGGAAATGTTATCAGCATGTTGTCAAATTATAATGAAAGGATCAGTGCAAACAAATAAAAACCCCCAAAAATAAAGCATGCCAAAATTTTATTGTTATCTATGAATAAAAGAGCACAGAACAAGCAGAACTCCTTTTGTTGATTGTTTTTGTATTTGTTGTATTACTTTCCTTGAAACAATAGGGAATTCTGTGTTAGTTTCAGATTGAGAAATGATGCTTTATTCACCTGTCACTTAGAGCCAGCAAAGTCAGCATATACTTCTACTCTATTCTAGAATATAAAAAAAAAATGTATTTCTAGTAGTACAGCAACAAAGAATTAATTATTTCACTTTGTAATCTACAACTTTGCATATGTACTTTTAATAGTTCTATCTAGAAGCTTTTGTTTTGTAGTGATATGGGCAATGGAAAGTACCTTTGGGCCAGGGAACTTTATTAACATCTATGTATCAAACCATTCTTGGGAGAATGCACTGTAACTGACTGCTGTGAAAAATTAATAATCATTGCATGGGGTCTGAAGCAAAGGGTAATAATATATTAAGTACTATAAAAAGGTTGCCTGTCAAGAAATAAGCAAGGAACTTTGACAGAAATAGGACTGAGAGAATTCTTGTGTATAAATATAATTCTATAAACTTAGAAAAAAAGGATTTATTTTGATGAAATTTATTAATGTTTCAGCTATCTCTGTATAGGAACTTAACATATTGATTGAAATGTTATAATGGATTGTCGTTGCTGAACTCTTGCATTCTAATATTTTTGTATCAGTGAGAGGGTTATAACTGGATGATCTGTAAGTTCCTTCCAATCCAAACCATTCTAGGATTGTGTGATACCAGTTTTAGCAGCAACTTAAACAACTTTCCTATTGAAAATGTAATACTGTGGGAAATAAAATGTCTTTTACACTATTTGTCGTTAGTAAGATAAAGCTGAAAAATCCTATTCTTTCATGTATGTTATCTTTATGCATCAATCTTGAAACAAGTATCCTCTTTCCTTTGCCATCAATTCTGACACTATCATAGTACTGCCAATGTTCAGCATAGCAGTAAAAAGCTGAAGTAGAAAAAAACATAAATAAAAATACATTACAGTACTTCACAAAATAATTGTGTTTATTTTTTTTTAGCATTGGATTCTTTATCCCTCCAGCTACTTATTGCTGTGACAGTTACTGACACATGTCCTGACAGAAATGGAATTTTCTAGACAGCATGACTGAGCAGTTGAGCACTCAGCAGTTACTGAACTGAATATTTCCTCTCTAAAATAAAGCCATGGGGAAAATAGTCATCATTCCTGTCAAGATGCAGCCCAAAAAGTTTACAAAACCAGCACATTATTGGCACATAAATCTGCAATCTCAGATACTAGTTTGAGTAAAAACATTATGTTAATCTTTGAGACAATTAATTGTCCCTTATCACAACTTTGTGTCACATTTTTTATGGCAATATTCATTTAAGTCTCTTTATAACACTCTATAAACACTTTTTAAAAATCCATACTAGTTTGTTCTTCATGTTCTGCTGAAAGAAGGTGGTAAATTTTGGGAAGTGGTGCAGAAAACCAAAAATTAGTTTATTCCTGCACAGTTCTGGTATCCTGTTAATTAATCAGCTTTGGAAAATCAATCAGTATCTTGAACCTTGGTATATTCCATACCAACTCAGGACTATTCAGTTTATTCACTGTAAACTGTGGAGCCAAATAAAACTTGGCAACTTGAATTTGTGTGACCAGCCAAGTCCTAAACAGTGGAAGAAGGCTCAGAATCACAGAATCATTTAGGTTAGAAAAGACCTCAAAGATCATTGACCAACCTTTGACTGATCCCCACCTTGTCAAACAGACACATGGCATGAAGTGCCATATCCAGCCATATCCTGAACATCTCCAGGTGTGGCAGCTACACCACATCCCTGGAGAGCCCACTCCAATGCTGTACAACCCTTCCTGTGAAGAAAACTTTCCTAATATTTGAACTAAACTTCTCCTGACATAGCTTAAGGCCATTTTCTCTAGTCCTTTCACTAGCTGCTCAGGATGAAAGGCCAACCCCTACCTTGCTACAGCTCCCTTTCTGGTGATTGTAGAGCAATAAGGTCCTCCCTGAGCCTCCTTTTCTCCAGGCTAAACAACGTCAGCTCCCTCAGCTGCTCCTCATATGATCTCTACCTTGGAGCACCTGAGTACAAATGATGTATCTATGAAGCTCAAGGGAGAATGCAGGGGCTGACCACAACTGCTGTAAAGGAAGTCAAACACCACAACATAAAGGGGACCAGGAGACAAGGGGATAGGATTTGACTGAGGTACACAGCTGTGTAAGTTGAGTGAATCAGCTGGCCATATCACACGAGTGGATGAATTAATTCTGTAAATAACCTTCTCTGAAGTACTTGGGGGGGAAAAAAAGTGAATGTCACTGACCAAGCCAAATCAGCATGGGGAAAATGTATACATCAGAGCCCGATAAAGAGCATAGAAACTGAGCAAACAACAAAATTAACTTTGAGGAGAGCAATGGACTTCATCCGTATTTGGCCCAGGTATTCCTTCCCACTGGGGACAACCAGTACCACAATGGTGAGCATATTTTAGACTGCTGATGAGAATCAGGATGCTATTGTGATCCAACTGCATGTGACTGTATTATGATTTATTACACTTCTGTGTGACTCTGATAAAATCTTTTGTAATGTCAAATAAATTTAAATAAGTAAATTCAGTACTAAAACACTAAACCCTCCTTGTATGGACTACTAAAGAACTTGCTTGGACACTGACAGGGTGTTGAGAGATTGTTGTTCTGAAAATTGCTAAACTAGATACTGCTGCATGTATTATAATGTGGTGTTATGATTTTGACACACTAATAATAATAATTGATTGTCAAAAATAACGAGGCTAGTAGAATGGACCAGACTTATGTTAATGGCATTGCAAAGTCTATCCAACAAGCTTTCTTCTAAAGTTTAGAGAAAAAAAAAATCTCAATACCAGTCAATGATAACTATTCTGGAAACCTCAAAACATTAAAAAACAAAACAAACCTAACCCCAGGACTTTTGATAACATCAAGGATCTAGTCCAATTAGAAGACTTACCAAAGTTATAAAAAAGAAAAGCTGTGAATGTCCTGATACCTTAAAGTAGTCAAATAACCCAAAACTTTGAAGAAAATGGAAACTATGAAGAGACATGGATCTAGTAATCTGTGGACTATCTCCAAAAGAAAAGGTTAGAAATGTTATTTTGATATCTTCAGGGATTTGAAATTTAGGCATCTGCATCCAAGAAAACCCTTGAAAACATCAGTGCTCTGTTGTTGTTTCACTGATGGAGTAGTATTAGTTCAGTTATCCTCTGAAACCACATCTAGTTTGTAAAGGATGTACAATCACAGAATAATTTAGGTTATAAAAGGCCTTTAAGGCCATTGAGACCAACTGCAAACCTAACACTACTAAGCCCACCACTAAACCATGTCTGCAAGTGCCACATCTTTTAAATACTTCTGGGAATGGTGACTCAACTGCTTCCTTGGGCAGCCTGTTCCAATGTTTGACACTCCTTTTGGTGAAGAATTTTTCCTAATGTCCAATGTAAAACTCCCCTGGTACAACCTGACACCACCTCCTCTCATCCTTTTGCTTTTAACTTGGAAGAAGAGACAAAGTCCCAATTCATTAAAACCTCCTTTGAGGTAATTGTAGAGAGCAATAAGGCTCTGAGCCTTCTTTTCTTCAGGCTAAGCAGGCCCAGCTCCCTCAGCTGCTCCTGATAGGACTCACTCTCTAGACCCTTGCCCAGTTCCATTGCCCAGTTCTGGACTTGTTCCAGCACCTCAATGTCTTTCATGAAGTGAGGGACCCAGAACTGGGCACAGCACTCCAGGTGCAGTGGGATCATCACTTCCCTGGTCCTGCTGGCCACACTATTTCTGACACAAGCCAGGATGCCATTGGCCTTCTTGGCTACCTGGGTGCACAGGTAGCCAAGAAGTGAGCTACTGGCTCACTTTCAGCTGCTGTTCACCAGCACCTCCAGGTCCTTTTCCATCAGGCAGCTTTCCAGCTCCTCTTCCCAAAACCTCTAGTGCTTCATGGGAATGTTGAGACGAGGACTTGGTCTTGTTGAACCTCATACAGCTGACCTTAGTCTGTCAATCCAGCCTGTCCAAATCTTTCTGCAGATGCATCAGTATGGTGCTCCTAGCCACATTCTGCATCTAGTAACTAGATACCAAAGGATATTCTGCGAAATCCATTCTTTCTGCTGGATTGAATCAACAATCTGATAGGAATGTAAGAGATGCAGAACCATAATGAAGCAAGGATGAGGGAATACATGTCAGGAAACCAATTCAGCTCTTTTCAACTATGCTGAAAGCCCTCCTCAGTGAGGCACTGTGAATGTCAAAGGAAGAATGAAATATCTCCAGTGCCAACTCGTATGAGTCACATAGGGGTGATTAATTGGTTGAAATCCATATGCATTCTTAACCTTTCTTGTCTCTCTGTTTAACTAATTGCTCTTTAACATTTCCTTCTTCACATATCCCTGGTGAATGTAATATGTAGCAAACTTCATCTGAGTTTCCTTTCTTCTTCTCTAACTGATTCTACTTTGTTTGCTGCCTATGATGTAGGGACTACAGAGTGCACCTTCTTTACTCCTATTTTGTAGTTTAATTCTAATGGGCCAAGCTTCATCTCAGCTATCATTAGACATGTAAAAGCTAGTCACATACATCCAATCAGTCATGCTGGCTTCCTGCCTTCACTGGTAAATGACACTGAGAAGGTGATACATTCCATCTCCTAAAGACATCAGTCTCGCAGTGAGACGATTGGACTTCTGAAATACTCTGTCTCCCCCTCTCTTTCTCACTCTCTTTCTGCTATCTAGTGATGGGTTGTTTCTAGGCTGTACTCATAATTTGGCTTCCAAACATCTAATTTTAGATGAACTGCATTGTCTGCCTTGGTTCCTAGACACCATGGATGTAGGTGAAGATACTCTGTGTTTACAAGACTCAAAACCGTTTTTTGAAGCAAGTATATAAATGTCAAAACCCTAATTTCTCTAATCAACATGTAGGAATTAATTGACTGTTTGATTTTTACCCTGTGATGCATTATTAATATTTATATATTCTTCCAAATTAACACTATACAGAAAACAAGGTACCTGAAATAATTTATTTTCTCCTGTTGTTGCAATACATACTGATCATACAATAGCATGTGACTGTTAGTACTGGAATTCTTGATTGAATAATTGACTATAACAGAATATTTTTAAAAGAAAAATTAATAGATTTGTAGCTTTATATGGAAGAATGTTTCAGGAAATAAAATGAAAGATTCCAATGAGGCATGGTCTAAGAAGATAATAACATATTCATATCATACCTCAAACAACATGTTAAAAAAAGGAAGAGAGCAAAGAGACAAAATTGGACTACTTGTAGAAAATCCTCTTAATTTCAATTTCCTTCTTGGAATCAGTCAAATATTTTTTGACTGATTCCAAGTCAACTGCTTTTGTTTTGTTTGTTTCTTTATGTCATATTATTATTTTTTTTTCATTAAATCTAATGAATAATTTTCCAATTCTTCTTCATTCAGCTTAACACTGAAATGTTAGAATGATCTGAAATGGCAGAATGATCTGAATATCTGCAGTGCAGCACCCCATAGTACAAAAAGCACAGACTGGTGGTTCATAGGTAGAGCTCTACTCATGTCAGATTTGTAAAATTTAATATGGGAAGTTCCATTTCACCTCCCCACCTCTCCTCTCAGTGGAGAAACATCAATAAATGTAACGTGCTTTCTTCTTGTGCAGAAGGTGCAGACAATTCTGAACTTCACAGTCTCTGTTTTCTGTTTCCACCCCACTTCTCTTCATGCTAACCAGTGTCTACCATCCATAGGGAGGGTATCCTACAAAAATGGTAAGGTCAGCAACAATTTTTTTATGGGGATCAGAATAAAATGTTTACATACAAGAGGAGAAACTAATGCTATCACAGACCTCTTTTCTATGTTACTGTATTTTCCTTCCCCTTTTATAAATGAACAATAGTAATGAGAACAATAAAGGTAAGCAATTACATTTTCTCCAAAATGTCATTAATAAGAATTAAGTATCCTAACACTCTGAGACCATACTCATTTTTATAATATATGTTTACAATGAGATAGATGCAGATGATGTAATTTTCAAATGTGATTATTTACAAAGGAGAAGAGTAGCACATACAGACTGGCTTCCTTTATGCTTTGTCTGCTCTTTTTCTATCTAATGAGGGAAAAATAGATTAAATGTTTATATATATTACAAAAAAATTGTTTGCAATGTTTCTTTTGATATAACGCATGTGCTGGTGTTGTTTTTAATAGAAATCATAGCTCCACTAAAAATCACAGAAATGCAGAATGATAAATTAAGACCAAATAAAGCATGATATTACTTCAGATAGCATTTAATCTGAAGTAAATGCTATTTTGTTTGTGACTATTGAGTGGTATGTTCTGTGATACAGCAGGGTCTACTATTATGCCATTAATATGCAGTACCTGTTTTACTGAATACTTGCAAACTATTTTTATTGTCTCTCATTGAAATACACTCATAGGAAAAAGAAAAGAAAACACTTAAATTATTTTAGAAAGACCTTTCAAAATTTCATAAATGCATTGATTATACTTAGATTTAAAAAGAAGACACAATAAACCAAACAACTCACAATTGATATTATAGGATGACACAATAGGACCTCTCTACTTCTACATCTTAGAGCTGTTTTTCTAGACATAGTCTCATTTATAGTTTTCAGGAATAACTAGCTTTTTGTGGAAATGCACAGACAACAGATTTCCTCCAATACCACATTCAGCTATTTTAAATTCTGGCTGACTCTGAGCATAAGCATGAAGCAAAAGAGTGGTTGTTTAAATTAGCTTTTTAGGGTAATTTTTGCTGAAAGATAATTCAGGATATCAAACTTGTGGTGGAATGGTTCAAAATATTGTCTTTTTACGCACTATAATATTCTTTGTTGTCTCATGCTCATTAGATATATAATTTAAAAAAAAAAATGTAGTGAGTGTATCCTTAACATCTTCTGTGATGCATCTTTTCACCACTATGGAAATGTATCCACTAATTCCTTAATAGCTATTCTAATATGAAGGTAAACAAAAGCTAATTAAAATTTTTTTGTTGCAGTCCTTAACATCAATATATTCTTATGTCAGAATAAACTGTGTAATATTATTTTTTCTTGAAGTGTAGACACTTTGTGATCCACTTCTGTAAATATAATTGCTTTCCATTCACTGGCTGCTCAGAAAAGTGAGTGCCTTGGAGACCTCTAAAGCATATTGATGGAACACTCTCCTGAAGCCTAGTGTAAGCTGCTGTGTGTTTGACCATACAGAAAAAAATAGAAAAGATTAAAAAAAAACCCAACCAACAAAAACAAACAAACAAAAAAACCCCCAAAAACCTAAAAATCCAATCCAAAAAATAAAAACTGAGAAATCTATCTCAGATTTGCAAGCAGTTTTTTATTACACAGTACCTATCTATAGTAAGTATTTATAGCATAGCACTAAATTGCTAACTAAATGTTGAAATTATTTTTATACAACACAAATGGGGTTTTTTAATTATTTCCTGGCAAAAATGTAAAACAGAACGTACAATATAGACAGCACACTGATCACTTGCACATTTTAAAAAGCCATTGCAAAAACAATTCTTCCTAGAACCTGACTGAGGAGTGTATGACAGTGTTTCAAGCAGCCCACTCTACCTGATTTTTCAGCTCTTTCCAGAAGAGTAATTTTAAATTATTTAGAAAGATGATATTTCTTAGAAGCAAGCATATCCTGCTCATTTTGTCTGTGCATCCCACCTTTATGAAAATTATTCAATCATCTCTCATACTATGTCAATATCAGGCAAAAGCTAACACTTGCATTACAGTTTCTACTAAATTCATACTGGCTTAAGACTGTACACAGTGAGGGCCATCAAGATGTTTCCAGCACCCAGGATTTTGGTGGAGACAAAAGGCCCCTCTAGACTTGTGAGAATATAGAATTAAATATTAATTTGATTTCTAAGTAGGGTTTTATTAATTATATTATTGAAGGTACAGTGGAAAAATATGGACAGAGTGCAGCTAATGTGCTTATCAAAACCAAATTTTATGACATCTCTGGTAACATTATTATCACTAACTTCCAGGTCTACTAGACTGTATGCTGTACTACACTCTTTCATAGCTGACTTCCCCAAACCAACCTATTAATTTTTCCATGTCATTGAGATACACATAGTCTACAAAAGGTTTAACTGGCTTCTTCCCATGAGGAACCATTGTCTTGCTGAATGATTTTTGAGCATCTCTAATATGCATGCTATCTTGAAACTGTGGCACTTAAAACCTTGATATGGGCAAAGGAAATAGGCCATATGTGGAGTGAAGAACTCATTGTCACACAGTATCTCTCCTTTCAAAAATCATTTGAATAGATCAAATTATTCAGTTCAGATGGAAAGCTTCATTCACAGGAAAATGAAATAGTAATGAGATCTCCTCTCCTCCCTGGTATCTCTGTATGTCTTCTAGTTCAATGCTCACTCTTGAAGAGTTCCTCTGGGTCTCAGGGCTTACTTAAATCCTAAGCAGATTGTTAAGGGGAAATTATGACATGGCAACAGCACCCTGATATTGAATACCCAATATGCTTACTTAATGACAAGTATTGTTCTGGAAATTATATTCCAAACTACTCTAACTTGGTATTTAAAATGAAGAGATATCTTCAAACTGGAGATGAAAACACACATCAAAAAAGTGTGGTAGAAATGAAGTCTTTCATATTAAGATACAAAACTTGTAATAGTGATACTAGTTTTTAAACACACAGCTATGTCTGTCTGCATATAAGTCATCAGACAGACAGCAACAGGACTGCATAGAGGAGTGCAGTCTTTAGGTTGCTTATTTTTTTATATTTTTCATGATTGTTTCAAATTCTATTCCTTAATTGTTTCTTTTAAATATTGACTTCTCATTATTAAGGCAAAAATTTTGCCTTTTTAGAAACTAATGCTGCATTTAACAGCTCATTTTTTCAAATGTGGTTCATATCTGTAATTTTTTCCAGCTTTCCATGTGCACCGATTATATATTGCATACTCCTGGGTTCCTGAGTCACTCATGAAATTTTCATTTTCCACATGTATGGCAATCTTCTCTATTTTTCTTTAGACAATTCCACCCCTGAAGTACCCTTAGCCTGGCTGTTTTTAAATCACCTGTGTCTGGATGTCATTTGATATTCTGCAAACAATCAGTAAACAGGGAAAAAAGAGTTTGGTTTGCTTGTTTGTTTCAAAAAGATGTTGTGGATACACTATCTTTGCTTCAAATACATTCTTTATTTAGAACAGTATACGTGGTATGTCTCCACGGCTTTGTTAAATGTTGAAAGTTCACTTTTCAAGGTCAATTTCATTGTACTGGAGATCTTGAACTCAGCAACATTTCTGTTACTCTTTTCTGTCCCATTAAATGAGATCTCTGCCTTACTAAGGAGTAAAAATATAATTTTGAGTTCAGTGTATTTAACATCCAATCCTAGCTCTTCTTTCAATTCTTACAAGTCGGCTGTCATCTGACCATTCTTTGAAGAGCTAAACATTAAATATATTATTACTAAACTGCCTAAAATTTGATGTTTTTCTTCATAACAGAAAAAGAAAAATTTTTGGAAGGGTACTGCAACAAGTTCCAGTTTCACAAGGTTTTCCTATGAATTATTCCCTAAAAGGGACAATCAAAGCATAGGATTTTCATATGTTAAATATATTTTCTTTTCTGCCTTTGTGGATCTTACTGTTCCATCCATAAGAGTGGCATTAGACATTTTTAAAAGAAGAGAGAATGTTAGCAATTAACCTGAGAAATCTTTCAGTGTTAAGATGAAAGCTTAGTCTTTCATTCTAATAACAGGAAGACTTTCCTGATTATGAAAGGGCAATCAGAAGATCATGAGAGCACAATTTTCTTTCTGTCAAGGTTACACACAGCAAAAAAGGACAGGGTATCCAATAAATTCTTTTTCACAGAATTTGTTCAACACTTTGCTGTTGCTTCTGAAAGTGATAGTGAGATACCTTTGGAACTGAAGGTCTGGAACCTGAGTGGACTGGTGTGTGGAAAACTTCAAATAATCAGTTTTGGATAGGGAGTTAGACTACCAGATACTGATCTCTTTAGGGCATGGAATGATTCAGCCTTCCCATGAGAATCTGAATGATGTGTAAATGTTCCAGGGAAGATTTCAGTTGAAAGGTGTACTAACCAAAGGATATAAAAAGTAAAGATACTGCTAATCTGGGGGTTTCAGTTAGAAGCACTCTTTCACAGTTTTGTCTCAGGTAGCTGAAAACTACCTTTGGCAATTTGGCTTTTCCTGTGGTTTGTGGGGTTGGTTTTGGTTTGGTTTGTTTATTTTTGTTTTGGTCTGTTGTTGTTGTTCTTGCAGGTTTTTTTTTTTTAAATAAAGGTAGTTTCTCTTTTGCTTATATTAATACTAACAAACCTAGCTCACCCATTTGTATTCTTATAAGTACTATGTAAATATAGTGAATGTTGAAGGGTGACAAGCAACTGTAAATGAAATGCAAGCAGCATAAACTATCATAATTAACTTCACCATATAACTTTCCTATGAAATAATAAAATAAGAAACATCTGTAAAAATTGATTATATGAGTGACCAGACTTCAGTCTAGGTAGACAATAGTGAAGATTCATGAGAAGATTTCTTTATAACATGAGAAATCTCTGACAGAGGTATTGCTGTTAATGACCTAGTCAGAAGCTCATAAGAGTGTTTTATGTTTGTTTGGTTTTCCATTTTTAATAGAAGGATTGCAAAGGAGAGCAGTGATTAAAGTTACCATTGGCTGTGAGAGACAGACTATAAAAATATTATATCACACAGGGAAAATAAAGCTGCTTGGGAAACATGTACATCAATACAGAGAAATTAAGGGGAATTATCTGAAAACTGCTGGTAAAGCACATTTTGATCATCCCATGCTTCATTTTTACACCTTGATAGACAAGCAGGAGGATCATACTTGATCATACAAACCAGAATGCAATTGTTGCTTTCAGAACTAATTATCAGTATTTACTTTTCCATAGTTTTACATTTATTTTCATAAAAGTTTATCTGCTAATTTCTCTGTCCCATGGACTGCAGACTACACTCTGAAGGCTAACAAAGATGTATTGCTAACATGGTATGTCATAAAAGGCAAATTGCAGGTGGAAATACTACTGAAATACTATCGGCACTGCATTGATCAATATCTTAAATACAAGCTGATAAAAGGTGAATTAGTCAGGGTGAAACCTGAAAACTTAGGATAATGCTGGTTATATTGGTACGATTACATGACGTGATATGATTTCAATGCCATTTTTAGCAGGGCATTACACTAGCTGAGCCAAAAGACACATCAGAGCACTATATTAGTTTCCTTTTTTTTTTTTTTTCTGTAAATAATACACTGTTCAAAAAGATTCCCTTCCTTCTTCTGTTGGAGACAATGATCTAGAGCTCAGTCTTCCTGCTGTCAGTCATTATGAGTCATTAACTCATACAGCTGTGAAGTAGGTACAAATACATCTAAGAGGTTCTGAGGGAGCCATAGCTCTTTCTGAATCCAAATTTTCAATACAGTGTTTTATCTGCAAATAAGAGACATTAAGACTCTATATACAACACTTTTGTGTATTAAATTGCAGAGAAATTACTGTACTGCTGCTTTAAGATTTTAATATAACTCTTGAAATCAAGGTGTATGATCAGCAGAAACTGACATATTGTATTATGTTAGGGAAAGGGAAAATAGAATTCCTGGTACCCAGCTAAAACTCACATAATAAGCATATAAGTAGTTAAAGATTAAATTCTCCACAGGACTGAAAACTTCAGGTTTATGGTTGTTTGCAGAACCAACATGTCCTGTCATATAAATGGTAAATATTAATATTTTTTTCTGATCATACGTGCATAGCTACTGGTGTTGTTTACTACTAACTGTATTGGAAATAAAGGATAAAGAAGTGTGTAATTTACAAAAAAACCAGCCCAAAATAAAAAAAAAAAATACAACGTAAATACATCTGCAAAATTTATAGACCACCAGTAAATTTTACCTCTAATAAAACACTGAAAATTTATTAGCAAAAAATTTTCAGATTAAAATAAGCAAAAAGATTTAGATATCATTTATGATGCTCAATCATAACATCTGATGTAGGGAGCTTTTTCCTAAATATTTAAATATTCTACTTGGAGAAGAAAGTTTACTTCTGAGATTCAAAGCCAGACAAGGATTAAGGAGAAAGACAGTATACAAGCAAACACACCAAGAGCAACAACTCATACAGTGATGGGGGACAGGCACTGAGTTGATAGTTCCTTTTCCTTTCAATTTTGCATTTATTTATTCATGATATGCCAAAATAAAATATCAGTAACCTTTTTCTGCCACATTGTTACTGCTGCTTCTTGCTTTACTAAAACCCAGGCCTTGGTACACAACAATACCTGATTCTGCCATCATCTGCTGTCTGCTGCCTTGAGCAACTGACAACATTGCTTTGCTTAAAACTGCTCTGTTCCTGCCTACTGTGGCAGAAAGCTCTCTGCTGCATAGATCTTTAAGAAAGCTTACTCTGACTTCTTGACTTTTAATAAAAAAGGAGAGTAGAATTCTTTGTATCACAGAAAATCTGATAAACAGTCTTTAACTTTCAAATAAAATAGTTGTTTTCCATATTGTGTATGCTACTATAGAGTAATAAATTCCAGCATAGGCATGTCAAGAAACTGTTTCAAGTTGCTCTAGCAGTTCAGAATTGAACAATGCTAAGATCAAATATTCCTTTCCCCTATGCTTAGTGAGTTTGGAAGAAATTATTAAAATAGTATTAAAACCTGAAAATTTGTTAGCTTTGTTCTATAAATGATTTCACTTTTGTCCTTCAAGGCTCTTCATCATAGTAGGTTCTCTTGTAAACAACATACTGAAGTGGTGTTCTGGTTCTGGCCAGCACAGGGTTACGTTTGGCAGTAGCTAGGAGGGGCCACAGCCAGGACTCAAAGGTTATTTTGTGCCACCTCACACAACAGTTGGGACAGGTGGAAGGGAGTCTCCTGTGGAGAGGAGGGGATCCTTGCCGTCGGGTGAGCGCGGCAGCGGTTCTGAGCCGGAGGGAGTGCTTGGGTGATGCCAGTTCCAAGCCAGAAGGAGGAGATGCACATGCCAGCTCTGGCTGGGGTGGTGTGGCTGCAGTTGTGTCAAGATCTGTGGTGAACACTTTTGCACTTGAATTACTCTCTTTTTTGTACCCTTTTCCTATTATTGTTGTTGCTGTCACTGCTCCTTTATCAATGAGATAAGTCTCATTGATGTCTGCAGTAAATTGTTTCTGCTCAGCCCGTGATCTTTGCCTTTTGTGCCTCCAGTTCTTCTCTCCAGCTCACCACAGTGGGAGAGGGCAAGGGAGGAGCAAGCACGTGTCACACAGTTTGGAGAGTCTCAGTAGGAGCACTTAACTGGGGAGTACCATTCCTAAACCATGACAAGTGGCTTTTGGCTGAGAATTTTGTTGTCCTGTTAGGTTTTGGTTTGTTTTTTTTTTTTTTTGGGGGGGGGATTGTGTTTGTTTTTCATATATTGCATATTCTTTAAAGTATATATCATCCTAGAGGCTTTAAGTAGGAAAAAAGATCAGTCAAATACACTATCTGCCCTGCTACTTAGCCACAGGGGTCACTCTATGCCCCTCCTCATGTTCATAACTTCCCGGTGTTGTCAGATATATCTTGCTTCACCAGTTATTCAAATTACTTACAGATAGTTTGTTACATCTCTAGCATCATGAGAACATCTGTCACATTATGCTGCACAGAAGTCAACACTGACTTTGCCTCTAAAACTTGAAGTTCTCTGGCAAATTTTGCAGCAATTACAGGCTGCTTGTACCTCAGTAAAATCCAAGTTTTTATTTAAGTCTCTTAAAGAATTATCATAAAGAGGATGTATTTAGAGGCTAAACAATGTGATGCACTGATGATTTTAATTAAATATACATTTTAATAATCCTGTTTATTATATCTGAAAAAATTGTGAAGGAACATTATATCTAAAACTCTATCACTCCAATACAGTTTGATATAGATCATTTCAGCTATCATTTTCTGTCATCTGAAGGTGCTAGATAATCTTTTAATAGAAGAGATGGACATTTAATGCACTAGTCATGTATATTGCACCAGTGTTATGTTTGGGGGAAAAAGTGGAGGGCAGAGGATTGCAGAGCTCTCAGAGCATATTTACATTCAGTTATAATTCACTGTCTTACACACGGAGGCTGCAGTGTGCTTTCACAGTCTGCAGAGTTTGTTAGCATGACAGTAAGCATAGACCAGCTCTCTCAACATTTAAGAAGAAATGGGTTTTGTTTGCAGTAAAAGAAAGAAACACTCAAGTCGGTGGTTATCACTATCTTCTCTCGAAGTTTTAATGGTTTTCTTGCTTTATACTCTACAACAGAGGGAAGAAAGTTCAGATAATTTTAGACTCATGTTAATTGGTGGAGAAATAATGAAAAAGCTTTCATAATGCATATCAGAGTCAGAAAACTGTCATGCTGATGTGTAAGATCTACTCATATCTGTAACCAGTCCACTGTCAATATTTATTTTTTCAATAATAATTTTTTCAAGTGATTGGTCGCTAGAGGGCATCAAATCTGTGCCCTAAGAAATGATGAAAGAAAAGCTGCAGATGTTTTAATAGCACAAAGAGAATTTACATCTCTGTATGCCAAGTGCTGCTCTGCAGATCATAAACCAATTCATGTGTGTTTTTAAAGTCACTTTATGGTAGTTGTTACCCACCTCATAAAACAGTGAAATATGCCTTAAAGAAAAAAAAAAAAAAAGAGGACATCCCCCACACCCCCAAATAATAGCAAAGATTTGACTTTCAGACTCTAGAGGAAGACTTATGTAGAGCTAGAAGGTGGAAACATAGAGTATCTTCCATTGCTGTTTACCATCAAGTCAAGGTACTTATGGAAAGAGCAAACAAGAAATGGGCAGAGAAACACATGCTTTGCATGTCTCCTTTGTTTGGTGTCTTCTAAGTACAGGTTTCTTTTCAAAGTCACTAAACCTACTTTTACAGTACCTTCTAACTGTGTGTGCTTGTCTGTCTCACACACACTTTTGTGTACATTCTTCATTCACTGTCAGATGTCTTCTGCATTCTAGGATGTACTTCTCTTCTGGAACTGGACATCCTTTCTTATACTACTTTTAAGTTTTTTCAGGGGTCTTAGCAGCTAGGAAAAAAATTTGCAGACAAGGTCATAACATTTTATTTCATGTAAGAATACAGAAAACTCTCAAACATGGAATAACTGTTGTGTAGTATGTAATGAGGTTTCTGCAAGATAGCGTCATATTTAACCCCAGCTGGTGACTAGTACCACACTACTGCTTGCTTACTTTGCCCCAGTGGGAGAGGGAAGAGTAGAAATGGGAAAACACATGAAGTAAGATAAAGACAGGTAAACAAGTAAAGCAAAAATGCACACATAAGCAAACCAAAACAAGGATTTCATCCATGGGCAGGCAGGTGTTCACTACCCCCAAGAGAGCAGGGCTCCATGACACATAATGCTGACTCGGGAAGACAAACTTCATAATTCCAAATAATCTTTTCTTCTTCTTCTTCTTCTTCTTCTTCTTCTTCTTCTTCTTCTTCTCCTTCTCCTTCTCCTTCTCCTTCTCCTCCCTCTCCTTCTCCTCCTCCTCCTCCTCCTCCTGATCATGGAATATTTCTTTGGGCAGTTGCAGCCAGATATTCCAGCTGTGTCCCTTCTTGTGCAACCCAGGCTCTTCCTTGGTGGGGACATATAAGAAGCAGAAAAGGTGTTGACTCTGCACTAATACAGCACTGCTCAGCAGTAATGAAAAACTCCCTGTTTTATTAATAGTTGCCAGCACAAACCCAAAAAGTAGCCCCATACTTCCTACTATGAAAAAAATCATGTGTCTATCATTCAAAACCAGCACAGATAGATATAAATCAAAGAGATTGATACCATAGGTAAATTTGGTATGCTTTGGTTTCCATAGATTTAATATTAGACAGATTTTAATAAACAAATCTTAGCTATTTAACAAATAAAATTAAGTAATTCCTGTACCCTTAAAATGTTTTTAGTAAAATTAGGGTAACATCAGTCATATTGATTTGATTGTTAGTAAGTATTACTTGTTAGTAGATCCAGAGTTAGCTAGACAGCTTCTCATTTATGAAATGAAGATAATATTTGTGTGTTCTGTTATTTGTTTATCTGCCATATTGAATTTTAATGTTGTAGGGGTTCTCCATACAAATGAGTATTTTGATTTGAGGTTCCAAGACATTAAAGTATCCATAGATTTTTTTGCATCCAAAACAGCTCAAGATTCTCAAAACCTACCAGGAAATCATTAACATCAAACAGAACAAAAGAAAATAATAATAAAATCTACCAGGTAATATAAAATTCTTGAATAGAAGAAAAGGTAGCTAAACAGATTGTATAACTGTTTCCTTTTCTGAAATCTTTGGGAGAAGGCAGTACATACATGAGATATGGGATATAAATGTGGAGAACTCCTAGTTAGGAAAAGGTGACTTTTTATGCACAACCCACCTCTCAAGATTTCATTCTTGTACCATATCTCTAACTGTCAATGCAACATAAGTATTTCAGAAAAGCTTAAGGGAGGCTGTTATTCCTAGAAGTTTTAAAAAATTATTATCCAGAAGAGAACAGATAAATGAAATCTGTTTCTGCCACATTATTGCAATTGCTATGTATCTTTCTCACTTACTAAGGCACCTACAAGGGCACTAACCTTTGAAATAAACTTTCGTTCCCAGTATTTTGCCTTGTTCTTTAAAGTTTAGAAGTCAATATGTTAAATCAAGCAATACCATAAGGGTTTGTTTTTGTTTTTGTTTTTTTTTTTTTTCTTACTGCTGTTCTAAGTGTAGATATGAGATTGTATAGAAATGCCATAATTTGTGCTATTTTTATAGCTGTTGTTGCATTTTTTACCTGTCAGTAGCATCCACATCAAATAGATCACAGGTGCTGATCACAAAATAACCCATAGTCATTCCCATTATCTTTTCATCTAGAATTCTGTCATTCACTTAGTTTTTAAGTAGATTTTGGCTAAAAGATTCTCTGGAAGCCTATAAATTAGTACAAGCTTTTTACTATTTAACACTGATAAAGTAATTAGTAGATGTAGAGTAAAGAATGAAATCTTTATTTGAAACTTAGAAAAACAGATGGAAATTCATCTTAGAAGACTCTATGATATTCCACTTGTATATATAGTAATAAGAAGACATTATGTAACAGAGAAATGGCTAGAAATACCTTTTCTCGAATCTGAAGCAATTCCTCTTGATAGACTGCTTTATCACTTCTATTTCTGACTTTTTTATTTGAAAATATGCCCCCTCTGTACAACAGAATAACATATAGAATACCCTTCAAAGAAAAAAATAATCAATTTTTTTCAAATTTTCAACTAAATTCCAACGTTAGTATTTAGTTAAGTTTTGTGGGTGAAATTTGTCTATTTTTCCAAAGCAGATAACTTTTTTAGACTGTTGTACAGAAAAATGCCTTAGTTCTATAAGTACAGTGAGTTAAGCAAATGGTGAATTGATTATCAGATTGAAAATCCAAGTGTTTCAAGCTCTTAAATACTTACTTTGGCTTTATTCTATTTTCTTCTATCTTCCTTTGCAAACAGTAGCATATAAACTCTGTGACTAATAATATAATATTAGTATACTCAGAATTTTAATGTGAATAGGAAGAAAAACTCTCAAAGACAGCCTGAATGAATTATTAAAATATATCTGGATATCTTGTTAACATCCAGAGTTAAATATTCTTTTATATTCTTCTCTTAATACCAAAATTTAGATAGAGAATTACAAGGTTACAGCACTGTACTTTAAATGACACCTGTCCTTGAGACTAAGAGAAGAACACACAGCTGAAAGTGTGGTCACCCTCACTAAATGGTCACTCACATTTTTGCTGAGTCTATCTAGCTCTGCTAATTTTTGTAGGCATTTACACACTTATCCTGGAATTAGCCCAGGGATTCATTTTGCTGACATCAACACCAATCACCACAAAGTTATAATGATTTTTTGGCCTCAGGGATGGGTAGACAAATTCATACAACGCTAAAAATCTTTGAGCCTCAGTCTGAAAAAAAAATCGTAAATATTTTTTAATAGAAGTTGATTGATTCTAAGTTACTGATTTTTAAGATATGGCAGTGTGGCTGAATGATTTAGTAATTGCCAATAAAGAAAACAATGGGAAAAGGTTGTTGCATTTACAGGTGATGACAGTCTGCATTTGTTTATCCATGTGTCGTCTCCTAATGTGAACCTGCCATTAGTAACCTAAAAATTAGCAAAAAAAAAATTGCATCCAAAAATAAGTAAGAAAATCAGTGCAGAGCAGTTACTGAAATACAGCATTTATTCATATAAACATGCTGTTTATACTTCTCTTAGTATGAATTAAAACTTGGAATTGAGGTGGATTTTAGAAGCCTTTTCTACAAAAAATTTCTTTCCATAATTTCTCTTCTTTTCACTCAAAATCAACATCTTCTTTTAATGTTTACATTTGTGCATTTTCGTATGTGTTTTGCTTCATTTCTTTGAGTATTTTTTGTTTCTATAAAAATTTATATTTTTTTTCTTTTTTTCTTTTTTGGTTTTTTTTTTTTTGTGTGTGTGTGTAACAAATGGAACTACACTCATGAATTCACACAGCTTTTCAGTTAAGTTCCTTATATTAGCTATTAAGGATATCAGGTGCCTGTGAATATCGAAGTTCTTCCTTGCATTTAAAATTGTGAGGCAGATAAATAGAAACTAAAGTGCAAATGTTTTTCCTTAGTCAAAGGTTATCCAAAAGGCATCTTGGGAGCTGTAATGGTACCTAATTTTTTAGTGAAAATTAATTACAATACCACCCAGCAGGTTATGGACAGGAATGTAAAAAATATCAGATAAAAATAGGGTTTAGTTCCACTGCCAAAAATAAGATTGTTTCAAAGAGTACAAAAAATCATTTCAAATAAAAAAAAAATCATGTTGGTTGGCTAGCATGTTGGTAAATAAAGTCCAGAACAGAGAGATATAGTTTTCAGTTTAAGGTAATGCAATTTATAGCAGGAAATCTACCTATGTACTTTATACCACCATAAAAGAGAACAAAACCACAACAAACAGTGACACCTAACTACCATGTGTGAACACTTGGTGGTTTAATTAATCTGTAAGTGTTTCAGTTGATTTCTATAGTCAGTCTCATAATAAAATTTGACAAAGAATTCATATATATTTGCAAATAGAATAAGATTTTGATCTGTTAAATTCTATTTTCAGCTTTAAAAAGATCTCCCCATATATGTTTATGATTTACTTTTTTATGTTTAGATTAATTACTTTAATTTGTTAGAGAAAAAATTTAGGCAAAAAACCCAAGCAAACAAACGAAACAAAACTAACAGCATTCCTCAAGATTATTTTAATTACCTGCATTTTAGATCAAGGATTGATTATTCTTCAATCTCCAATGAATTAACATAGAATCTTGGTTGTTCTCTATCATAAAATATAGCTTTCAGTACTCAGTTATACTCACAGTAATTTACTTTATGTTTCATACTACCTCAGCCCTCAAATAGATTTTCTTTGCAGTGTTGGACATATGGTCATGATGTTCTAACTTGCTTGCAGAACATAAACACACTGATTCACAATAAAACCAGTTACAATAACTGGAAAAGAGAAGGCAGAATTATTAATTCTATTGATGTATTGTAAAGAGAGGGAAGGTTTAAAAAAGAAACATATTTAAATGTTCCTTTTGTTTGTCAATGAGTGGAACTATAAAGAAACTAAATTGCATTCTATTAAATCATGCTACTGTAAGAAGAATTATAAGAGAAAAGAAACTGTAGTAGTATACAGGTATGTTAATAGCAAAATATAAGGATTATGAATTATTATCTATTCAGTCTCATGCCTCAATTTTAAGCAACACATTTAAACTGACTGGGAATTCTGAGCTGGCATTATATTTGATCAGCATCTAAGTCATAGAAATCTCTGACTCTTTAAAATTTCAAGAAAACCTAACCCAAAAATGCATTGGCTATGCTTGATTTCACTTAGATTGAAATAAAAAAAAAAAAACCACCAAAAAAAACCCCAAACAAAGAACAACACCTTTCTGTGTAGAACAAATACGAAACATTTCAAGTCGGTTTCAGTTTGCATTTCATCTCACAAGCATGCTGCATTACATCAAATCCTGGGTCCTTTTACCCTTATTTTCTCCTTTGAGGGAAAAAAATGGTGCAGTTGATTAAGCAATATATTTCATCATAGAAGGTGGCTCCTAGGTATGTCTGGCTTTTTCCCCAGTTTTCAAAGCATCCATTTGTCAGCAGGTATTTAATACTTTAGTCTAAATCCAAAGTCCCTGATGCATTTTTGTGCCATTGGCAGTTCAGAATAGAATAGTTTGTGCAAAATACTTGTCATCTTTACTATTTTTACTATTGATATATATTTGCAGGAACTATTGGTTCCTGCAAAGAGCAAAAAGCATACTGTGCGTTTGATAAGGCAATTTTTAGAGTGTTGTAAAACTCTTTAATATTTAGTTATCAAGTAAATCCATTTCAATGACAATGAATACACTGGTGCATCAGCAGTATAAACTCCACAGGAGTCATGCCAAAAAGAAAACCAAGCCCCACAGAGCAAAACTGGAAGGGATTCTAGTCCTTTCAGACTTCTTTGTAGAAAGTGATCTGTCATTAAAAATTCACTTATAGCAGTAAAAAGTTAAAAACATCACTACACATTTTGAAGATTCAGAATATGAGAATATAGGAATTCTTAATAAAGTGAATGGCATCCAAGAGAAAGGTGACCAGAAAAAAATGAAGACATGCTGATTTCTTTCCTGACGTTTCTTGCAGTAGATTCAATATTACTGTGTTTTCATGTAAGCTTTTAAAAAGGTAAAAATTTTAAATGATGGTGATGGTATTTTTCCATTTAGTACACCCCTAAAAAATAGGGTCTGTATATGGCAGGAATACAAATACATGTATCCCAAATTGGCTCCACTGCTTTAATCCTATGCTTTATCTGCAGTGCAGGTATAATATATATCACATGTTCATAGATACATGTACATTGCCATATATTCATGTGTACATCTATAGATCTTCACTTCAATACTACAATAATAGTTACTCATTCCTGCAGTGTATTAGTATATAAAAGTGATTTACCAGGGATGGAGAACCAATAAACACATACATCTCAAACAGAAAAGAAAATTTAAAAAATTAAAATTAACAAGATCAGAAGCATAATTAAACTCAGTGTAGCCTCAAAAATGGATATTACAGCAAAAATTAAGCAGTGATGCAAGAGAGGGGAGAAATGAGTTGTGAGGAGGGAAAGTGTAGAAAGAGAGTTTGAATTGATGCTATTATTTAAAAAATTCATGAAGACCCATAGCACCAATTCGTATACTTCTTGCATTTTGCTTGTATTTTTTAACCTTCAGTTTTGTAATAATGCACCCCTACTGTTTGGCTTTTTTTTTTTTTTT
>VZRH01002296.1:2030684-2075030 GCA_013397555.1 Urocynchramus pylzowi | reverse complement strand
TTTTTTTTTTTTTTTTTTTGCATTCTTGCTAAAATGTGTTCACAGTTAAAAAAAAAAAAAAAGTTAAAGTTTTGCTTTTTTATTCATCATCATTATCAGATAAGATGAAGAAAAAAGCATAACCACAGAATCGCTTATTTACTAAATTAAATGAGTGGCTGCTTAAAAATCTACACTGGTGTTATATATTTAAGAAGAATGAAAGGCATTACAAGACAGTAGATATTTTCCTGGAGGATTCAAAGTAGTTCCTATGTTGTGTCTGTCCATGAAGAGCACAATATTGGTCTATTCTGTATCCTTTAACTGTATATGGCAGAATATGGTACAGAGATCCCTCAAAGTCTGCTTTTTTTTTTTTTTTTTTTTTTTTTTTTTTTTTAGTCTGCTAAACTGACAACTGAAGGTTCCAAACTTCCCAACAGATACAACCCTGTCTAGATGTATGACATCAAAGTTCTGCTCATAATAATCTATTGCAAAGTGGGTGCCTTTGTGTTTGGGTTGTTTCTACTGTCCCTCCTTCTGCTCACTCCTGAGGATTACACCAACAAGCCCACATGCTGTGGGAGGCAAGGCTTAGTGAAGAGTGAATGACACCCTCGCTGACCTTGTTCACTTGGCTTTTTACCACAAAGCTGAAGACTATTTTACAACTGAGCAATTGATGATTATGTCACAGGAAATATTGATATTGGCAGGCCAGTATTTCTGTTATTTGAACACCTTTCTCAATTCTGCTTCTTGGCAGATTCAGCTTTCTATTTGACAATGCAGTAATTAATATTTTCTATCAACATGGGAGGGGAAGAAGGGGAAAAAGGTCTCCTTTGAATATAACCTTGCTCAGTTATACATGAGCAGATGGCATCTTCACCCTTTTGCTGCGAACTTTCTAAAACTTTTCAGTAAAGTTTCTAAAAATTTTGGTGCTCAAGACACTGCCAAAATTAGTCTGGTCACTTGCAACAAAGCAATTCACAGCTTTGAATAAATAGTTTCATAGTAAATCCTCAAGGGAAATACAAAACACCTCTCCCGTCTACTCTCCCCAAAAAGAAATATACAAAAAAACCCAACTAAGCAAAAAACCAAACCAAACCACTGATAAACCCCCTAAACCACACAAAACTTTAAATGTATCTTTTTTTATTTTTTATTTTTCTGTTCTCTTTTAAGGTAAGTTTAGAAGAAGGAACTGACTCACTAAAGAGATATTAGAAAATGCAGACTGTCCATTCTAGAAAACGTTTTCCATTATTCTGCAACTAAGTTTCAGCTTAATTTATGCCTGTCATGGAAAAAGCTTCCTGATGTCAGGTCTGGCTGTGTGTAGGGCTGTGCAGGGGGATCAAGCTGTGCTACTGTGTAGGATTCCTGCCAAACAAGTGACATTTCCCAAGAACATAAACAGAATTTTAAAAAGTTGTCTTTGTCCTTCTTAAACAGTAGGTCTAAAGGGGACCTAAGGAAGAGAAGAAGAAAGAAAGAAGACTTATCCTGATAGGAGTACATGGTTGCTAAGAAGGAAAATAACAAAGCTATTCTGAGCAGGGAGCAATGTTCCCTTTAAGAATAAACTATGGAAATTAATAGCTTTTCCTTTGTAAATGGCTTAATTTCCTGTTGTAAAGTGTAAAGTAATTAGAATATTTTTGAAGACAAGTATTTAAATATTTAGCAGCATATTAGAACTGAAGAAAAGGCCATGACTGGATTTAGAGTTTGCCCTAAATCCAGGAGGCATGGTTCAGTGACTCACCAGGGAGAACTGCAGCAAGGGTGACAGCATAATCAAGGACTTTAAACTGACCTGTAATTTACCTTTTGAATATTCATTGCATAATTTATGTTACTGAATTTTTGATTTTTTTTCTATTAAAAAGTTTTTTTTAAAAAGTGAGTTTTAATTGAGGCAGACAATAACTGATTCCTTGATATTTTGGGGGTTGAAGTGAGTATAACTCAAGTAAATTAGTTCCTAAGCAAGGACAGGACCTTCATGCCCCAGGATATGATGTAATCTTTGACTAGGAAAAAAAATGCTTTGAAGGACTTATTCTAACTTTGCTGACTTTAGCAATTTACAGAAAATTCCCCACCTTTGGAAATATATGTACTATACTGAAAGCCAAAATTCTTCACTACTTGTGGAAGAGGTTTTACAGCAACTTCTGTGAGCCAGAAAGAAGTTTGATAAGATGATCCATGTTTACCCCTGAAAGAATTTCCTGCCAAGGTCATTGACATGGAAATCAAGAAAGAACAAAGGATCCATAAGAGAAACCTGCAACTCTCTATTCCAATAAGCACTTTGTTTGTCTCTCCTGACCAATGAATAAAGTGTAAACTTATGAGTTTTGTAAGAATGTATAAAAAGCATGTATGCTATAATAAAAAACAGGTTTGAAGCCTTCTGAAGATGGAGTGTTGCTTTGTATTGTGACTGTCTCAGCTACGGCAACTACTTTATCTACCCTCAGTGCAGAATAGCACTATTGTGCTTTAATCCTTCATGAAACTTAAAGAATAAAACACTTCAATTTATAGACATCTAAACTGTGTGTCAGAACGAAAAAAAAAAAAAAAAAAAAAAAAAAAAAAAAAAAAAGCAAAAGAGAAAAAGGTTAAAAACAAAAATTTCCATTTGATTGGAATTAAAAATGGTCAAGGGGAATGGCTATTTCATTCCAGAATGAAGAGATTACTCATCTCCCAGATTTTGAAACGAAATTATGGAAGATAATAAAGTATGAGAATATAACAGATATTTCATCTAGAAACATTCAAAATGTGCTTAAAACTAAATTTCTAGGTTGTGATCAGTCAGCTCTGGTTCCCAGAATTTTTGTAGTTTATTTAGTATTGATACTGGAACAATGGTTTTTTATGAAACACTTTTGAAAGCTGGGATCTTGTAAGCAAAAGTTTACATCCTCTAGGAGAGGAGTCTGGAGAGCATTCCAGAGACTAAGAGCTCTACTTAAGAGTCTAAGAGCTTTTAGAGACCTTAGAAGGTATCAGATGAGTCTCTGGTTCACAAGACCTAGATTTGTGTCTCCAAAGCCAGAATGTTTCCAACCCTGAATGTTTAGTTTTCATTTGAAAAAACTCTAGGATCAGTTTCTGTTTCTTATGCTGCATGGTTTTTAGACTGTCCTTCAACTAGCCTTTTATGTTGTACATGAAATTCAGAATCCCTCTTACAAAATACAGACCTGAGCCTTAACTGAAGTCAGAACTTCTGATTTCATAGCTCGGAAGTTTGGTCTTGTTGTAGAAAAAAGACTTTCACATTCCTTAGTGTCTCACTGTAACATGTATTTATTTACCACCTTCAGGTCTGATATGACACTTTCTGAGATGAAGGTGAGGCACACTATATTGTGCTTAGAACCTCCTGATCTGTGCGAAGTCCTCTGTTCCTTGCCTTGTCAGATAGTCTCAGTCTCCCACATCTTGCTAGATGAAGTCCAAATCCTGCTTGAAAGGAAACATTCGGCCCATGGCTCACTCCACTCCCCGCTGAGCTGAGATTGCTGCAGTCTTTCATGCTGAGCCTCAACCCCAGGGGCAATCTGTGCCCACAAATAACAGCATCCTTTTCAGGCATGGAGCTGCTCCTTTCTGCAGAAAGACAAGCTCTGCATGATAAAGAAATGGGGATCTTTCTGCAATGAGGAAGCTCTCAGAAAAAAAAAAAAAAAAAAGAAAAAGCACAAAGCAGAGTAACAGAATAATAATTAAAACCTCTTTGTCTTTTGGTAGGAAAAGGATTGTTACACTTATTAATGATATCAAGATGATAAAATGTTGTAATTATATAATATTTTCAGAGATATGTTTATTATGTTATTGTATTATCTGATTTACAAAATATGCAATATGACAGGTGCACATATTTCTAATGTTAAAGATGGCAATCTGCTAAAAGAAAATGTCTTAAAAATTAAAGATTACAGTAACTAGAGACTGGTAACAGCAAATAAATATCCCTAAAAAGATACTGGAAATCCTATTTCAAGCAACTGAGTTCCCAACTCTTAATTGTTTTGGATGTTACTGACAGTTTGTAGTAATGAGTCCTTTGAGGTTAGTCACCTGGACACTTCCATAATTTCTCAGAGGATGTAACTACAAGGAAAATAATCTAGACAAGTAAAACAATTACCTTTATGGTCTTTGTAAAAAATGTAACTCCAAAAAAATAGTATATGAGAATTATTTCTGTCATTATCTATTTTATCAGTGTACATTTTTAAGGAAATCTTTAACAGACCCCAGGTTATAAAACACCACTGATTATGAAGCACCTTTTATGTGACTCTTCTAGATAAGTCAAGAACAGGGCTAAAATATTAAATGAATCATCTTTTCATGTATAATTTATAATCAAGTAGATTGCAAATGAAAAAAGTAATTGACTAGCTTATTCATTATTAATTGAAAACGAATTAAAGGTTTTGTAAGTAGACAATATGAGAAATTTTCAGTGAGCCCTATAAAACAAAGAATATATATTTTAAAGAGCTGTATTAAAAAAGAGAATTTAATCTGCATTCATACATTAATGTCAGATTATTAAAGGCCTCTATACATCTTTCTCTTTAATTTGTTTATTTCCTGAGCACTCTTTCTAGTATCTGACAGAAAAACTTCTGTTTTAAAAGACAGTATTTCTCTTTCAAATAACTGAGCTACAGGAACAACCAAAATTCATAAATCTTAAAA
Organism: Urocynchramus pylzowi; assembly: GCA_013397555.1. Lineage (NCBI taxonomy): Eukaryota > Metazoa > Chordata > Aves > Passeriformes > Fringillidae > Urocynchramus > Urocynchramus pylzowi. The sequence goes on along the minus strand of VZRH01002296.1, from coordinate 2,070,299 downwards.
AGTGGTAAATTTTGATAAACTTCTTGCCACCATGAAGTAAGGATGGTTTGAGGCTGTGGAAGATAGCTGTGTATTCAATACTTTGTTCCTTGTCTTCTTTACTTGCTCAAAAGAAAATAGATGAAACAAGATGAAAGTATTTGAAAGGACATCCATTGAAATTAGAAATGAGAACAGAATGTTGCTTCTTGCTTCTCTTAGAACAATATAAAATATTCTCTTTCCAAATCATCACTAGACATGTAGGACCCCCTTTTTGGGAACTGGGCAGATTTTTATTGCATGGATTTAATTAGTTGTTATCATCCCTTCACTGGTTCAACACTTTCATCGATGATATCAGGGCATCTTAAGTTCATGAATTTTAATAGTTCTAATAAATATGCAATGAAGTGACAGCAGTCTATTCTACTCTGGATCAAAGACACAGACAAGTTCAGGTTTAATTCTTGAGTTCTTGTCTTTCTGAGATGTTCCACTCTTCATAAAAGAAACAAAACAGTGGGTTGTTTTCGTTTGTTTGTTTTTACTTAGAAAATAATACTTGCTTTGAACATCCCTGAATGTTTAGTTTTCATTTGCAAAACTTTAGGTTTAGACAATTCTTAGTTTCTTTTTTTTTTTTTTTTTAATTTACACAGAAACTTTCAGTCCACAGACCCCAAAAAAAGGATGAGTCATAATTTTTGTTATTGCTGTCTAACCACATTATAAACACTTCTCTCTGGACTCCAGCTCCTCAGGAGAAATTAAAATCTCAGAGCAGAGTTTGACAAATAAGCATTTTGTCAGGGAAGAAAAAGCATTTCACCACTAGAAAATTTTCAACACTTTAATTAAGGTGACTTGTGTTCAGACGAGAATTAGAAATGGTCTCGAGTTCTTTCCATTCCTATTGCTTGCCTTCTGTTTGAGCCTCTGTGTGAGTAATATGGAAGCCTGAACTGCTATGAAAAATTGTTCTTAAAAAGATCACACTGACAATTAGTAACTAAATTATAGATAATCTTTGTAGGAAAACAGTATTTAAATTAGTGTTTAAATTAGAAGAAACTTTTCAAAGGGAAAACCCATGGATTTGCTTCATAAAATGTTATGCATGAATCTTTTTAAACTGAGGTGAACGTCAAAATGTACTTTTAATAGAACAAAAACTTGTACAGTGGAAGTCTGATACTGGATTTTTTCTAGCAGAACAAGTCCAGAAGAAACCACAGATTTAACACCTGTATCATCTTCACTGTATTGAACTTCATTCTTCATGAAGGATGAACATAAATCCTTTCAGCTTTGTAAATGATTTTTCTTTTTTATTGCTGTCTTCCTTTGCAAAAAGTAAAAGAATTAACACAGAATTAGGGGAAGAATAGGAGTAAATAAAAAATACAAAATTAAAATAAGTTATAACTAAAATTGTAAATAGAAAGGATACTGTTGAGATATTGCTGAAAAACTGCCCAAAACTCCTTAAGACCAATGCATTAAAAAGCAGGCATTCTTTATTGCAGAGCCAGATGTACAAGGGTATATCTCCATCAAATTTGTGTAGAAAAAGTACAGAAAAAGCTATAGGTCCCTATGGTGATCTCTAGTGGTCCTAGATTCCAAAGTTATACCTGATCTTTTGATTCTCAAATATGGAGCTGAGTTGGCATAGGGTGGTTCATTATTTTCCAAGACCCTTCTTGGCCAGTGTTGAACATGATCCAACAAAATAAACATTGTGTGTTTCCATAGGCTAATGGTTTTTTAGAATAAGCATTGTATTTTTCCCACCACGTGAGCAAATCATTCTTTATCTGGCTACAGAGAGGCATGTTAGAAAAGGCAGAAGTGATAGCTCTCACAGCCATCAGGTTCTTTTTCAAATGTGAAAAATCCAAAAATCTTTCACTGCTTATACAGACCCACAAGAAATAACACATTTCCCCCATTTAACTAATAAAGCATGTTTTCTAGTTTAGTTTTAGGATTAAGCATACTTAATTGCCACTTAGATACTTTAATAAGGAATATTTCAGGAAACCCAAAGAAATGAAGATGAGATATACTTGATTTTTTATTCTTACATACAATGCTGGAAAATCTAAGCCATCTTTTATGCCTGGCTAGAAGCTCCATTGTAAATGCTTGGCCTTATGAGAGAAAAAGAGTGGTATTTACTCAGCTAAAAATACTTCCCTTAATTCTATCTTAAGAGAATGGAGAGAGAAGTTGTATAATTTATGTTCTTTTCTCTAGATATTTTTCGAAAGTGTGCTTAACAGGAGTATCCTTTAGAACCTTTCTTACTTATTTTAGAATATATATATATAATATGATATATTAATATATGATTATATATAATATGATATATTCCTGATGCTTCCTTTATTTGAGATCAGAATATTTACCCTTTCCCAACAATGGAAGACTGATGTGACAGAACTAAGGAGACTAAGGACACCAATCCTAACCTTTTTCTATAGTCCCAGCAGATACATCTGGGTCATAATCAACATGAAGAACAAATATCTATCATCCCTTCTGTTGAAACTGAACCATGAAGCTGAGTATTTTCCTTTTGGAATACCAAATAAAGCTTTTTTTTTAATGAATTTAGCTTGATCTGTTCACTGGGAAACAACCACAACCTCTGAATATTTGTTGTCAACCATTCATCCAATTTCTAGACTCAACTCTAGTGCCTATTTGAGGCACTAGATCTTTAATGATCTTTAAACATTCTCTTTTTTTCCTTTTAATTTTCTTCTATAACATTCTTTTTTCTTTCTTTGTGTACATTAAGTTGTTACAATGGCCTAAAAATTCTAATTCCTAATTGCTTTGGATGATAATACACCATTCCTCAATGACAATTATTCTGGATACAATCTTCCTAACCATATTTTGCTATAATTAATCTTCATAAAGTTGTATTTTCTCTCAAATATGTCTTAAACTCAGAATGTTTGTTTCATTAAATTTCTGTCTTGCAAAAATCCCATAAATTCAATTAAAATAGAAACTACTCCTACACAACTACCTTTTTTTTTGCTCTATCAAAGTATATTTCTACCTGCATCTTTTTGTCTTCATATTCAGATGTCTTGAATACATTATTTTGCACTATGGATGACTCCTCTGAAGCACCTGATTCTGTCTAGAGGGAGAGTAAGTGTTATGGGATTGGTAGCATGAAATCTAATCTCTCATGGCAAGTCTTGCATTCTTACACTAAGTTAACCTCATTATAATGATAATAAATTGCTTCACTCCATGCACAAAAAATTCTGAAAAATTTGACCACAGTAGAAAGATCAGGATATATATGTGAATGGAAGAGAAGACAGACTTGATACTTGAAAACAAAATCCATATTCAGAGTGGAAGGCAATAGCCTGCTGCCCCACATCTTGGAGGCAGCATCTCAACATCCTTTGGGATCCTTAGCAATTTTTTTTTTTTTTTTTTTGCAGTGCTACATTTCATAGATTCTAGTAGTGATTGCGAAGTGGAACTGCAGTAGTCACAAATTGCTTAATTTAGTTCAGGGAAAAATCAGAAAAGTTAATTCCATGTCACTCAGTTTAAAGAATAGGAGTAAATTTAGTTTTGGGATTATTTTAAAATAGTATAAGATAATGAAAGTACCTTACTTTTCTAATGACACCTAAGATTCCCAACTGTACTGAGGAGCTCCATTGTATTCCTTCCTGTACAAATAAAAGTATTTCACATGACTTTAAAAGTGGTATTTTGAAAATACTTATTTCATTGATCAGAGCTACAGCAGTTGACTTCAATTAAAGTAGCAAAAATAGGTCAAGGAAAAAAATAGAATATTTTATTCAACCTTCATTTTAAGTATATTATTTCTGTGACTTTAAAGAATAGCAATACATTTACAGTACTCTAGGAAAATACATATATCTATTAGCTGAAGGTTATTTTAAGAGAGAGGCAAAGTGGAAGACATTTAATAAGCAAAACTATTTTTCTAGGAATTTTTTGTCCTCTTCCATTCAGTGAAAAGAGATTAAAATGAAACTTCTATATTTATAAACAGTAATAACAATGAAATAGATTCCTCTAATCTGTGTCCCATAAAATATATGTGGAACGTAGCCATTATCTCTTTCAATTTCTTTCCACTTATATTTTTCCTTTCCTTCTTTCCTGTATGTAAAAAAAGGCATTTCCTTAGTTATTATTACCAGAACATTGTCCTGCAGTGAAAGAGAAAGTTTAATATAGTTCAGAAATAATTAATTGGTTGCTGAAATACTAATAATATTCTAGCTCTTAATCTCACTTTCTAGAAAGTAATAATTAAAGATACACTTTATCACAGTAGGTTTTCTTATTTGTTTGTATTAATCTAAACAGGTCACAGATTATGTGTATTCTTTCTTGAAGTTCCTAAATTGTCTTTTGAATGTAAAATGAGGAATTCAAATCTTAGAGGCAGAGAACTGACTTTTGGATGCTAAGGAGCCAAGAATGAGGCTCTTTCTATTTTCTTACATCTGTTTCATTTTAGAAATACTTCTTTCATTTTCATATATGTGAGTATCAATACCTCTACATAGCATGGTATTTGAATGTCTCCCAAACACGAATTTAGGAGATTCCTGTGAGTTCCTTTCATTTTACATCAGTAGAAATGAGAAACCCAGAACAGTATTAAGGCCTGAAATACTCTAGGTAAAAATGTTGATACTCTGAATCTTAGAACTCTGACAGTTTATTAGAAGCTGTCATTTGGTTCCAAGTTGGTTCTTTTTCATAAATAATTTAATATAGCATGGAATAGTCCATGTACTCAGAAAGGTGGGGCTGCTGTTGTTCAAAGGGAGAATTTATAGGAACATCAAGGCCAAACGTCAAGTGTTATTAAAAACAGTTTTTCAAAGTTTTCTTAGCTCTGTGGTTGTATTCCCAGTTGTTCCAGCCTTGTGAAAGAAGGAAAAATGCAAGAGTTTTCTTCTTTTACTTTACACTGTTTTTTTAGCAATTTTATCAAAATACCATTTTATATGTTACAGAACTACTCCAGTACTGAATCTGCTTTGACCTGGTATTTTGCATTGATGTTCAACTTGTATGAGCCTTTTGAACAAGACATTCTGTTTAATCTTACATTTGAGTTGAAATGTTTTCTCCATTCCTTTTTTCTTTTTAATTCCAAATTTCATACAATCAAATTTTTTGTTGAGGAATGTAAAATGGCATGGATGAGACCCATGGGATAAACCCAAAAAGACCCTAAGAATCATGTTTGAATACATAACCAGGGTACCTGGTTGTCCTGCAGTTATAGAAAATACAAATATTTTTATATGTAAAACTATAATTTTTTTATAGACAACACATATTAATGTCTAAATAAATTTTAAATTCCTTTAAAAAAATGCTTCCAGAATTAATTCATACCTTTTGTGAAATTAATTTAAAAGTGACAATTAAACTACAATTGAATTAATTAAAACACATTATTTTAAGTAATCAAATAAAGTATTATTATGTTCAATGGATTATACCTACTATTTATAATATTATAGCTAATAATATGTATTAGCTAGTGCAAAATATCACATAACTTCATTTGATGTTAGTATCCACCTGTTGACAGTGCGGCTCTATATGTTTACTGTTTGTAAGAATAATGTTATTTGCTTTTTGATTACACATTTTCTCTCTAGGAATATCTTTCATGATTAGAAATATTCCCTGGGATGGTACTTTCAATCATCCCCAGACTAAGCAATCCCAGCTCCCCCAGCTGCCCTTCACAAGACATTTTCCTGACCCTTCCCCAGCTCCGCTCCCCTCCTCCGGACTCGCTCCAGCCCCTCGGTGTCTCCTGAAGTCAGGGGCCCAGAACTGGACAGAGGATTTGAGGAAATTTGAGATTTTCTCCCAGTGCTGAGGGCAGGGGGACAATCCCTGCCCTGCTCCTGCTGGCCACACTGCTGCTGACACAGGCCAGGGTGACACTGGGCTTGTGGCCACCCGGACTCAGCGCTGGCCCAGACCCAGTTGGCTGCTGGCAAGCACCCCCAGGTCCCTTTTCTTTCTCTGCATTTGTATGGCAGAAACAGTGCTCTTTTACAGAACTGCTGTGGAGATAAGCATGATTGAAGCATCATGAAGATTGTTTGTGCACAGATAAGAGAAACAAGATGAAAATAAAAATTTACTGAACCAGGTCTTATTTTTGAACAAAGTATTACTTTTTTAGAACAAAGTAGCTACTTTTTTTAGAAAGTAGGGGGAAAAGAAAAAATATTGCCTAACAAAATGAAAAGGTCATAGTATTTTTTTTTCCTCACTACAAGTGACTTCTAGTTCAACATAGAAAGTCAAATCATATCAAGGATAATAAAGAGACAGGAGAATAAATTCATTTTCACACCATACAGTAAATATTGCAAAAGATGTACTATTTTGGCAACACTCTGAACTTCTTTTTCTGCAGTAAGAAAGGAAATGTGACCTTGAAAAAATTATTTCCTTCATTGTCAGGCCACAAAACTGTGCATAAGGAATTTCTTTAGTAATTATGTTTGATCACACCTAGAATACCAGCCAAGCACTATTTTGTTAGTGCAAAATGTAATAAGAGAATTTAAGGACAGAAGGAAAGAACTAGATATTCTGTAAGCATTCAAGTTATAATTAATCTTTTTTCAGATTGTAGATTTTATTTGGAAGATTATAGATTGTTCTCAAATACTTGAAAGTTATTTGAAGTATTGTGATTATTTAGTGGTGGACAAAGAAAAAGATTCCAGACTATGAGCAAACTGGTAGGTCTCACCACGGCTTTAGAGGCCACAGAATTTTATCAGTGAAAGGATTATAAGCAGATCTTTAGGGGTGAGTAAAATTTACAAGGTATTATGATCATAGTCTTATGAGTTTCATAAAGTATTAAAGAACATGTAGTACACATTAAATCCCCAAAAGTGAATTGATTGTCTTGCTAACACTAATCTGGACATGTACCACTTTAGAAATAATGTACTTATCACAAGAATACTGACTGGCAATGAAGAAATACCTAAGTTATCTCAGGCATGGATACCTAACAAACGCTGGCATAGATGTCAGCAAGAATAAAAGTGAATGAGCCTGCACTAAGAGCTGTGTATCTGAGGTTAGATTCTACTTGCTGCTGAGATGCTATTTAGATCTGGTTTGGATTGGTCTTCATAACACTACATTGCTCCAATTGTTGTGCAGATAAATACTAAATGAGGAACTAATCGACTGCAATGTGCTAGGGGTGTTTCCCAGTGGGGTGTTGTTTCAGCCTGTGAGCAGGATCTTGCCGTAAGGAGGCACGAGTTGAGAGAAGGTTCAGGTAACATTCCAAGGACTATCACAGCTGCACGTGGGAAGAGAAGCAGGGGAGTAACATATTAAGCAGAATCCCACTGAGCAGTATTCCTACCTAGGCTGAAGAAATTCCTGGAGAAATCCTCTTTTTCCATGCCTTTAATCTGTCTGGCAGGCAATGAACCCATAGCAAATTTCAAAATGTGTTCTGCTTGACTCATGAATATTCAGCAGCTTTCTTGACAATGAATTATGTAAGTTCATAAAGAAAACTTTGCTCCTCTGTTTTTTGAACATGAGGTGGGAAAACGTGTAAAACTACCAGTCAATTACATTTCAAAACTATTATTTTATTTTTTAAAATCGTAAGAAATATAAATGAAGACCTTTGATCCATAGAAGTTCAGATATTTAGAAGGAATTAAAAACCCCTATAATTACATTGGCTCTACACAAGAGCCAATATTCAATGATAATAATGAATAGATCCAACACACAAATACAAAAGGACAGAAAAATCAATGAAATATAAAATAACATGATGAAAGACAACCCTCCACAAATAAGAGTGAGTGCAGAATAAACTACTAATTGTAAATGGATGAACTCTATGGAGTTTTCTGGTTCATATTCAGTTATAATACTTATCTATATTTTCACAACAAGAGAAAAAAAAAGATCTTAGACATTCGTAACATTCCTCAGATATTTTTGTCACTGTATTTTTAACTTTTTATGTTAACAAGATAAAATGTTTTAGTATTCAAATAACTTTATCTATAGGCCAGAAATTTCTTATCTTCAAATTTGGATCAGTCAAACTTGAAATTCTTAAAGATGCAGCGAAAGTAAAGTTCTATTATTTGATAGAGCCTGTTTTCAAAAGAATAACTGGGAGATTCAAGAAGTGAATAGAAAAGAGTAGGCACATACAGCAGAAAGTTCCACTGCCCATGATGATGATAAAGAAATCTTTCTCTATGCATGAGTGATAATAACTATAGATTTCCCTTTCCATATTCTTTCTAATTCTATTGCCATGTATTTGGAAAAGATCTCTGCTTTCAAATTTTATTTTTATTTTTATCCTAATTAACTTGCTGCAGTATTTTGATCTTCACTAATGGAATCATGATTATTCAGTGAAGTAAAAAAAAAGAGAGAGTATGATAAAGTACTATAAAGTACTATTGGTACCACAAAGTTTCTAAAATCCAATTCAGTTTTTCCTGTCTTCCTTCACTGAGTCAATTATAATTGATTTTTATTTTTATTTGAAGCACATCACAGAATCACACAATGGCTAAAGATGGAAGGGATCACAGTGGGTCATGGGGTCCAACCTCCCTGCTAGACCACATGGCACAGGACTGTGTCCAGATGATTCTTGATTATCTCCAGTGAGGGAGAATCCACAGCATCTCTGGGGAACCTGTTCCAGTGCTTGGTCACTCACACAGTAAGGAAGTCCTTCCCCAAATTCAGGTGAAATTTCCTGTGCATCAGTTTCTGCCCATTGCTCTGCTCCACCAAGAAGAGCCTGGTCCCATCCTCTTGAAATCCCCCTTTTAGGTATTTATACACAGTGTTGGGATCCCCTTTCAGTCATCTCTTCTTGAGGTTGGACTGGCCCCACTCTCTCAGCCTTTCCTGTTAACAGAGCTGCTCCTGTTGCCCAGTCATCCTTGTTGCCCTCTGCTGGGCCCACCCCTGGAGCTCCATGTCCCCCTTGTCCTAAGGAGCCCAGAGATGGACACAGCACTACAGATGTGGCCTCACCAGGGCTGAGTAGAGGGTGAGGATCACCCCCCTGGACCTGCTGGCGATGCTCTTCCTAAGGCACCCCAGGGTACACCCTTGGCTTGCAAGGCCACAAGGACACTGCTGGCTCATGGACAACAGAGTCCTTGCTGTCCACCAGGACTCCAAGACCCTTCTCCACAGAGCTGCTTCCCAGCAGGTCTTTTCCCAGCCTTTAATGGTGCAGGGGGTTGTTCTTCCTCAAGTGGTGGACCCTGTATTTGCCACTGTTGGATTTCAGAAGGTTCTTCTGTGCCCATCTCTCCATTCTTGTCCAGGTCCTTCTGAAGGGCTGTACTCCGGGGTCTTGGCCGCTTCTCCCAGTTTTGTATTATTGTGAACACACTGAGTAAGCAAAGGACAAACTGATGTTAACGGCAAAAGATGGAAGACCATTTTCCCTTTGTGAGAAACAAATATTCTAAACTGAAAGTGGTATAAAATTCTGGGCATATCAATGTGCCCGTATAAAATATATTTTCACCAATGCACAAGATAGAAAGGGAGAATAATCAGGATAATCAATCCTAATTTATAATACGATTTTTTTTTAATTCCTAAGAAATTTTACTTTTTTTTTTACATTCTTTAATAGGAACTTTTTTTNTGTCCAGGTCCTTCTGAAGGGCTGTACTCCGGGGTCTTGGCCGCTTCTCCCAGTTTTGTATTATTGTGAACACACTGAGTAAGCAAAGGACAAACTGATGTTAACGGCAAAAGATGGAAGACCATTTTCCCTTTGTGAGAAACAAATATTCTAAACTGAAAGTGGTATAAAATTCTGGGCATATCAATGTGCCCGTATAAAATATATTTTCACCAATGCACAAGATAGAAAGGGAGAATAATCAGGATAATCAATCCTAATTTATAATACGATTTTTTTTTAATTCCTAAGAAATTTTACTTTTTTTTTTACATTCTTTAATAGGAACTTTTTTTAAACAAAAATCAGAGAAGTACACAATATAGTTGATAGCTCCAGATGGTTCTTGTTTGTTTGTTTTTTTTAACACAAATGCAAAAATAAGGTATCTGATACAGGAACAAGAGAAATACAGCAGAGTAGCCAGAATAATTAAGTATATTAGTTACAGGAATTACAAGCATTGTAAAGGCAAGAAGGTAGGCAGCAACAGTAAACTAGAATGTACAAAAAGCACATTATATTTGACCGTCTTAAGACCTTCTGTGCTGCTGCTGGTAATGTAATCTGCATTCATTTTGGGTTTTTTTTACATTTTCATGTTTAAACTCATGCCTTAACTAGCTTAGTCCTTATCACAGTTATTCTTCAAATACAAAGTTGGTCTAGTTGTAATGAAATCCTGCTTTCTATGATTATGTGGCTATTAATATTAACTTAAGTATAAAACTGATACTACTCATATAATTTATATTATCTTTAGATAGATAATATCTTCTGGTTCAGCTTTCTGCAAAATGTTCAGTTACTACCACGACAGGGGTACTGAACTGGCTTATTAGTATTTTAGTCTTTCATACTTTAATAGTTTCTAGAAACAGAATTTGATTTGATTTAGTTCAAATTATTCAACTAATTAATTTTAGCTTAATTTCAGACAATTCCACAGAAAAAATATGAAAAGTTCCTGTCATCCACAAAATAATTCTTCACTGTTGTTTGCTTGTTTTTTAATGTACTGAAGTGTATAAATATAGACTGTTCTTAAATGTTGTAAAGCTTGCTTCCTAGCCAATAGCACTCTGGCTCTTTTACTTACTAATTTGGGATGTGCAACTACCACATGGTGATTCTCCACTGGTATCACTGCGAATTTGTACTGCTCATAGTGGTTGCTATTATAACCTGCTTGGCCTCTTGAGAGATTCATTGATTCATTTTCTTTCCCCAGACTGTTCTCAGATTGTCAGAATTGTTTCTTAATCTAGTTCATATGGACAGTGAAATTCTCTGTGGTTTAGCTTTCTCACACAAAGATATGTGCAGCCAGCCACAGAAATCCAGGGAGAATTATCTGCTCAGAACTATAAATCCTCTAATATTCCAATGTAACCTGGTATAATGGAGATGCTGAAACAACCTATCTCTACTTTATTGTTTTATAGCTATTGATATTGGAGGTCCTTTTTTCTTTCAGTATCAGTGCCCTCCATATGTAAGAAAGAGGAATTAAAAATGTGTTTTCACCACAAACTAGCAATTCAAATCACCCATTACATTTGATAACAAAAATTAAAACCCTATACGTGCAATATAAGTAAATTTTCTAGCTGTGGTTTTGTGCAATTTAGCAAGAAGTATGAGAAAATAGGTAGAAATCTGTGAAGCAAAAGATTATAAGGATGTCACACCTAATATGTATATGTTTTGGAGGAGCATTATTTAAGCTTATGTATTATAGGCCCATTGAAGCTTCCTGGAACAATTCTTTCAAATTATTCTAATCTAAAAGAAGTGTAATTTAATTTTCCCCACTTTAAATGTTTGCTTAAAATTTAAATTTACCTTTTTTTTTTTTTTTTCCATTCCTTTTAAAAACAAAAAGGCAAAGGAATACTGTTGATTCTGCTATGTGGTATAGATGATCTCAAAGAATAAAACACAAGTTTGAAACTGAAAACATAAGGTATCAACTCAAAAAAAGCAAATTAAAAACATTCCTCTCAAGAAATTTCATTGAAACTCTTCCTTATCTGTTTGTGTCAGATGTAAAGGTGTCCAAAAATATTGAAGCTAGACATCAGAGGATGTGCAAGAAAATATGTAAAATTATTTTGTATTCTTTTTAGGGCTCAGTAAATCATGCCTGGATGATTTACACACTTGAGTTTGGCTGGATATTTTACTACCACATGAATGAGAATAAATGTGTGAAACACTATAGTCAAGCTTAACCTGGTGTTTAACAAAGCATTCTGTGCTGGCATTTGTCAGCTTTCTTTTTTTTTTCCTTATCTCAGTTTTACTTCTAGTATGAATCTCAACAGAGAAAAAAAATAGGGTAACTTTCATTCCTATGAAGTTAAGACTGACATAGTATATACAATTCCATCAAGTTTTGTTACAAGAATAATCTTAAATGCAAAAACTGGATTGTTTAATAATTTTATAATTTTCAAATGTATCCAAGTATCTCTACTGCACAAGAGTTCTCAATTATATAATAAATAATTATGACAAAATATTTCTGGTAATTAATCCAAGAAAATACAATATTGCTATGAACTATGGGGCACATGAGAACATAGTAAATGCTTATTTGTATTTTGATTTGAAGAAATAGTTGGAAAATATTACACACATGTAATTATTTTCTTAGTGGACAATCTTCTCACTTAAATTGTTCAGCTTCAGCTTTAGATTTAGTTAAGAAATAAATAATGTTTCTGTAGGTAATAATCCTAGACTGCATCAACACTGGAAGCTGAATGTGCTGTGTGATTATCAAATTACAGTCCCCTGCTTCAGAGCAAGGAGATTCATTTCAGAATGCTAAAACATTTTCCCTGACTTCTTGGAAGAGACTCAAATAAAATAAAGTAGGGTGATTGTGTCTGACCCCGAACACAATTAGGGGTATCATGACAATATTCACCCAGAGACATTTCTGTGAACACAGAGTGAAGATCTAACCATGACAAATATACAGTAGATGTAAACAAAAGATCTTAACTACTTTCTCAGACACTAACATTTACTAGTTCAGTGTTCTTGGGAATTAGCAAGACCCAGAAAAGATTTGAATACTGGAAACTGTTGACCACAGAATTCATAGGAACCTGATTACTCCTGCTAGTACACAACTACTGATTTACTTCAGCTACTTAATGATGTACCCAAAGGAAATGAATTAAAGGACAAGAAAAAGATAAGATTTAAGTGACAATACCTGCTTCAGAGATATGATTGATATTTTAAACCAGCAAATAGTGTGGTTGCAGGCTGATAAGACTGAAAGAACTAATTTGATGATGCAAAAACAACAAAAAAATTGAATCTCATCATCAAAAATCATATTACAATGCACAACAGAATTGATCTCAGTTTCATGTTTCTTTATGCTTTATCCTGGAAATTTTACCATATTTTTATTATATTGGGACTCCAGAGAAATATAAGGAACAGAATTCTTTTCTTTTTTTACTTACTTTTTTTAGGGGACAGCAGTTTGTTTGTTCACTCTTCTATGCATGAACTGACCTCATTCTGGTAGAAATTGATGAAAAAGTGCTGTAAAAACTATCACTCTCGAAAAAAAAAACTACAACAGCTGCACTAAATGTCTGATTATGGAGAAAGATACTCTTTGTGAAGATCATGACTGTTAACAGCAGGGACACAGAGAGAAAATTTAAAGGTATTAAGCTGACACTGAGTCCATCAGTGTCCCTGAAATTTGATAAATTGCTTTATCTAGGGAAAGTCTATAGTATTTGCTGTAACTATTCTTTAATTTTATAGATAATATATAGTTCTTTACATATGAAAGAAACCATAGCAAGTAATGCAGTTTATCAGATTTTGTAGATTTCTCTTCTCAGGTGTTAAAATAACCCAAAACAGCATCTCTCAATCAGGTCAATATTTGCAAACTCTAGCAATTATCCTCCTTTATTCCCTAGAACCAGGCCAGCTAAAACCCATCTGTCCATCTTTGGATTGCCATTGTGCTCATCCAGTATAATTATAATTGTGACTTAAGAACAGATTACTCAAATCACAAACCACATGTCAGACTGTAAGTATGCACTTTTTTGCATAGCTTGATGAAAGCTCTGTGCCTTTCTTTCCTTTGGCTGGCTGGAACACCATAGTATGTATAATATGTATAATTGCCAAAACTGAAAGTAAAGAAGCTTTTGTGATGCTATTATCAGCTTTTCTCACAGCATTGCAGAATCACATATGCCATTGGTTTTTGTACAATATGTTACACTATAGTTATAGCCTATCATGTAATAATATAATTCTGTAGAAATAAAGTTATTAATGTCACCATGAAAGTCGAGAAAGAAGTTCATATTAGGAATTGCCAATGAAAAATGGAAACTTTACTGCATGTATTTTTTTCCTTCGAAGCACCTTATATTATGCATTAGTTGTGCAGTAAAACAATATGAAATAACTTATCTGATCCTGCAGGACATATATCCTGCTGTAATAAATTTTCCAGTTTTATTCAATTTTGAAGTAGATTTTCAAAACATTTTGAAGAACAGCTGCTTACCTGTTTAAAGTGTTTCTTGGTGATTTCATCAGATTCCAGTTAGTACAAATATACATATTTTTCAAAAGTGGGGCTCAATTGGGCCATTGTGAAAAATTAATTTTGAGCTGAGAGTGAATACATGGTATATGCTTTGTCCCAAATACAGGGGGGTTTGATTCAATTATTGTCAAACACATATCAAATAGGGAAGTTTGAGATGACTGATTGGATAGATAAATTTTCAAGGGGGAAAACACATCAAATTTTTGCTTACTTAATCATCCCTATTGTTTGCTTAATTACTTATTTAATATTAAAGCTTGACTGTCATGAAAGTCATAGAAGTTCAATTTCTCTTCCTTTTGAAAGGAGAGCAATGTCAGCATAATTTCCTGGAGAGGAAATTATAAAAGTGCTGAAATTTCAGGAAGTAAAAATCAGATCTTGTTGGAACGTGCTTTGTTTGACGCACTGAACTGCACAGTGTGCAGGTGCCCAGGTGCCAGCAGCAGAGGCTGCAGGGATGGCCTCTGTGAGGAGAGGCTGGGGCTGCCCTGTGCTCAGCACAGCTGATTCCAGCTGGCTCCATCACACACCCACCACAGGGCACAGCTGAGCCCCTCAGACAAGCTGGTATCACCTCTGGGAAAACATGTTTAAAACACAGAGAACAGTGAGGGATGAGAAAAAAAATCCAAAAAACCCACACCACCATGAGAAAAAGCCCTGGTAACATAAAGGCCAAAGAATAAGGAAAGGGAGAAGATACTCCTGATGCTGGAGCAGGTGTTTCCCCAGCAGTCTGTGGAGAAAACCATCCTTGAGCAATATGCCCACACTGGAGGCCATGGGGGACTCCACACCACAGCTTGTGAAGATTTCCTGAAGGGACAGCAGTTGTGTGGAGACCCCAAGGTGGAAGAGGGCGGAAAAGTGATGAGAAAAAAGCTGCAGACAGGCACTGTTAAAGACTGACCATAAGTCCCAATCCCTTTCTCCCTGCACTGTTTAAAGGAAGGAGCTGGGAATGAAAGAGTGAAGCTGAATCTTGGAAGAAGGGGTGTGGTGAAGTTTCCCAAAGACAAAATAAAAGAAATCCACTCTATTTAGTTGGCAATAAATTAAAAATTAAATTAAATTTTCCAAAGTCAAGTTTGTTGCCTGTGATAGATATTGTCTTTGTCTTGACCCATGAGATATTTCATTTTCTTTCCCGATTCCACTGAGGTGGAGAAATGAGACAGCCCAAAGCTGCATACAATATTCGAGCACAGAGCAGAGCAGGTCAATCCCCTCCCTTGCCTGGCTGGTGATATTGTGCCTGATGCCCCACAGGACAGGGTTGGCCCTCCTGACTGCCTGGGCACTGATGATTCATCTTTAACTTTCTGTTGACCCAGATTCCCAGGTCCCTTTCCATGGCACTGTTTTCCAGCATCTCATCCCCCATGGCTGTCTCATCCCAGGTGCAGAATCCATCACTTTCCCTTGTTAAAGTTCATATGATTGGTATATATTACTATTATTATTATTATTATTGTTGTTGTTGTTGTTATTGTTATTTATTCTATTACTATTACTATTATTGTTCCCATGAAATCAGAAATTTATCTAAGCTAAATATTTAAAGGAATGAAGAATTAGATGTGTTTAGATTTTGTTTTGAGATCCACCATTTCTAGGCATTAATCAGCAGTTACTAAGCACAGTCTGATGACAAGTATTTGACACCTTAAATTCAAGACTGTGCTAACACTAGAGCCTTGATTACAAAAAATACATGCACCCTGAAGGAAGCAATGTCTGCTTGTCCTTATTTTATCTCTCAGACTAAAACAACAACAAAGAATTGCCTCTGCATTTAGTAGAAGAGGGATGAGCATGCATTCTTTCATTGCTGCTTTCTTTAACCAGTATGACCAGAAGAAAATCATGAAAGAACACAAAAGATGACTTAAGTGAAACAAAAAACCTTATTGAAAATTTTCCTAAGTGTGTGCCTTCTGAAGAGACAGGAGTCTATTGACAACACTGTGGTATGAGATATAAGAAAAAGTCACTTCTCATGTGATCTGTGAACTGAACAGCAAAATTAAGGGCATTATTAAAATCTCTGTTCACCTGCATAAAATTCTGAGAGCCACATACTATGAGGATTTGACCCTGAAATCTAGTTCTATTTTATGCCTAATAATTAGTTTGAAAGTGTTCCCCCTCTTACACAAAATAGCCAAGAGTTTGTAACACTTTAGTTGAAAGGCTTCAGTTTTGGGTCATTTCCAGCTTTAGATTTCTTTAACCTCTAGCATAAAATACAGTCTCTAAAAGGTTTGCTCAAAACATTCAGATCTTATCATCCATTACTTTGAGACTATCTTAAAAGCTTCCTGATTATTGCTAGCCTTAGAAATACACTACCATAACTCTTAAAATATTAGTCTTCAAACCTGTTTATGCAAATTCTGTGGGCTCTGCTCACTTGGCTTGCAAAAAGAAGCAACAAACTTCACTATTCATCCATTAATGAAAAACATAATTCAGTGAGACCTTGCCTATATCTGCGCAATTCCAAGTTTTATTATTTAGATTATCAGTTACTTTCTTGTGTGAGCTAGGAAAACAAAGCACAGAAAATTGTTAATGCCCAATATTGGGCTTGCTTAATCCAAAACTCTACCTTGTTCTTATGGTTTTGGTATTCCTAGGAAACAAACGAAGCTCAAAAAAATGGTTAATTTTTTAATTCTTGTGGCATGCTTGTAATGAGGAGAAATTATTAATGATCCAGGCAACTGGCTACAGCTATGGAGAAAATCTAAGAAATTGATCTAGGAAGACAAACACAACCATTGGTGGCTCAATGCAACCACCTAAGTTAGAAAGCAAAAAAGAGTGAAACAATAGTTTCTTGTGGAGTGTGCTCTACTCATGGATTTCTGACTCAGTATGGAAGTGGAATTGTGGGTGGAGACTGGGCCACCAAAGGAGATCCAGACGTGTCCGCTGGACTGGTATCACAGGAGCAGAAACGTAGACCAGCATGAGTCTGATGGGTTTGAGTGCTGTGGAATGGAACAGAAGAGAAAGTGTACAATAAAAACCTTAGAATGAAAACTGCCATCCACTGTTTCTTCCCATCCTACCTAATAAGTAAATTTTATATCTTCGTATACCTGTCATGCTTCATAACAAATTTTTGTGTCTGTCATTAGCAGGAATAATGAATAACACACAAATTCCCCCATGACACACTCATTATCAAAAAATCTACTCCTCAAAAAAAAAAAAAAAAAAAATAAAAATTTTAGCCTTACCTCTGAATAATTAAACTTCAGAATGGCAAGGGTCAAAACATATCTCTGGAACACTAACAGGGTATAAATGGATGAAGCATGCAGTATAGGTCTTAAAATTTCTGTTCCTTGGATGCTACATTGTACTTCTTAAGTTATTTATGGAGTTCTCTGAAATTAGACCAAAAAAAAAAAAAAAAAAGAACATCTGGGTTCCAACAGAGTGAAATTTTAAAAGTAAATAACACCTAAACATGACAGAACTAGCAGTTAAATCATAGAACTGTTTACATTTGAAAGGAGTTTTAAGATCACTGACTCCATCCACCAAGCCAGCATTGCCAGGTCTACCATGAAACCATGTCCCTAAGTGCCACTAAACCATGTCCCTAAATGATACATCTACATGCCTTTTAAGTACCTCCAGGGATGGTGACTCAACCACTTTCCTGAACAGCCTGTTCCAATGCTTGATAACCCTTTTGACGAAGACATTTTTCATATTATTCAACCCAGTCCTCTTCTGTCACAACCTGCCACCACTTCCTCTTGTCTAATCATGTGTCACTTGGGAAAAGAGGCTCACTCCATTGCAAACCTCCCTTCAGGTAGTTTAAAGAGAGATGATACAGAGGTGGATCTACCCCTGATGACCTTCCCTGGCACCAGGGTGAGGCTGACAGACCTGTAGTTCCTTGATCCTTCTCTGGTTCTTTTGATAGACAGACATCACAAAGTCTAGCCTCCAACCAACTGGGACCACTTTGGTTAGCAGGACTGCTGGTAAATGATTGAAAGTATCTTCATGAGCGAGGACTCATGAAGTGAAAGCTCCCTCAGTACACTTGGGTGGATCCCAACATGTGACACAGACTTCTGTATGCCTAAGAAGTGTAGAAGGTTGCTGGCCATTTCCTCCTAGATTATAGCAGTTTCATTATTTTCACATCTCTGTGTTCCAGCTCTGGGGGCTGGGTACCCTGAGAAAACTGGTCTTACTCTTAAAGATCGAGGAAAACAGGCACTGAGTATTTCAGTCTTTTTCTCATAGTTTGTCACTGTTGCCCTCTGAATCCAAAACACAGTTGAGAAATTCCTTAGCCCTCTTTTTGTTGCTACAGTATTTATAGAAATGTTTCATTGCCTTTTACAGCAAGTAGCCATTGTTTACAGCAGTAGCCAGATTAAACTATACTTGGACTTTGGCCCTTCTAGTTTTCTCCCTACCTAACCTCATGACATCCTTGTAGAACTTCTGAGTTGCTTGCACCTTCTTCCATAGCTCATAAAAGCTCCTTTTCATGCCTGAGTTCTAGTCAAAGCTCAATATTTAGCCAAACAAGTTTTCTTCCCACTGGCACATATTTCAGCACATTGGTTCAGCCTTCTCCTTAACCTTTAAAATTTCATCTTGAAGAACGTCCAGTCTTCCTGAACTCCTTTACATACAGGACTAATGCCCAAGGGACCCTCTCAGTCAATCTCCTGTATGAGCCAAAGTCTACCCTCTGGAAGTCCAAGGCTGCAGTTTTGCTAACTCCCATCCTTCTCAGAGAATTGAAAACTTGATCATTTCATGATCACTGTGCCCAAGACAGCCTTCAACTATCAGATCCCCCATAAGGTCTTCTCTGTTCACAAACAACAGGACCAGCAGGATGCTTTCCCTAGCTGGCTCATTCACCAGCTGTATCAGGAAGTTATCTTCAACACAGTTCCAGGAGTCTCTTAGACTGTTTCTTCTCTGCTGTGTTGTATTTGAGCAGACATCTGGTAAGTTTAAGTCCCCCACAAGAACAAGGGCTAGTGATTGGGTGACTTCTCCCTGCTGCTTATAGAATATTTCCTCTGCCTCTTCATTGGGATTTTATGGTCTACAAAAGGCTGCCACCAGGATATCTGCCTAGTTGTCCTTCTCCCTTGGTTCTTACCCATAAGCAATCAACGCTATTATCGCCATCATTAAGCTGAAAACAATTAAAACACTCCCTAATATACAGGACTGACCATCTCCTCTCCCTCCTTGCTAATGCCCCCTAAAGAGTTAAAAGCCATTCATTGCAGTATTTGAGCTGTGAGAATTGTCTCAGCTCCTCTCTGTGATGATGTCTGTAATAGTTTTCCTTCTGTGCAGTGGCTTCCAGATCTCTGGTTTGTTGCTGAGTGCATTGGAGAAAATGCACTTCTGTTGGGTTGCTGTTCCCACCACCTTTTTGGAGGGAGAAAGCCTACTTCCCTTGTGATTATTATCAGTCATTTCCATGGTTTCTCACATGTCAATAACCCTTTAGTCTTCATGGCTGCCTTGATCCCCATTCCCTTCTTCCACTGTGATGGCACACTGCAGTACCTCTCTAGCACACTGTCCTCAAGCCTTGGCATGCCTCCTCCAGGATCATATCTAGAGCTTGGTTTTATTGCTTTTCCACTTCAATGCTAGTTTAAAGTGTTTCTAATGAGGTCTGCTAACTCCTGTGCAAAGATCCTTTTCCCCCTTTGAAACAGGTGCACTCCATCTGCTGCCAGCACACTTGGTGTTGTGCAAACCAAACCATGATCAAAACCCAAATTCTGTTGGTTTGTTCATCTAATGTTCATCTAAACAGAGACAGAATTATTGCAGATGAAGAGTATGTAACATAAGAAAATATATTCCCAGTGTAGTAAACAGAAGAAAGTTGGTGAGCTTAGCAATTGATCTTCTCAAAGAGAATACTAGGTATCTTTAATATACTAACAAAATTTTCCAACCTCCTTACCCTGACATTCTTCACACTCAAAAATAAAGAGACTTAGACAAGTCCTCCTTGTCCCAAATTTGCATGGCTCTTTCTTAGAGAAATTAGATTACACACTAGCTTGAAGTAAATTCATGCAGTTAATACATTTATCTTTAAAGAAACAGATGGTCAATTTAGTATTTAAAATACAGTTAAAAAATCTAAATATTAAATGAGTTTCAGTCACTATTATTTGTGAGTTTGTGTTTTATAAATACAATTTTAAATATAAGGTGAATGAAATCTAAGTTTACTATACATAATTGAAAACAAACAAACACCCCCCTCCTCCCCTCCCCCCAAAAAATGTGTATTTTGTTCCATCCGTCATGCTTCTCTCTTCTTTCTCCCTGTTATAAATTTCTGGAGTGTTTAAACACTGTGCCTTGCAGCAAATTTGTTAGCAGCAGTTTTATTACATTCATATTGCATCATTATTTTTTTGCCACAAGTCAGTATCTCAGTCTTTCATTTTTTCATTTGCTTGATTCTTTTAAAAGAAGGAAGAATGGAAAAGTGTTTGTCAGCACTATTTTGTTTTCACCTTTTTTTCTTATTAACTTGATTGAAATTGGTTTACCCCAAGTATGCTCCTCCAACCAAAGTGTGTATTTATTGAGAAGTTTGCAGTACCTACAAGCAAACTGATAAGCTGAGCTATAGGAAGGGATATTATGTGGGCACTGACTCTAAGACAGGATTTAATCACTGTTTTTAAGGGAAGATTTTAGACTTCACAGAAGAAAAACTCTTTAATGGGTATTATTATATATAAACTAACATACACACTAATACATACTATACATACTAAAGTGTACTGCTACATATTTTTTTTGCTTTTTGTTTATTTACCTTTCAAAATTTGACCTTGGCTGTCCTCTTTGGGCTGCATTCCAAGTGACTGAATCAAATTTTCCTTGTTCTGGCAGCCAAATGAGTGGGATATGGAGAGGAAGAAGAATTGGGTTCCAAATGGATCTACTTTTCTCAAAGAGAAAAATGAAGAGCTCAAAAATATAAGAAAGGCAGAACACAAAACTAATTTGCTTTGTTCCCTTAAAAGGAAAAGGAGATAAATTAGAAATGCATTTTAAATAAATCTCTCTACTTCTGTCTCTTTTTTTCCCTCATAACACCCTGATACAGAGATTATTCATGTCTCTCTAAAATCTTGAGGGAACTTCTTTTCCACTTGTAGTCAGTTTATCACAGCTACAGTCCCTCAGGAAAAGCAAGGAAAGATGAAATTCCTTCTGGAGCTGATGAGTACATCTGAGAGGCTCCCCAATAACCCAGGGGGGCTTGCCCCTTAGTGTTAGTGCTTTGTACTACTTCTGCAGTATTCCTAGGCTAGAGGCATTTTTAGCAGAACTGCCCACAAATTCTAACAATTCCACAAGCCCATTTTTGGAAGTAAAGTCCCCTAAATAAAACAAGAGGTACCAATTACTAGATGAAAAAATGTTAAATGTGCATAGATTGCAAATGGTGTCAATGAGACCAAATGGCATAAATGCCTGATTTCTTGTTAATTCTGCATCATGGGAAGACTAGAAAAGGGAATATATCAGTGATCACACTGAAACAAGTTTGAAGAAATTAAATCGAAAAGAGAAATATTTTATTAAACTAATATGAGAAAGCAATTGCTTTGAAAAAGACTATACATTAGTTATTTCCTTGTAGGGCAAACAAAATGCAACACAGCTGTCAGAAATATTGTTGTTCTCAGATTCAGTCTATTGTTTTAAATTATTTTTTGAGGAAAAAGCCCATTATTTAGCCTTCCTTTTTGTGCAATTTTCTTTCCTTGTTTATGTGCTAAAATACTAATTGATTTTGTTTGTTATTCTTGTAGTGTCTTTCTAGTCTACTGAAGCTACTGTTTATACCTGACATGTATTCCTTGCTCCCTAAATATCTCTCTGCATCAGATTCCAAATGAAGCTTACTCCTGGAAACACTCCAAATTATTATGACTGTTGAATATAGCTGAAACAACAGGGTTCCAATTTTAAACACTCACTGTGAGATTCTTATTTTGGTCTTTTACTTTTCCAAAAACCTGTTATTTAGAATTTGGGTGTGCATGTCTCCTTACATTCTTATTAAATCAAATAATTGGGTAAGCAGTTCAATATTGTAGGAAGGGTACAGTGTTAGCAAATGTCAGTGCTTGGAACAATTCATGATGCTATACTCTTCATCATTTGCTCAGTAGCAATGTTTTCTTCTATATTTGTTCTGTGTGCAGACAGTGTAGGCACAGTAAATGATCTGCAAAATATAGATTTTCTTTTGTCTTGATTAGTTTCTAGAGTGGAAGATTCCTTACAAAGAAACTTCTAATACTTTACTTGTCAAAGTTGTGTAAAAAATAGAAGACAAAGTTGAGGGAGAAATAAAACCCTGAGGGACCAGAATGAAACTGAAAATGGATGAATGAGAACAGAAAATTATATTTTAAAGCACTGCACATGTTAGAAGAGAAAAAAATAAAAAAGAAAACCTCAAAGACTGAAAGCTAGAAAATTGAGTAAAAGAGAAAAATCATTCTTTTTATTAAGACAGAAACATAAGGTGATGAGTGGGTCTTTGCAAGGTTTGTGGATATAGAATCAATCTTTAGGCTGGATCATTGCAAACATTTCTTTGAACATGTATGCAACTAACTTTGTTGTGATTCTGGGCAGATAAAAAGCGAGAAAGTGCTTTTGCCTGAAGAACTAGTGAACATAAGTCCAATAGTACATCTGGAACAAACAAGTTTAAATGTATACTTTTTCTGGCCCAAGATGAAACTTGTCTTTCTGTGTGCATATACCCTCAGAGTCTGCAGAAAAGATTCAGCTGAAGAAATGCACATTAAAAAGCATCTCACAAACAAAGAGCAAACAAGTGTTGCTAGAGATTCCAGATTTATCTAATAGCCAGGTGGCTGCTGTTGTGTCTGAGATATTCTCTACAGGACTTGTGAACCTGAAAATTCCACCCCTGCACTTCCAAGTACAACAATAATCATCTTTAGTAAGCCCCATAACGTGGGTAACTAAAGCGTAGAGACTTCCATTACATAAATTGATGTAGGGTTAGAATTACTTCAGTTGTGAATTGAATGTATACAACCTAGCTATTAAACTGAAAGACTATGCAATCTGCTTTAATCAATATTTGTATATGCTATATAAATATCTTTAAACTGATTTTGACAGTGAATCATGTATGATGATCATGCACACTTTTAACTTTGAACATTATCACAATGATATTATTTAGGGAGACACTCAAAATGAGTACAGTAACCCAGTTTGGGTTATCAGTGGACACACTAATAAAACTAGGGTGATCATCTGTTCCTACTAACTCTGTGGAGGAATTTGGCTTAGGAAACATTTACTCTCCTAGAACAGATAGCACTGACCAGCAGCTCTTCATTTGCCTCCAGCAAGAAAACTCCTGACATCTACCTCCAGCTGGATTACAGATTGAGTCAAAATGGAATACTGGCTCTCTTCAAAGTAAGAGCATTTGTTTTAGTTCTGAACTCAACAAGGTTTTGATGCTGTCACCCTTCACAGGGCAGAAATTCACCTGATTTTGTGTCACTTGCCCATTTACATTCCGAGTTTGGTAGGAAGGTGTCCTCTTACAGGGAGGTGAACTCCATTTTGTATTTCCTGGATGAGCTGCCTCATGTGGAAACCAGGCCACGAAGGCAAGATGTCACTAGACATTAAATGCTAAGTGATATCTTACCTCTCTATTAAAAGCAAACCCCTAAATACAAGTAACACATCTGTTTCCTGCACGGGTTGAAACACAGCTAGGGTATTATTCTAAGACAAATGGACAGATAGTCCTTCTCACAAACAAATTTCACTTAGATTTCTTGCATTCTGCTTGACTTTTATAACCTTTGTGCAATAGATGTAAGAAAACACCAGCAGATTTTTAAATAAGATTAATCTGGTGACATAGTTTTGTATGTATATGAGTTGATTTTGTTTGTGTGGTTTTTTTCCTTTTTTTTGCCTACTAGCCCTGGGAAATGAAATATTCAGTTCAGGTTAGTTCATTTCTATAAGAAACTGTTATCTTATTTAAAAAATAAAAACAGATAGGAAGGAAGGAAAAAAGGCATATCTTTTAATAAGTATTTCACCTTCTGTATGGTATTCAGAATGAAGCATCAATCATTATTACATATATAAAAGAAACACTTGCACTAGGCACTGTATGGGGAAATCCTACCATACAATATCAAGGACAAAAACACAGATAGAAAAATGAGCCACAGACAGGCATTCAAGATGGAAAATGAGAGTATGATGACTAAAAGCTGGTGAAAATAAGCAGTTTCTTATAATAGTAACGCCACGTCAATCTCTGTATCAACATTGTTTTAAGGAGTGTCCCAAATTTAAAATTTCAGTTAGAGAATTGATATAAAATGAACACTAATTTTAGTACTCAAACATAACAAAAATACATATAATCATAGAATGGGTAATGTTGGAAGAGATCACTGAAAGTCAACTAGGCCAACCTCCCCACTCAAGCAGGGTCTCCTGAAGCACACTACTCAGGATTCTGTCCAGACAGCTTTTAAATATCTCCAGGGTGATAAAGTGTCAAAAGACTTGTCAAGTAGACTGGGTCTACTTCCTTCTTTCCCCGTTTGATGACTGGGGTGACATTTTTTTTCTTCCAGTCCTCATGTACTTCTGATCACCATGGCCTTTCAAAGATGATTGAGTGTGGTCTAACAAAGATGTCCACAACTTCCCTCAGCACTCTATGCAACCAGTTGGGGCCCATCAATTTGTGGATGTCAAGTTTGACTAAATGGTTTCTACCCCAATCCTCCTGAACAAAGAGTAAATCTTTGTTTTTTCAGGTCTTCTCCCTGATCTCTTGGGTTAGGTGAATACCATGGAGCCTGGCTTTGGCAGTGAACACTGTAAGCAGAGAAGGTGTTCAGTATCTCAGCCTTCTCTGCAGCCTCTGTTGAAAAGGTCCCAGTGGCAGGCCTGCAATTTCCCTAGTATTCCTTTTGCTATTGGCGTACTCAAAGAAGTGTTTTTGTTATCCTTGACATGCTTAGCCAGATTAATTTCAGATGGGCCTTGGACGTCCTCATTCTGGCCTACTTGTTGATGGGACAGTGTGAGAAGTAGGAAAGGCCTATGTAGACACCCTTCAGCAATACATAAAACATTGGTGTGTCATCAACATAATTTTTAGATTTTTGCAAATCTAAAACATAGTACCACACAAGCTACTATGAAGAGAAGTAACTCTGTCCCAGCCAAAACCTATATAAAAACTCAGGCTTGTGACACATTTACTGGGCTGCTTGTTTTCAGGAATATCTCTAATATACGTTAGAACTTTATTTTGAGCCTGAGAAAATGTTAAATGAACTGATATATCTCTACTGAAACACATTAGAGTACATAATCAGTGTTTCTTAAAGAAAGGATGTGGGTATGAAATTAAAAAGGGGTAATCACAGGGGACAGACATTTTGTCTACAGTGTGATGTACATCCTGGGTTTTTTACTGTGTACTTCTATCAGGTTGTTGAATAAGTATATTTCTTGGTTTTAAAATAAGACTCTAAAGTAAGTTTTAAATCAGCTGGGAGCCTTCTGAAACTTAATTCCTGGCTGGTTTTTATCCCTTCCTGTCAGATATTCACTCACCAAGGCAAACAGCTCTGGAGCAGGTTTGTTTCTCAGGAAAGAAGGGCATAGCAGCACACAGATGGGGGTTTCCTGAGCCAGGGAAACCCCAGGGGAATGCTGAGATTTGCCAGGAGGCAGCAGCTTGCAAGGACACATCAGAGGAAGAGAATTCCCCTGAAGCCTGAGATGTCCTTGGAGAACTGCTTTGCTGTTCTGCATACTGAAGAGAAAGACCCATTCCATCAGAGAAAAATTGGAGCTGAGCTAGGCAGCGCAATCTGCTCACCCTATAACAGCCAGTGCAACTAAGAAAAGGCAATGGGTGAGAGGCAAAATTCTTCTGAGAGGCACAGAAGCATCCATTTACTGACTTGATGATCTCCAGGGAGATGTGCTTCCTATCTGGGTCTTGTATAAAGGATGTCACTGAGACACTACCAAGCCTTAGTCAGTTCACTGGCTGTTATGCCCTGCTGTTTCATGAGGCCAACAGTGATACAGACAGGAACAGTCTGAGGAGGTCAAGAAGGATTACAGGGCCCTGGGTAGGGTAGTTTTTTTCATCAACCTTCCCGGTCAAATGAAAGGGATTTAAAAGGGCCAGTTAAATTTGGAAAATCAGCAAATTGGTAGAGGATTGGTGCCACTGTCAAGGGTTCAGCTACTTAGACAATGGGGTTCACTTTTGACACCTGTCTGGAGGCTGATGATATCTGTTTGTCAGAGAAGGGAAGAGGCATCTTCAGTCATAAGCTTGCCAAGTTAGTGAAGGAGGATTTGAACGAAACTTGTGGGAAGGAAACTTCAATCCTACTCCTACCTGTTTGATATAAATCCCCAAAGCCTGGGGAGGGATGCAGGTCAGCAGAAGAGCACCTGAAGAGCATCACAAAATATTTCCTGCTATTTCAGACAGTAAATTTGTTTCATCAGGGGCCCAAATTAAATACCTCTATGCAAACATAAGTAGCAAGGAGAATAAATGAGGAATTAGAGATGTACACATGCCTGCAATGCTATGGTCTTACAGGTATCATGGATATGTGGTGGGATGGGTCCTATGACTGGAATGGTGAAATGGAAGGATATAGGCATTTTAGAGAAGACAGGCAGGGAAGACAGGAAGAGAGGGGTGTTGCTCTTTATGTCAATGACCAGCTGGAATACATAGAGCTCTGCTGGGAGAGGCATGAGGAGCTGACCAAGAGCTTATGGGTCAGGATTAAAGGGATGACAGGTTCGGATAGTGGGGATCTGCTACAGGCCATGAAGCCAGGAAGACCCATCAGATGAGGTCCTCTACAGACATATAAGAGTAGCCTCATGCTCACAAACTTTGGCCCTAATGGGGGACTTCAAGCATCCTGATATCTGTTGGAGGGATGTAGCAGTCCAGAAGGGTCCCAGGATGTATTGATGATAACTTCCTGCTCCAAGTCATAGAAGAGCCAATGAGGAGATATGCTATGCTGGACCAGACAGACAAGCATATGTCTGTGTCTCACAGCCAAGAAGGAGCTAGTGAGGAATGTGAGGCTCAAGGAAATCCTTGGCTTTGGTGACCATGAAGTGGTGGGGCTCACGGTCCTTAGGGCAATGAGTAGAGCACAGAGCAAGCTCATACCCTACACTTCAGAATAACAGATTTTGGACTCTTCAGGGACATGCTCAGTACAGAACCGTGGGATAGAGTCCTGGAGGGAAGAGGGGTCCAAGAAACTTGGTTAATAGTCAGGGGTTACCTCCTCCAAGCGTGATACATCCCAACAAAGAAGAAAAATTCAGGCAGAAATGCCAGGAGGCCTTGCATAGATGAGCAATGAGTTCCTGGACAAACTCAGACACAGAAAGGAGGCCTACAGAGGGCAGAAGCAAGGACAGGTACCCTGGGAGGAATACAGGGAGGGAGAAATAGTCGAAGCAGTCAGGGTTCAGATTAGGAATGCTTAAGCTCTGATAGAATTTAATCGGACCAAGGACATCCAGTACAACAAGTAAAGCTTCTGTGGCTGGATCAGTGATAAAAGGAGGACTATGGAAAATGTGGGCCCTCCAGAAGGAAATGGGAGACCTGGTTACCCAGGGTGTGGAGAAGGCTGAGGTACTCAATAACTACTTTGCCTCAGTCTTCACTGGCAAGTGTTCCAGCCACAGTTACTGAGTTGCAGAAGATGAAGTCAGGAACTGGGAAAATGAAGAACCTCCCACTGAAGGAGAATATCAGGTCTGAGACCATCTAAGCAACCTGAAGGTGCACAAGACCATGAGACCTGATGAGATGCAGATGCAGGTCCTAAGGGAATGCAAAGGAAGAGGCACTGTCTATCTACATTTGAGAAGTTGTGGCAGCTCAGTAAAATTCCCACTGACTAAAAAAGGGGAAACATAACCCCTATTTTTTAAAAAAAATAAAAATGGAGGAACGGAGTGACCACATGCCAGTTAGTCTCATCTCAAACTGCTCTTGAGGCCCAGAAATATATTAAATTATTGTGTCCAAGAAACAACAATCACGCTAGGGAACATTAAATTTCTTCCTGTTTGTAATAAATCAAGCAATAAGCATATCTAAAGAAAGTCCAAGAAAAGAACAGGAAAGTCAAAACTCAGTCAAATTTTTAAAATTGAAAAATAATGCTTGACTTTCCCTAATGCTGCTTTCTTAAGGCAAGGATAACAAACACTGTGGACAGAGGTAATTAGCACATCTATCTTCTTTTGGTTTAATGTAAACTGAAATTGTCCCCAGGAATTGGAAGGAAAATATCTCAGAAACACACAAAGAAACATGAAAAAAGAAAAGAAAACCAAAACCAGGGTAAAGATTAAACAGAGAACATATTTAAAATCACAATAGTAACCTAACCCAGCTTACAAAATGTCATTCATTCATACAACATCTTAGGATTATAAATGAGAATATAAGTACACCAAACTTTTTTTTTTTTTTTAATGCTAACAGCAACTTTTATGAAAAAATTATGTCTAAATTCAAATGCTGCATATCTAAAAGAATAAGTTGGCTCCTGCTTGGAAAATGTAGAGTAGATTTCAGATTTGATTGTATATATATTCTAAAAAAATCTTGTTCCACTTTATAAGTATTCACAGGAGAGTCCCATAATTGCTGCCAGACTTTTCCAAACCCAAGAAGGAGCTGATTTGGCTCAGCATAGCCTGAAGGTTGGAAACCACTGCTCTAGGCAAGAGACTTGATGGCTGTTCATCTCCTAGCTTAGCCTATGTGCGTGTGTGCATGCAGCAGTCTGCACTGTTTTTAGCTGCAAGTAAAGAAAAACATAACATTTCCACATATTTATTTTTAGTCCAATACTTGAGGGTTAGTTTAGAGGTTTAAAATTATTCAAAATCATTTTTGTTTATGAAGGAGGGAAAAATTGGGCTAGATATGTATAAATTTACCCTCATCTGAATTCCAGTTTCCAGCAGATTTATATTTATTAATGTAAAGAAATTTTTTTTTAAACTTCATAGTAAAATTTCCAATGCTCTTTATTTCTAGCAACCTGATTTTAACATTGTAAGTTGGCTTGTCAATATAATTATAAAATTAAGATATACAGAAATTTTAGAGTGAGCTCCTTGGGTGAAATCTCAGTAAAGGCTACTGTTTATAGATAATAAGACATAGTAGTCAGCAATATGATGAAGGAAAACTGTATCTGTTTCTTTTCTGTATGGAAAAACTTGTCCTTCCTACAAATGCTTAGGAAAGTTTTCAGAAAAAGTTGTGAATTTATGCAAATATTCACAAGCCAGTGAGACAATTTTTGCATCTAGTTATGTTTTCAAATTTCTGTCAAAAGGTGAAGAAAACATGTAAATGAAGACAGAAAGGCACTGGGAGAGAAAGAAAGTTGCTTGTAAGTCTGAGACCTTTTTCCCCTGAACAAACTAAGGAGTTCAAGAAATCTGTAGAAGGAAGTTGTGCTGTGGAGGGAAAAGTTGTGGTTCCTTTGCTTTGTTTTCTCTTTCACTTTGATTTTTTTTTCCTATATATCAGTTGAAATCAAATTAAGTTTTAGCTTAGTTTCAACTACCAGGTTAGCTTCAGTGGAAAAGGTGAGTCTGTCCCATTTTTGATGGAAATAGAGCATACTGGCTAACCTCAGTAAGAAATAAATGTCTTTTCACAGTAAAGGAAAAAGAGTTTAAGCATAATTTTATAAATAGCCACTGCTAAAAACTACTGATAACAACCCTTGATTACATACACATCTATCAAACTTTTTGTAAGACATCATTATGTAAAAATACTGGTTTTAATTTGGATATATTATTGAGGTTTGTGGGCTTGTCCTTTCTAAAAGGAATATGTTCAAGAGGGAAAAATATGTTATTTTATTTGCAAGGTCTGGATTCTTGAAGTCAAAGGAGATGTTTCTATTTAATTCTTAATAAACATTACCAGTTTATGTATATATTTTTTTTTTCATAATTAGGACTCTTATCTGATAATATGTATAATAATTACATGTATTAAAGTGCCCTTGGTAATCCTTGCTTCCTGTAAATTAGAAGGAATGTATTGCTTTTTTTTTGCATTTTGTTCACCCTCTGGAAAAAGAGAAATCGATTTTAAAAGTGGTTTATCTGATGATTTGAATAAAAGGAATAAAGTTATACATATTCTTCTTTATCATGATACACAGCATTTCTTCAAGTGAATCTATTCTACTTTCAGAAAAAGAAATTGGAAAAGACATTTTGTTTCCTTTATGCACAAATAATAGGCCTGATGTTTGCCTATTTACTTACTAACATTTTCTTTCCTATTTCAGTCTATTTGTATCTTGTATATCTGAGCCACACAACAGGGTAAGACTTCAGCAATTTCTTCCTCCAAACACATCTACTCCATCTGAAATCTTGCTGATGACCATACAGTAGTTTTGTATGTATCTTACCATTTTAAAAATGTGCCATTTCATGATTTAGTGGGTTTTTTTTCAACCATTAGTTCTGTCACACATTCTTTTTTTTGTAAACTCTTATTTTGTAATAAAACTTTTCTTTGTAAGCTTAATTATTTTCAATAGTGTGTGGAAATGCAGTTTCAGTCTAGTTTATGTATATATTCTGCATCACAAGTATTCAACATTGGCTGTTAGGGAGAATAATGAGCTTTTTGCTGTACCACAGTTTAGTTACACAGCTGTATAATTTAAAGAAGCTCCTAGAAGTTTTGAGTCTTCCCAGGGCTACACAACACCTCAGGGAAGATTTTGATTATCTAAGTTTTGAATGCAGTCTTCAAGACATTTTTATTCTAAGAGTTCAAGTAAACTTTTTAATGAAAAGAACCTAAAATCCTTGCCTTACAGTTATTTCACAGGTTTTTATTCTATTTCACCATGTGATAAATGAGCATCCTTAGGATCATAGTTTAGTTTATAGGGGTCATCAGGATGTTGAAAATCCAACTTGTGCATGACAGGGTCACATATGAGGTCAAACCAGGTCACTCAAATTTTAATCCAGCTAGTTCTTAAAAACACCAAAGATGGAGACTTCACCTCTCTGTGCAGCCTGATTCACTGCTTGACTGTCCCCTTGTAGATAAAGTTTCTGTTATTTCAGTTTATGTCTATTGTACCTTGTCCTACCACCACAGAGCATTGTGACCAGCCCCATGGTCTTGATGACCTCATCATCATCTAGGAGATTAGAGCCACCTCTTCTCCAGTCTGACCCATTCCAACTCCTTCAGTCTCTTTTCACAGTGAAGTTCTCCAGCTCCTGACCACATTGCTGTCTCTCTGCTTGAACTTGCTCCAACTAAACAATGACTTTGACTGACTGAGAGGTCCAAAATTTTATACTGGACTCCAGATACAGTCTCACAAGTGCTGAAGAGAAAGGTAAAATCATCTCCCTTAGTCTTCTTAGTCATCCACTTCTTGGTATAACTCAGGAGATTCTTGGTCTTCTTGTGCTACTTGCTGATGCCCAGCTTGCTGTCTAGCAGTGCCACCAGATCTTTCTCAGAAGATCTTCCCAGATCTTCCCTGCTAGTGAAGTCCCAGCCTCTTGTACTCAATGGAAGCTCTTTCTCTACAAGTGTGGGACTAGTCTTTTGTACTTGTGGAATTTCATGAGGAAAGATAACCAAATTTTTCCTTATAGTTGGATTATTTTATTGGTCTTTTAGTTAGTGATCATTTTTGCATCTCTCTGAGAGAGACCACTGGGCTAGGTTTCACAGGATTCAGACAGGAAAAGGATGACAGTGCTGCTGAGCTGTGACTGCAGAACTAAATTTAAGTAAAGGAGACCTGATGAGAGGAAATCCTTATATGCATGGTAGTGTGGCTTTTCTAAAGCAATCACAGAACTCCTGGACCCAAAATAGAAGCTGTGCTCTGTGCAACATATACGTGCTCTCCACTTCAGCTTCATGCTGAAGCGTTACGGAGGTTTGCTAACATGGGAGGGACATAGTGAAATCAAGAAGATGACTCCTAGTTAATTATTAGAGAAATCAAAGCAGACAAATGAAATTAATTTCAAATATTTTATGGGATCAGGTAATATCATGACCTTGTGGTCACACTTTCTAAAATTATTTGTTAAAAAAATGGAAACTTACTATTCAGATCATAGAGGTTGTCACTATTTTTAAAGCAATTTTGGTTGAGTAGGAGCATTTTTCATCCTTAGATCAGACTTTCATGTTTCCTATAGTTTGTGCTTTGTGGTAACTTTTGTTACTAAACCTGGCTTTAGGCCAGGAAGTACAGCATATTCTGTTCTGTAGCAATATCTTCTAATGGTGTTCTTGTTTCTTGTGAATGACCAACTCAGATAGCTTACTAGAGTCTTTTATTTTCCTTCCCATTTTTCTGGTTTTTGTTTTTTTTTAGGACTACGTTTTCTGAATTAATTTTACTCAGTTCAGTATTAATTTTTTTGATACAGTATTCAATATACTCTTCATCTCTTGGTAACAGAGTTGTCCCACGCATATATATGTAATAAATAAACAAGCAAATAAATAAATAAATAAATAAATAAATAATATGTATCTCTGTATATAACTAAACATGCCTTAAAGCTAAAAGAAAATGAAACAGAAATGTAACATACACACACCCTTCCTCTCCCCCATAAAACTATGTGGTATTATCTAACATGTTATTTTTACAACTTTAGAATTAAAGCTTTATGATTCATCTTAATATCTCCAGATACCAGTAATAGCATCCCATAGAACTAGTTTTGATAATTTTATTCATGTTTGTGTTACAGTGCTGGTATCTTCTGTAATAGGGGAATCTCTGACTCAATGAATCCAGATTTCACTGAAGTTTTATAATGCAGTGTCTCTATATTCGTTAACTGAACTAATGTTATTTCTTACCTAAGAAATCACTAATTAAAACATGTGATTACATTAAAATGCATCTGTATTTTGGTGAAGTTTTACTGAAAGATTTTATTTCTAGAACATAGTTAAACTTTATGAAAAAACCAAAAATCTGAACTTTATCACAATATGTATAAAAAGTGACAAAAATGACTGTATTTTCTGTAAGTTAGCTGTTCTTACCACTGATCTTTGTCATAATTGCTCTAACATCTGAATTTGCCACAAGGAAAGTAGTATATATGAGCACAGATATGTATACAGCTGGCACTCTTTGGACTTAGTGTGTCAATTGTAATGACACACTGTTCCTAAATTACAAATGAAGCATTGCCTTGTGCTTCCATAATAGTATATTGCTATTTATGTTAAGAGGGAATTGGTTGGTTGCTTTGCACTGCTGTTCTAAAAGATGGCAACATTTCTTAGTTAATATGTGTTTTTTAATTACACTTACTGTTTTAAAGTTTGTTTTAATCATCTTAAACAATGCTGTCAGATTGGGATCTGTTTCACTGAACTAAATAGGAAGGTTCCTTAGATTTCTAAATCCTTTTGACCAGATTGCATCTGAAATTCAATCAAAATATGACTTCCAAAAGATAAAGGTTTTTAGTGCAATCCGAGAACATTACTAAAGCATCTTGAATACAATCAAAAAGTCAATTAATTTTCTGTGTTTGATATTGGCTTCCTATACTTTAGGCAGATAACAGAGGACTAGTACAGGTAGCTTGTACTTCCATTTGTGATATTTTGGGCAGCTACCATAGGCTATTGAAAATGCCACCTCAAACAGAGTGTGATGCTGTATGTTAGCTTTTTGATTTACAAAAATTATTTTCAAAATGTTATAAAAATGGGTATTTAACTCTGATATTTGATGTAGATGTATTATTACCTCACGCTGCTCCAGCTTTTCATGTACCCTTTTTCAGATATGCTAATAAAGATTTTAAATAATGTAAGTAACAACCGAAAAAAAGCCCATGGAAAATTACAGCATCACAAAGAACCACAGAATATTCTGAGTGAGCATTCTGGGGGAAGGGACCCACAAGGATCAACGAGTCCAACTCTTAATTAAATGGCCTGTATTGGGCTCAAACCTGCAACCTTGGCATTATTTGCACCATATGCTAAACAAAATGCATGCATATATACATGTACTCATAGAAACACATGTGAATATGTGCATTCACACATCTGAAAATAATCAATTAGTTGTTTTTTTTTTTTTATCAGAACATTTTTTTTCCCTGTACACAAAATGGACAATGTTTTGTCATTCATTAAATACATTTCAAATGAAAAGAAACACAATGGTTTTACCATAGCATGAACACCAGCTATGGTAATGACTAATTAAAATAAGCCTGCAAACACATGCAAAAATTGTGTTATAATTATTTTTAATTTTATACTAATACTGCTTGTTCTTGGTCATTGGTATTCTTTTTTAATTTTTTGCCTAAGCAAATACTGGCCTACTGACACCTTAAGTGAAATAATTTACTAAAAAAAGAATAAAATAAAATATAAATAAAGCTAATAATAAGGTAACATAATGTAATGCAATATAATATAACATAACATAATGCAACCTAACTTAAAAATAATGTAATGTAACATAATATATAATAAATATATTCTCAAGGCTTTTCAGGTTGCAGGTCTGTGCAAGGGAAGGTTTTCTTTGAACTACAACTTCTCTACATCAAACAAAGGAGTTAAATCTTGATTTCTAGTATCAAGAACAAGAAGACTTTTAGATAAGTGTTTAAGAAGTAAAAAGTGGGAAATGGACAATGACATGCACTGCTTTTAACTGTAAAAAAAAAAAAAGATTATCACTAACAACTGTCATCATCTCTTCTTGTCTATAGATTCTGGTGAAACTCCTCAAATATGGTTTCAGGATCGTAGTATTGAATTTATAACTGTTCATTCAATTATATGAATTTGATCTCTCAGTCTGTTGCAGTCACATAACTATTGTATTAACACATCCGAAAATTAAAGCAGTTTCAGATCAGCTTCAAGAAAACAGAAAATGCAAGGCAGTGTTAGTAGTACAGCATACCAATAAGAGCTGATTCAACACCAAACATTCCTGTTAACACACTTTGGTAAACAACTTTGAATTGACATAGGTTAGTTGATATTGAATTAGTTTTCTGTGTAACCTAGCACTGAGATCCCAGTGCCAAATTTTCACTGTTTTCAAGCCACTGCCCAGTAGATTACACTGAACAATTTTATTTTTGGACAAGAAAGTTGATCTGATATTCTGTTTCACTCTCAACTTCTGCATTAGTGTTATTCTATCTGCTATAGAATGACTTCTGTATATGCAAAACCATCATAGATAACCAAATACCATTTTTAGTCACTGTCACCTAACATTATTTCAACCACACACTTCACACACCCATATTTCAAAAGTGTACTTCACATATTTCAACTTACAGTTCAAGTAATATATCCTAGGCTTCTAAATGTTTTGACATTTTAAATATCACAAATTTGTACCTCCTAACTCTTTTACCAAATGTGGAAGTTAATAAGTTGGCATAACTTTTGTTCACTATAATTATGAGTAGGAAATTTGTTTTGTAACATTGACAATGGGTAGTTTTTGATGACCTATGTTTTAAACTGTTTTTTTCATTCAATATAAATTTTCAAAATTCAGCTGATTACTGATGACTATTTCTGTAGACCAGAAGATTAAATTTTTTTAATATTTATATCTGATAAAAATCTGCACCTGGTAATATAATTTTATTTCTTTGACTAATCTCTTTTTAACTTCTGTAGGGACTCTTTCCATCAGCTATAAAAAAAAAAAAAGAATAGGAAAGAAGCCTACATAGAAAGATTGTGAATCTAGGTAAAACACTATTTTTATGTGTTTTTGACAAGCTCTATTTGACTACAGAAAACTCAATCCTGCTGAAATAAATTAGAGCTTTTCTTCTGATCCTAATAAGGATAAAATAATATGCCCAGAAATATGGACCTGTACTTGGTTTTTTTCTGTGTTGCTCTTACTGCCTTATGTTATTGACTTTTGTTTTCAAAGAAATAACTTGCCACAAGAAAAGCAAAAGGTGTAACCAAACACGCCTCCTCTCCTCTTCCTAGTCTAAATTCCCCTTGCTTTTGTCACATAGGCTCAGTCTCACCTTGGTGACGTGGCAACAGATGGTGCAGGAGGCTGAGGCCATAGCACAAAGATTTCCTTATGCTGCTCCTTTCTTCTTACTTGTTTTCCTCACCTGCTCCTTATTTCCTTCGGCTCCCCTGCTCCAATGAGGATCACCCATGGGCTGCAATCCCTCAGAGAAGGCCCTGTTCCTGCAGGCAGGAATGGCACAAGGTGGCTCATATCCTCCTTCCTTACAGAATGCCCTGCAGCCCTTGCAGTTGAAACCCTTTATTTTATGTTGGATACAATATTGCTGGCTATTTTCAACTGCTTAATAGATGGTGCAACCCAATCACATCATTCTTTTGGGAGAAAAGGAAAAGGAAACCACAAGCTAATTCTTTACTTTGTTATGGAACGCTGATGCTTTGAAAACATAATTAATCAAACTTCTCATGCAAAACCTATTTGTTAGGTTGAGTTGGAAACTCTTTACATCATCTGTTTTTTGACATAAAATATCGTAGACAGTTTCTTAACATGTATTTTCCCTTCACGTGATTGCTACTGAAATTTTTGGAAGATATTTTTGTATCTATCACCCTTAAACAACATGATTAAAAAAATGCATAGAATGTTTATATATGTGAACATACACCTCTTCTTACAATCATCTGCTTGATATTAGAGAAGATAAAATTATCTCTGTGATCTCTGAGATTTATAAATACTTGTAAGGGAGCCATGCAGAAGCAGACATGTATTTTGCTTAAGGTGCTGGACTCTTAAAATCATGCAAGGAATGAGGTTAGACTAATTGAGACCACTGACAGGCATGGAGCAGTGGATTAAAATTGAGTGGCTAAAGCTGTTGCTACCCTTAGCACTCCTCCATGCCCTCCTGACCAGTCTTGCCTCCCCAGAGGGATGGATTCCTGATTTGCTTGTTAATAACTAGAACCACCACAGCTTTCATCCTTGATCTTATGTTAAAATGACTCCAGTTTTGTTTAACTTCTGTATGAGATGCTCGAAACTGAGGTGATGCTGGACCTCATTTGTAAGCATATAAAATATACTCGCCTCAGGACAACTCTGTTAGCCATTGGGATGGAAAAGATGAGCGGAGGTGGTAGGAGCTGCAGCTCATCTGTTAAGGTATGTCTGCTAAGAGCCCTGAGAGGAGGAATATTTTCTTTGATAATGGTACTTCCCTCCATCTTTCTTCCATGTTGTTAATTTTTCTATTTACCACACAGTACTGCTCTTATTTTATCTGGATCTTTGTGACTGGAATAATTTTTTTGCTGTTGTTTGTGAGCACTTTGTTTAGCACTTATTGTTTGGTCAAAACAGAAAATAATTGAAATGGAAAGCAATTAGAAATTAACAAGGTTTCTGTGGTGGCAGACTTGAATTTAATTCACAATGTTAACAACAATAAATTATCAAGACAAGACTGAAATATAATTCAGTGTATTTCTATGAACAAACAGGGGATTTAATGTGTTAGAGAAATTAACTAATACACATCTTAATTTCTTATAATGGCTCGCACAAGTTATAATCACAGACTCCCTCAGATGCACTTTGTACTTACAAGGACATTTTATCCGTTCACCCTACACAGGACACTGAGCTTAGATTGCTGGGCTGTGTATAATATTAGTAACATTTCCAACATAGAACTTTGCTTTGTTAAAACATGAACAGACAGAATAGAATTACCCTGGTTTTCAAAAGGAAGTACAGAACGCATTTATAAAATGCCGTGTAATTCCTACTCAGAGCCACTCATGAGCAGTAAGGGCAATTTAATTATCTAAATAGTAATTAGGAAATTAAATGGAGTTGAAAGCTTACAATCCTTTGAGACCTGGGGCTGGCAAATATGGAAAAAAAAGTCAAAGGCTTCTGCCTGATCATATCTTAAGGGGTATGTGGTAACATAAAACTTCAGAAGAAAGGCTTTTTTTTTTTCTCCCTTAAGATAATTAAGGGTGAATATTTTACATCCACTGGGATGAAAAAAGCTTGTATGTTCCATATAAGTGTAGGAAAACTTGGAGAGTGAAGCTAGTTAAATGGACTTCAGGTTTTATAATTGTAAGTGAATGCCAAAATGTGGTTGAAAAATACCTTTAACTCCAGCTCCATAATAAACGGTTACTTATCCCATGTACTGTACATTGAATCATCTAAACTTGAATAATGTTTATTTTGCATAAAAGGAAGTAAGGAAGGATCCTATTTAGGAAGAATATTAAATAGGACAGAAGACTGTAAGGCAGCCAGATTCACAATAAATTTAACTATGAAAATGTTCAGAAGATAATGGCACATAGGATGCCTTTAATTAATATGGAATACATTGTATGCAATATATAGAAACAGAAATATGATTTTGAAATTTCATTAACCACAAATAATTTTAATAAAGAAGACTATTGTTTGCGACAGTCACAGAACAGTTCAACAACATGTAATAAAGATTATTGAACTACTTATTAAATAGTGCTTACTCACCAACCAGTAATTTAAATACAATGGTTATTTTATAATACAAATCTGTATCAATAATTTAAAACTTTTCTAGTAGTGTAAGTGTAAGAAAGAAGAAGTGACAGAAAGAAATTTTTATGGACAGGCCATGAGCTCCCAGTCCTCCTTCCCTGCCTTGCAGCTCAGTTTGGGGGAGAAAGGGGAGGCATTGGGAGGAAAGGAATGATGTAATTAAATTAAGTTATCTCTTTGTTTTGGTCTAGATCTTTCTAGGCTGTCTTTAGCAAGAAATAATAGAACATATAGTATATGGACATAGTATTCTCCCTTCGTTTGAGCTACTTAAATGGTCACTGAGGTAAATTGAAAGGCCTTGATCAATTTAATGGGATCAATTCTACAGCTCAGCAGCTATCTTCTAAAAGATCAGCTTTGAATGAAACGTAAGATTTGCCTACTCTTACTCAAAAAAAAAAAAAAAAAAAAAAAAGTTTTGG
>VZRH01002296.1:2011952-2030674 GCA_013397555.1 Urocynchramus pylzowi | reverse complement strand
AAAAAAAAAAAAAAACAGTTCTGAGTTTAAGATCCATGTTCTAAAACTGCCAGTCCACAAAAAATTAGACACTTCAGATCATCATAAATGCAATTGTGAAAACAAGAGTAATATAACACTTTGCATTTATACATGGAAATGGAATATATTATTCCTTTCTTTTAATTTCTGTCTATATAGACAGGATTTACAATTAAAGTTTTCACAGCTTACTCATGTCCCAGTTTTACAAACCTACCATTTTGCTTATTAATTACAACAGGGAAATTAGGTGTGAACAAAGTAGGTGTGACTGATGAGAGTTTTTACATTATTCATAGAGAGACTCAAGCACCCTAATATCTTAAATTGGCAATATTGATTAAAAAATACATTGAACTTTGGCCCAGTACAGTTTTAAGTGGTTAAGCCTTCAGATCACAACCACCATTAAATTTTACATAATATAAATTATCATAAAATACGTACAAACCTACGTAAAAATCCATATTTGCAGAGTGTTACAAGTAGTTCTTAATCAAAGAATTATTTAGTTAGGGTTATGCAAGGGTTTGCATTTGGAGAAGAAGTGTGCAAGGAAGACACTGTTACATTCAGTACCTAAAGGATGAAAAAAAGAGTAGGATTATTAAGATTGCAGATGACAACGGTCTAGGGAGGAGAACAAACAATAGCTGATGTCAAAGTCTCTCTGAATGATTTTTAAGCAGTCTTGGCCTGGAAAGGTCCCAGTTGACTGGAAGGTGGTAAATGTTGTCCCAGTTTTCAAGAAGGGCAAGAAAGAGGACCCCAGAAACTACAGGCTTGCCAGTCTCACTTCAGTGCCTGGTATCGTTATTTAGAAGATTTTTAGGCGGAATTTTGAAAAACACCTGTAAGACAACACAGTCATTGGCACAGCCAGCACAACCTTCTGAGCTTTACTAAATTTAGAAAAAACTACATCCTCTGCCTTCCCTTCATCCACTTGGCAGGTGGTCTTATCACAGAAGGATATCAAGTTAGTTAAACAGGGCTTATCCTCTGTGAACCCATTGACTAGCCCTGTTGGTTCCATTGTTCCTTAAATATCTTTCAATAGTACTCAGTGACATCTTCACCATAATTTTTCCAGGAACTGAGATTAGATTACCAGGTCTGCAGCTCCCTGTGGCCTTTTTGTAGACTGAAATAATATTGACTAGCTTCCAGTCAGCAGGAACCTGCAGAGACTCTCAAGACCTTTGGTAAATGATCAGTATGGGTTCTGCTCTAACATTGTCTAGCTCCCTCAGTGCTCTGGGGTGAATCCCATCAGGCCTTGTGGATTTGTGATCATTCAGTTGATACAGATTGTTCCTTACAATTTCAGGGTCCACAAATGAAAAATCACTGTCTCACTCTCATGGTCCACATACTCAGGTGACTGAGAAGCCCAAGGTCAATCAATATTACTAAAGACCAAGGCAATAACTCATTGAATGCCTCCACTTCTTTTTCCCTGCCGTTTGAAGCATCTCATCTGCCGTCTCTGGCCTCGGGAACAGTCTGGCTGGGATGCAGCAGCCCTTCCCCGGGACGCAGGCCCGGTGCCCGACGGCTGCGGCCGGGCCTGGGTGAGCTCGCGCGCTCTCACCGCGCTGCCGGCCCGGGGACGCGGATCGGGGCCTTCTCCCCACGCCGGCGGGGTCGGCTCCCGGAGGCCTCGGGGTGTCTCGCAGCAGGCCATGATGGTGGGGGTGGAAGGAAGGCAAAGATCAGGGATTCTGTCCCTCACTTTCCCCTCCAAACTTTGCACCAGTTTCGCCTTCCTTTTTTTGGGCCTCAAGCCAGGCCGCTCACAGTCCAATCCACACAGAGTTTTCAGGTGTTCAAGAGTGATTATGAAAAGCAGACATAATGATGAAGCACTTTTTGAAGCTGTTCTCATTATCAGGTTTTCACAGCCAGTTCTAACTCCATCGGAGCTTTGGCCTTTCATGTCTTCTCCCTGCATATATGAACCATGACACTGTAATCTTCCAGCAAAGCCTGATCTCTCTTCTAGAAATCATGCAATTTCTTTTTCCTCTTGAGCTCCAGAGGGAGTTCCTTGTTTAGCTCTGCTAGTCTTCTATTCTGCTTGCTGGATTTATGACGTAGTAACATTGCCTTCTCTCTAATTTCTGAAAATAGAGCTAAATGCTATCAAATGATCAAACCTATCCTGTACATACAGAGCAACACCATTGTTGAGGAGGTGTTGGAAATGAGTTAGCAAAAGGCTCCTGTTAGTTTATTGTTCATCTAAAGACCAGTAAAATTATTTTTCTGTTCTATTAGTCACTGGTAAGAAATCAATAGGTGCCTTATTCCAAGTTCAAAACAGATGCAATATTTAAAGATCAGTAAAACACCATGAGTGTCATTTAAAAGAGTTGGAGGTAAGGAAATCAGAGAGGTGATATGGCGAGGTATTTCCTAGGTTACTGCTTCCCTGAGTGTCAGTTATAGCCATTATAATCAAAGAGTCTGGAGGCAGAAGTAGCAATTAAAACTTTTTTTAGCTTTTTTTTTTTCCCTCCTAGTTTCCAGTGACCAAATCTGTGAAAAATACTAAGGCTTCTTTGGTTTGGTCACAGAAAATACTGTATGTACTATTCTGCAAGCAGAATAGAACATCACAAAATAATAGACCACACAATTAAACCATTAAATTGTAAATTCCTGAGAGACAAGGAGGAAGTGTACCAGATTTTGTCCCAATGTATTATAGTCATCTAAAAGTCCAAGTTAAAAAATTATTAACTGATTCACCCTCCAGGCACAGCAGATGGAAACATTCCAATCCTGATTTGTTGCCTAGAAGACAGTTGATGACTTTGTTTCCTCGATTAATTTCAATTTTTTTATTACACACTGCCATGGTCAACATTTGAAGTTTCATTTGTTCTATTCCAAAAACTTCTTTGATTGCTGAAAATAATCTTTTCTCTTTAGCAGTGTGCTAATTGAGGTTGACAGACATAGCTCTGTGGCTCCTCTTACACTTACAAACACCATAGCTTAACTATATTTATACTTACTCAAAAGTATGGAAATATTTATCAATATGTCTGACACACTACACTTTGTTTTAAGAAGTGATAGAACACTTAAGCTCAGATTTCAAATGAACACATCACTTACCCAATTGCCTTCTGTCCAGAGCTTTTTATTGACCAAGTGTGCGTGAAGGCTCACATGTGAATTGTTAACTTTACTGAATCTCGGTTTCAGGTTTTCTACTGGTTTTTAATTTTTTTTTAAATTTTATTTTATCAGGGAAAAAGAAAAAAGGATTAAACCCCCAATCAATTAATCAAACCCAAAAGCCTAAACCCAGTTTCTTGGCCTCAATTAATACTAGCAAGATATGCAGACTAATGCATTTTTTCCCAAAACAAAGATTTTATAATCTAGCTTTTATCTAACTTCACTATCCTACAGGCAGGTGCTTAGGTTAGTTTAGTCCTGTCATAAGCTCAGCATCCTCAGAAAAAACAGGGTAACTGTGCTTTCCTCCCTGTTATGTGTTTTAGAATATCGTTAGCATCTGCTTATTTGGAAAAGTATATGGATTTTGATAGCATTTAGCTCTATTTTCAGGTTATAAATGTGCTGGCAAGTCTGTCATCATTCAGTGAGTGATGGCTGTTGGCAACAATAAATGGAGGAGAGACAGTACAATATAAATGTGATACAAAGGACCGAAGAGGAATTAATGGCACCTAAAGCTTCAAATTAAATAGCTCAAAATGAGGTATTAACATAAAATGCTGCCTCTGCAAATTTCTCAGAACAAGCTGCAATTGCAGCTGTTTCCAACTGACAGGTGGGAATGATATCATGTCTTTGTGGGAAGACTGCCTCTTTTACAGGCATGATGGTGTGTATCAGGAAAAATGGTCCTGGGTCTCCCAGGTCCAAAGGTAAGTTCTAAGTGTTCAAATTGTTATTCTGA
Source organism: Urocynchramus pylzowi (assembly GCA_013397555.1). Taxonomy (NCBI): domain Eukaryota; kingdom Metazoa; phylum Chordata; class Aves; order Passeriformes; family Fringillidae; genus Urocynchramus; species Urocynchramus pylzowi. The sequence continues at coordinate 2,026,713 of VZRH01002296.1, read as the reverse complement.
ATGTCAAAAATCTAGTGAAGACAGGAACAAATGGGATCAAATGGGTGTGGAGTGAGGGTGGTGGTGTGGGGAAGTAGAATCTACTCAGCAGAATTTTAAACTTTTTTTTTTTTTTAGTATGAAAAATATATTATTCCAGGGTTGTCTGAGGACAAGCCATAGAAATGTTTCTCTGGAAGGATCAAGGAAAGAGAAAATCAAGATTTTCAGTTCAATTTTCTCATATAGAATCAGCCAGCTGATGTTACATTCAAAATCTTATGTGCAAAATGGAATATGTTGTGTATATGGAGTGAAGAATTTACTGTGTAATTAAACTCTTAAAATCTAATCAAAATACAGCAGTTTATCAGTTACAGCAATACTAATACTCATAGCCTAAATTAATATAGAAAAGCCACATAAGTAAAATTGTTGTACATTACATTGCCACTGACAGCCTTTTTTTTTGTGCTGTTATGCTCACCTCCCCAGTGTTTCTTCATCAAGTAGATTGGAATTGTAAGGTTTTATGACAAGTCAAAATGTGTTCCTTCTTGTCATTGGTTTCCCACTTTTTTACTCAGGTTTTTTATTTTTGATCTCAACAGGGGTTTGTGTGGTGCTGAAGGTTAAACTTTCTGGTAATGACCAGTGATGGATGGCAGTGATTTGTGTGTATAGTTTGAGATCTTTGTTTGGTATCTGCACTCTTCCACAGCACATTTTGTTATAAGGTTTCACCTACACTCTTCTACAGCACATTTTATTCTGAAATCACAGACAGTTCAATTCAGCCTGAACTATTACTTGTTTCTTCTATAAGGTAGAACTAAACTAAAATATATTTTGCAGCTAGCTGAGAGTTAAAACTAATTAAAATCAGCTGAGGACAAGACAAGCTAAAAGAAGTCCTGAACCTGTGAGGTCAGGTCAACATAAAGCCTATGAGCTTGATGGGGCTGCACAGGGAATTGTAATGACTTATGCTGGAAGAAACTTGGTATACTCAAAAATATGGGGTAAAATTATGTTTTCCAGTCTTCAAGCATGAGATCAGTAGTATTTGACTGTGTTTCATGAGTAGGACAAATAAAGTGTCCAATGCAAAATGTTTTGATCACACATTTAAGCTAGTAAGATCAAAATAATTAATGAAATTAATTTCAAAATGCCACCTGAATCCAACTTGCTGCTCAAAACAGGGTCAGATATGAGGTCAGACAAGGCCAGTCAGGATTTTATCCAGTTTAGAATACAATATACAGAATGGGGTATATAAAATCATACAGCCATTAGGGTACAAGGTATCTAAAATATTTACAATTAATTACCTTTTGAAAGTATTTATCTTTCATGATTTTAGGAAAACCTTAGGTGTTAACTGAGTCTAGATGCCTGACCTTTTTGCAGCTTAAGATGAGCACCAACTTCTGCAGATACTTTTTTTTTTGTCTTCTCGTTTAGCATTTTATTTATGTCTTCTGAAAAACAATTTGTTCAATCAATGTTTCCCAAAAAGTATTGTTTTCTCATTCTCACCTATACTACAAAAGTACAGATTCTCTTTGCATGCTCCCACATGCTTCATGTGCATCAAGTCCATAATTGAATTGCTATACAATTGGCTTACTCATTCAGTACTAATTTTTAATCAGAATACAATCGTCCCATCCATCCCTGGGCATCACCACACCATTTAATCTAAAAATTTGCCTTTATTCTCCCTTATCTAGGCTGGTTTTTGCATTGTAACTAAAACCTAATGTAAAAGATACTGTTCATGTGTAACATGGAAAAAATCCAAAAGTATGTTGAATTTCTCTCAAGTGAACCTTTCCAGAAAATCTTGAAGAAATGGCACCAAGCCTTTCTGGTATGCAACAGATTTTCTTCCATTGGGAGGATTATATATCTGAGATTCTTAAATGGCAAAGAGCTTGCAGGACAGAAGGTCTGTAGTTTTTTTTGGTTTGTTTTTTTTTTTTGGTGGTTTTTTTTTTTTTTTGTAGTCTTGCATAATAAGTTTGTTCATTTACCACTTCAATCTACAAACAGAAAAGAATTTTTATTTTTAAAATGGAAGTTGAAATGGTAACAGCAAAAGTAAGAACAGTAGCACAATAGTTTACTTGTGCACACTAAATATCAACTGTGAGAAGCACAAACCCTTTAACAAGATCTTTAAACAATTTTTCAGAGTAGTAGACAACTCATATTGACAGACTAAAAAATACTCAGCTCTATCCACAGTGTACATTACTGAAAAACATAGAAAATTGAAGACTTAGTTTCTCTGCTATTCCAGAGTGGGACAAAATAACATTTAATGATTTCTCATGCTCCTGTGAAATATAACTTGACTATTGATTATTCTGAAACAAGCAGATTTCTTCATGGAATAGATCATGGTTCAGTGAAGTATCAGATAATTAGAAGAATAGAGTTAAACAATAATGCTTTGCTCATTTCTACAGTATTTTCTGCTTAATCAAGGTGATTTTGTAATTTTTAGTTTTCCTGAGTAAGTTACTGAGACAATGAAGAACACACACACAGTAACTACACACAGTTTATTCCCCAGATGAATCTCATGGCCTATATAACTTAGATATGCATGATGGTTTGACTCTAAGCAGTAGCTAAACACCCAGCCTGCCACTCACTCACTCACTCACTCACTCACTCACTCACTCACTCACTCACTCACTCACTCACACCTGGGAATGGGAAGAAAAATAGAAAGAGTAAGAAGAGGTAATTCATCATCAAGGTAATGCCAGTTTAATTACATGAAAGAAAGCTGCAAGAACTGGTAAAATAAGGAATTAATTCACTATTTTCCATAAGACAGATGCTTACCCATTTAAAGGAAAGCAGGCCTTTAGCACATGTTACTTGGGAAGACAAACACCATCACAAAATACGTGAATTCCTCCCCCTCCCTCGCTACTTCCTTCATTCCACCAGCTTTTACTGCCTAGCACGATGTGATATGGCATCAGCTTTGGTCAGCTCAGGTCAGCTGTGCTGGCTGTGTCCCATCTCAGTCTCTTGCTGACATCCAGTCAACTCACTTTTTGGGGGTGGAGTGTGTGGGGAGAGACACAGAGGAAGTCTTGATGATGTGCAAGTACTGTTAAGCAGTAGCTAAAACTATGGTGCGCTATCAGACTTGGATTGGGGATATTACTTGAATTTATTACTAAAAAAATCAGAGTAGGATAATGAGAAGTGAAAAAACCTTAAAAATACCTTCTCCCCACCTCTCCCTCCTTCCTGAGCAATACTTCCTCCCCCAGCATCTCAGGAAAACAGGGAATGTGGGTTACATCCAGTTCACCATAAGTTATTTCTCCCTCTGCTCAGGGAGGGGAGTCCTTCTGCTGCACCATGATATCTCTCCCATGGGAGACAGCTCTCCACCATCATCTCCACTATGTGTCCATCCCACAGGCAACATCTCTCTCTGAACTGCTGCAGCGCGAGTCACTATTCCACAGGGTGCCAGCCTTCAGGCACAGCCTGCTCCACTGTGTGTCCTCCGTGGAGTCACAAGTCCTACCAGGAAACCTGCTCTGGCATGGGCTCCTCTCTCCACAAGTCTGCAGGAGCCTGCTCCAGGACAAATCTCCCATGGAGTCACAGCCTCCTCTCAGGCATCCACTTTCTCCAGCCCAGGTCTCCTCCTTGGCCTGCAGGTGGATCTCAGCATCCCTGTGTTCCCCCATGGCTGCAGGGGCACAGCTGCCTCACCATGCTCGGCACCAGGGGCTGCAGGGGAATCTCAGCTCCAGTGCCTGGAGCAGCTCCTGCCCCTTCTGCTCCACTGACCTGGGTGTTTGCAGAGTTGTTCCTCTCACATATTCTCATTCCGCTCTTCTCTGGCTGCAATTATATTTGTGCAATAACTTCTATTTTCCTCTTAAATATGTTATCACAGAGTTTTACCAACATTTCTAATTGAACCAGCCTTGGCCAGCAGCATACCTTTCTTGGATCTGACTGGCATTAGTTCTGATGGGCATGCATGAAACTTCTGGCAACTTCTCACAGAAGACACCCCTGTAGCACTCCTGCTACCAAAACCTGCCACAAAAACCCAATACACATGGCACCATGCAGATTGCTACAGAGAGAGTTAACTTCATAACTTCATCCCAGTCAGAACCAGAAAAATATCTTTACAGAGAACAGTCACTAAGAGACTGGAATGCTAAACCTTTAGGCATTTTTCTTTTCCATGTACATTCAGAACACTTGTTTTCTACTCAAATTAATTGATCTAAGTCTATGTTAAAAACACCAGAAATTCCTTCTCATCTTGTAGACACAGGAAAACCATAATCAGGTAATGAGAACATCTATAACTTTATTCAGCAAGTATTTCTTAAGGCTGTGCTCTTAGCACTTTTAAGCACATACTAATGTTGAGATCTGAAGAAAAAAGTAATGTAATACAACTACAAGATGGTTCATAAAAGCAACTCTGATTTTTGTTTTGTTTCTAGTGTGTTATTGACTTGAGCATTACAAAGGAACAAGATTACTTACACTGGTCTTTCTTTCACTTGCAATCCTGCATACCCTGCTTAAATAGCAACAGGAGATAGAAATAGCATATTAACTATTGATAGATATTTCAATGTTTATAGTGACAGCTCTCTAAACATTTGTACATCTGAAATACCTATTTCCACGATGTAAACTGAATTTGATCCATAGTGATCATTGCACTTCATCTCTTATCAAGGGATGTAACAAGTGTAATATTTATGTATTGTATTTTATTTATATCTCACATGGAATCAAAACAACATAACTTCTTTCATAATTATATATATATATTCATTGGGATAATCCTCATGCTAAAAGTTGTGAAATATGAAAGATGTATCATGGACTATATAGTTTCTCAAGAACAGTGATCTGCTTTCTATTAATTTCAAAACACAACTGCATGGAAGTAATTCTAGTCTTCAACTATAAAGAATTGTTTGGGGACATAGTTTCCATGTCAATTGCAATGACAAGCTTAATCCTTCATTGGATCTGGATCTAATCCTTCTATGGCATATCTAAGATGCTCAGCATCTTACAAAACTGAAATTTTGCCATCAGTTGGTGTCTTGATCCAGCAATAATGTCAGGATAATATAATTAAGATTTTGTGGCTAAAATTATTTGAAACCAAAGTATATAAACCAAATAATTACTTTGTTTGTTATATACCAAAGTATATAAACCAAATAATTACTTTGTATAACTTCGGGTAAAGCTTCAAAACAAAAGTTCAGATTAAATTTTGATTCAAAAGACTAATACCATTTCAGATGTGAATTAGGGCATCAAATCTCTAAATAAAAATTAATTTAATTCAAAATTAATTTAATTCAAGATACATTTTCAAAAACTTCCAGTTTAACCTATTTCATAGCTCAATTTTAGTTTGACTTCCTGTCAGAAAGAATTGTTGATAATCTTTAAATATTTAAAAATTTTTCACTGAGCTGTATATTGAATATAAGGGCGTGCAGTGTCCCTGGAGCTCCTTCTCTGACGATGTTCAGTCCTGGACATAATACTCAGTTACATGCTCTAGGGAGCCCTGCTTGGTCAAGGAGATGGGACTAAGTGATCCTCCAGCTGTCCCTTACAGTCTTACCCATTTTGTGATTCTGTGCTTCTGTGATTGTCTCTTTCTTGTATTCTAAGGTCCAGAACTAGATTGAGAACTCCCTTTCTGTGATCTCAGAAATGCTTAGCAGAGGGGAGTAGTCGCTCTCCTCAGCTTCCTGGCTGTGATCTTATTAATGCTTTTAGCAACATACACTGCTAGTTTATGCCTAACTTTTCACAAACCAAAGAAAATAAGGAGAAAAATTATATTTATAAAACTTAGATTTTGTTTCTGTTTTTATTTAAAATTAAACAAACAAACAACACACACACAAAACACAAACAAACAAAACACAAACAAACCAAAGCAATTTATGCCAACAGAATTCAAGGTTTATGATATTTTGGGTAAAACCAAAGTTTCAAAATCCTCAATAGTTACCTAGGGCCATCTGTCTTAGTTGCTGAAGACACTGTAGGTTGTCTGAAGTTCTCAACATGAATTTTCATTGAGATGATTGTTATGCTTGATTGACTGTTTTGATTCACCAGTTTAAGAGAGACATTGAACAACTAGAGAGGGTCCAACAACGGGCCACCAATATGATTAGATTATTCAATTATTTGACCCATGAAGATTGAAGAAATCAAGTTTATTCAGCTCAGAGTAGAGACTGCTCAGATGGGAACTCCTAATCATAGTCTCTGAGTAGCTAAAAGGGAGTTACAGAGAACTTGTAGAGGTTGCCTTCTCACTAGGCTGCAAGGTGACAGGACAAGAGGTGACAGACATGAGTTGCTTCAGGGGAAATTCTGCCAAAATAAAAGACTGAAATTCATCATTATGAAAAGATTCAAACATAAGATAAGGTTGCACACAGATAAAGCAGAATTTCTGTCACTGGAGAAGTTCAAGATTTAGCTTCACAGAGACCTAGATTGATGCCTTAAGTTTTAGCTTTCATATTTTCCAGATTTTGCACTGCATTAATACACAACTCTGAAGTTCATATAAAGTGTTAGCAAGTTCTCTTCACAGTTTAGTTAGACAAAACAATCCTTTTCCAGCCTGAGAACCAAGGACACCGTTGCAGCCTCAGGCCCAAAAAGTGTAAACAACAGTGAAATGAAGAAAGCAATTTGGGAGGATGGGACTTCATAACCTGAAGCTATAGTTAGATGACTAACCCCATTATGTAAATGGATCAAAACTTATAAAAGTGTGAAAATTCATGACCTGTTATCCATCTTGGGTGTAGCCACGGCTGGGCTCTTGTACTGCCCAAAGTGTAACCTTTGAAGGCCTTTTAATAAATACCTACTTTATTCCTTTAACACTGTCTAGCCTCTGTTCTAGATAGCCTCTCAAGGCATCAAGATCAGCTTGGCTCTGATTTTACATGAGGTTTGTAACCAGAGGATTTCCAGGGCTCTCTTATAATCTATACTTTCTCACTACTGTGATGTATATATGATGAGAGTTTTATGCATAAACAGAAAACAGCTCTGCAAAAGAATTTATAGATTAATGAAGTGTTTAAAAATATTTTGCCTCACTTCCTGCAAAATTAAAAATTTGTCTCCACATAACTTTTGATGCCAAAATACTGTTAACATAAATCACAGCAAAAGTAACTCAAACAATGTAGTGATCATGTTTTTATTAAGCTGATCTAGAAGGAAAAAAGAAATATTTTTGAAGTTCCAATTCAGTTTCTCACACTCTGGCTGGTGAGACCAGTAGCCTGGAGTTAGAGGGTAGGGAAGCCAAGCCACCGGGATAACTTTCTAGGGAAAGGGGCATTCAAAAGGTGATTGGAAAAGGGACACAAGTTCTTAGCCTCTGGAAACAAATCCCACCTAGGGTGAAGGAGAGGTATTCTTCAAGGAATATTCTATATGCCAGCCAGGCAAGTGGACCCCAGTAGAGAAAGATATTCAGTACCTGAGGGAATTAGCTGAAATATAAATATGGGAAGGCCTGGCAGGTTGACTGTATCACACTCCAAAACACTCCAGCAAGGAAAGCACCATGTGCTTACAATGCTGGAAAGAACCACTGGATGGTTGGAAACATGTTCTCTGCTCTGTGTTACTGCCTGAAATATTATCCTGGGCCTTGAAAAGAAAGTTGCATGGAGACATGGCACTCCAGAAAAAAATGAGCCAGACAACAGAACTAATTTCCAAAGCAACTTCACAAAAACATGGGCCAAAGATCGTGGCATTGAGTGGATGTATGACATCCCCTGTAAATGCATCAACCTCTGGAAAGATCTGGCCAACAGGGCAAACTTACTGAGACTCTCTCCATATATTTTCCAGAACAATTTATTTCACATTAGACGGTTCCTTGAAGATAACATCACTATTGTTGGTAGATTATCATGGATTTTTATTGACAAAATCTGTGACTTGGCTTACTTTTTTCTTTCTTCCTTTTTTCTTTCCCACGCCTCCTTTTCCCCACTTTTCCCCAGTTCAGAGGTATTTATTTCAAAATACCTATTCTTACATTAGTCTTATAATTTATTAAAAAAATTATTCCATACTGACTGTAAAGATCTTATTTGAAGCTTTGAAATAATCTACAGCTTAATTGCATTATTTAGTTGTGGTGAAGGCTAGGCAGTGTTATGATTATTATACCTGACATTACCTTATCTGAATTGATTTTATTTTCTTTCAAATTCTGTACACATTTCATCCAGAAATTGTGAGTTTTTTTAAACTTAAAATTTTTTATATATATATATATATATATATATATAAAGGAGAAAAAAAAAAGTAAAAACCTTCAGCTAACAATTCCCAAATTCTCACTAAAATAAAACAATGATTTGGTTGCTTTCAAAACTGCTCCTCTCATAAACAGACGTGAACATAATTTTGTGTACACTCAACTTCTAGGTGTGTAGCAGCTCCCACATTTGCAGTGGGATAGCCTTGGCTAAGGGGCAGGTGCCTGCCCAGCTGCTTGCTCTCTCAAGAGGAGAAGATAGGATGAGGAAGCTCATGGGTTAGGTGGAGACAGGTAGATCACTTAATAGTTACTGTCAGAGGTTGAACAAATTCAACTTGTGTAAAATTAATTTAATTTTTTTCCACTTAAAATAGATTCTGGTAGACACAAATAGTATCTTTCCTCCTCCACCTTTTCCCATGCCTTATTTAACTCCTTTACTCTCAACTCCTCCAAGGCCAGATTGATTCTTTCATTTCCTCTGAGGGATGGAAGGCTGCAATTAGCACTTCACAGTTTCTGTCTGTTGCTCCTTCCTCCTCATGCTTGTCCCCTGCTCCAGCATGAGTTCTCCATGGGCTGAAGTCTTTCACAAAAATTCTGTTCCAGCATGGACTTTTTACAGGTTACAGTGGATACCTTCTCCATCCCCTGGAGCACCTCTTATTTCTGTTTCTCTGGCCTTGGCATTCCCTCTGCTGTTTGTTACTCTTACTGTTTTTCCCTGCTCCTCAACTTTAAAAAAAATTTTTAGTAATTATATTTTTGCAGAATCATCACCAACCTGGATGACAGGCTTTGCTGTGTCCTGATGTGGAGTCATATACAACCTTCTGTGTCTTCCATAGGGGCAGACCTTGGTCTTCCCCCACTGCCAAAACCTTCTCATATAAAGTTAATAGTAAAGTAAAGTTTGCAAAAGACTTGACTGGAGGGCATGACAGTATAAACTACTAAACTGTATAAACCTGCCTCATATTACATGGGGGTGGAAGTGATTATTTTTGTTCCAAGCCCCAAAGTTTCAATTGGGTTCCTGGAAGGACTTTGTCTCCAGAGCTGAAAACAACTTGCTATGCACTTTGTTAATTTGAATAATCCCTTTTTAAATTTTTTAAAATTTTATTAAACCTTTGTCTATTAAACTGCATTTCCCTATAATAGAATTTTCCATGGGAAATGTACTTATGCCCTGTAACTCAGGCACTAGTTGATATTGGTTTTGAAAAGTAAAGGTTGATCTCTTCAGAAGTTTCCACTTTAGATTGGGTCTCTTCTCTATAGGGATCTCTAAAGGACAGAATAACGGGAACATTCTCGAAAGAAAAATGTTAAATAAAAAATAAAAATGTTAAATAAAAGAGAGCATGACCTTCACAACTGAAAAAATTGTTACCAGGTGCTTTAAGTTTTAATATCCTTGTATTCTGCATGCAGAAAAACAAATAAAGGTCCTGAACAGTGTTAGTGAGCCCACATCTGGAGTGCAGCATCCAGTTCTGGGCTCCCCATGACAAGAGAGACATGGAGCTTGTGAGTTCCACTTGAACATGAGGAAGAACTTTACCATGTGGATGACTAAACACTGGCACGTATGGCCCAGAGAAATTGTGGAGTCTCATTCTCTGGAGACATTTAATAACTGTCTGGATGCAATTCTCTATTCTAGGATGACCCTGCTTCAGCAGGGAGGACCAGATGACCCACTATGGTCACTTCCAATTCTACTCATTTTGTGACTGATTTTCTGATTCTGTGATTCTTTGCCTGCTGGCTAGGTGCAACCCAAAGGAATAATTCATTCCACCCTTCTGGTGTCAAACTCTCTTATATTTATAAACAAATGCAATTATTTAAAAAATCTTTCTATATATACACATAGCATTGGTACTTTTTTCCTTTTAATTTTTCCCCCCAGAATAGAAGAGGGAAGAAAAAATGTCTCTAGGTTTCAAATCTAAAGCATTTGTTAATATGTTTCAAGGTTACTTCTGTACTACTTCAGAACCAAATTTTCCTGCAAAAAATGTAAGATGAAAACGTAAACAATATCAAGAATGTCTTTTGCTTTACTAGCACAGCAAACAGCATTAATTTTTTTAAAACTTATTAAACATAAGGGACAGACTCTTGGTACAAATCAGCCTGACTTCATTGAAGTCAATGCAATCATGAAACTTTGAAACTTCAGTAGAGCTAATCCACATTTCTCTCTCCCTCTCTCTCTCTGTTTAATTCCCCCCTCCCCCACCCCTCCCACAACTAGACTGTAAAGTAGAAGCATAAATGCCATTATTTTGAGTATTAAGCATGGACAGACAAGGAGAAAGCATTACATTATAAATACATGCACTAATTTTAAAATATGCTGCTAGATCTAGAAGATTGTTTTCTACAAGTAAGTATTTAATGATGCAGAGAGGAGCAATGAACCTTTTTAGAAATGCCGAGGCATTTGGCTCCTCCAAAAATTGAACTAAACCAGACATTTAGTTATAAATACAATATAACATCAAAATAGGATTCTGAGTTCAGTTTTTAAAATTGAGGGCTAACAGAATCAAGGTTTTCACCAGGTTAGGGAAAAGTTATCAAATGAAACATTTTTTTTACAGCAAGACGAAAATGCAGCTGTATACAAATCTTCAAAATCAAATTCTCAAGATTTTTATTTTAAAGAAAGGTTGTTTCATAGGTCTTGTAGTATGTGTTTCTTGGTATCTAATTGTAGCCTTTTAAAAGTTATTGTCAAATCTGATTTCCTCTACTGTAGAGAGATGTAAACCTGTACTTTCTGATTTTGGTCATAACCTTCACTTTTAGCAAACTTTTATGTTTGCTATGTTGTTATATTGTTAACTTTTGCATTTGTTACAGCTGAAACGTATTAGGTTAAATCATAGTATTTAATAAGGGTTGGGTTTTTTTGTTTGTTTTTTTTTTTTAAATTATTGTGCACCAGATATAATTTTCTAGTCACCAGATCTTATGTGTTTGTGTAGTAGATGAGCTTTTTTTATTAGAAGTAATTTTTCTTCTCTAGGAATTTCTACACAATTATTCTCCTGCATAAATGATATAGCTCATTTAGTTGTGCTAATCAGGAAGAATTATAAATTTATTTTAAATCAATAAATCTAATTTACTAAAGAGTTTAAATTTATTTGTTTATTTGTTTGTTTGTGGAAAGATTATACATCTGAAACACAAACAAAAAATGGACATTATCTCATGCTTGGGAAAAAAGACACTGCTTTGTGATTACACTAACAAAATGAAAAAGATTTGCCAGCAATGATTCATTTGAACAACTATGTGCAAAACCTAAAATACTTAGAAAGGAGTATTTTGCTAAATGTTAGTCATGTGTCAAGGGATGACAGGTGAGGTCCACAATCTGGGAAATACATGCTACTTGTCATTTACAAAAGCAGCCAGCAGAAATTTTGAATAATTAAACTAATAGAAAAAGATCTGAAAGAAAAAAACACAGAAATCATGCCTTTTTTTCTCATTGAAATCTGATTCTTTACTGAACTTTTTCCTGCTCTTTAAAAAAGTGAAGNGATTCATTTGAACAACTATGTGCAAAACCTAAAATACTTAGAAAGGAGTATTTTGCTAAATGTTAGTCATGTGTCAAGGGATGACAGGTGAGGTCCACAATCTGGGAAATACATGCTACTTGTCATTTACAAAAGCAGCCAGCAGAAATTTTGAATAATTAAACTAATAGAAAAAGATCTGAAAGAAAAAAACACAGAAATCATGCCTTTTTTTCTCATTGAAATCTGATTCTTTACTGAACTTTTTCCTGCTCTTTAAAAAAGTGAAGATCATCAGCAAATGCTTATCTTTTCCAGTTATTGTGCACTTTCAACTTTCTTTCTTGAATGGAAAGCAAAGATTTATTCTGGATTCTTAGTGTCATTATACTACTTCAGCAGTAAAATTCCAGTTAAAAACTTGTTCTTTGTTAAGTCTTAATCTCTTTCCAAGCCACTGTATGGAACTGGCAACTAGAATTCAGGTTTAACATTTTAACTTTTACTTCCTTGTATCTGTCCCCTGTAAAATTTCATTTAGTTCTACTTATTCTTCATAGAAATACAACTGGACATACAACAATGTGGATGTGTATTTGTGTGTGCACGTGTATTTTTGAGAAATAAAATACTTCAGTGAAGTTATTGCATTTTCTCTATAAATAATAATAGGGCTGCAGTCACTTCCAAACATAGAAGTACAGTGCCAGTCCCCATCCTGCAGACATTTATGGCTACCATTATTTATGATGTATTTTTCTTTTCAGAAATGCAGGATATAATCTATAGCTTCTCTCTATATTTAATCAAAGCCTTCATAATTATGCTTGATCTAAATTACAGTAAGTTCTTTCAAAGTTAAGGTTATGGTAAAAGTATCAATTTTAATCTAACATTATATGAAAAAAACACTAACCCAACCAAAACCCATCCCAACATAAAAGACAATTTATCTGCACAGCCTGTATAAAATGCCATTTCATTATGTGGTACAGAAATTCTCATATAACAAGCCAAAGTGCAGCAGCTCCATGAAACTGTCACCCAGTAAATTCAACTCTGCCAATGCTAGTCAGTGCTGTAGGCTTTATAGGGTCCCAGAACTGACTAGGGCTTCCCTTACTCTGAGTTGGGTTTGACCATTTGTGCCTTCTCCATAGTGGGCTACATCTGGAAAACACTGAAATAAAGAGATATATATTTCAAGCAGAATTTAGTCAGGGTATATTTATAGGTCTTGATTGCAGAGACTCATGTGCTACCATGTGTACCTTTGTTTCTTTCACATGGAGATGTGTACAAACATACTTCTCTCTGTGACCTTCACTGCCACCCAGGCAAATTTAGAGAGCTGTGGTAGAGAAGACTCTCATTGGTTCCTGCTCAGTATGTGTGGCTAATGCCTTCTACAGCCCTTGTTTTATCTTGAGAACAAGCAGTTTATCTGCAGGTAACATTCCGTTACCTGACAGCAGAAATGAAGAACAGAGTAGCTTATATTGCAACAAAATCCTTCAGGAGCCCTAAAGACCACAGTACCAAATAACCTCACAACAGCCATGTGTTTTAGACACAATTTCCCCTTTTCTTTTCTCCCAGAAAACTAACCTAAGGGATAACATGAAGTTTTAACTAACTTCCACCTCTAGGCCTGTACAGGCACTACATGCTATACTGCTACCTTCTAGTTTTATTCATGTGCTTTAAGTGCTGCATCAGTGAACAAAGTTTGAAATACTACAGTTATTTTCTAAAACCATCTTCCATCCTGATTAATGTGATTAATCACAGATTAATGTGATTCCTACCAGAAGTAGGAAATACGCATATTTATTTCTATCCTACCCTACCTTTGTTCCCCATAGCTTGCTTCATTCATTCATTCATTCATTCATTCATTCATTCATTCATTCATTCATTCATTCATCTCTGGAGATAGAATCAGTAATTCACAGTCAATCTCATTTTACTCAAACAATATCAGAGAATCAACAAGAAATACATGCAGAACTGTAGATAGACAAATAGAGGTTTTATCCTGGAACAGTACTCTGTCATGCCTTCAGCTCTTTCTAACCGAGAGTTTCTACTGAAGGATAAAAATGTCTCTTATTTCAAGAGTTCTGGGGACTTCAGGGCTTACTAAAGCAGATTAATATAAAATTTTGTTAAGTAGCAGAGAAACTTGTGGTCCTCCTCCCTGTTTAGAATAATTTACACTTTTATGCAAACTGTAAATGAAGTTGTAAAGCACAAATCATGCAACTATGTAAGACAAATGAGCAACAGATGACAAAAAACATTCATAATGTGTTGGGGAAAAGTCTTTCTTGTATAAAAAATTGAAAACTTGATAAGTATATCCATATTAATTATTAATTATTACCAAGATATGCATTTTTTTATGTCTTGGCAGGATTATAGGACTTGCTTCTTAAGTCAGTGGAAGTTTGCATTTGATTTTGTCCTTTTGGCACATATAAAATAGAGTCAAGTGCAGTATGAAAATGGGCCCACCATATCAAGAATATATGTCATATAATACTTGATATTTACAAAGGAATTTCAGCTCAAAGTCTGGCTTTGCGTTAATGATCCTCAGGAGTAACAAATTCAGTATAAGTTATGTTTTATGTGTATTTCCTATTAAAATAATGAGTAATTATATTCACTACTTTTGCATCTTTTAAAGGATAATCAAGTCCCTAATCCTGTACTCATGAAAAATATTTCTGCTGCCTCTGCTAAATAAAAGAGTTAAGCCTTATGTTGATTATATTTTCCCCAACTCAACTCTTTTCGTTGGTACTTCAAGACCATTTTGAAGCACAAATATCATTAAATTGAAACTATTCCTAGGTAACTTTTGAAAAAC
>VZRH01002296.1:1969561-2011939 GCA_013397555.1 Urocynchramus pylzowi | reverse complement strand
AAGGAAATATGCTTTATTGACAGGAATTTTCCTTTGCTACGTTACTGTTATTTTGGGCTTTGAAATTGAATTTTTTTTTTTTGAACCAAACATGCTGAAGGAGTATAATTATGAAGAACAACTTTCTCTGCTTCTTGAGTTATTTTACCTTAGTTCATTGTTTATTCTAACACTTTAAATCTTTTCATCCTAGGGATTTGGATCACAGATAACATTTGGCTTTTCTTCTGGCTCTGAAAACTTTAATTTTGGATTTTCCATGAATGAAATTAGAAGTGACTGATAAAAGTTATATTAATAAGTAGCAGTAAGTAGTCTGATTAAATACTACAAATTTAAACCTTATTTTCAGAAAAACATTTTATTGTCTATCTTCTGTTTTGCAGCAGATTTCCCTTTCAAATGAAACACGTATAAAGGAATCCAACACAAAAGGCCTTTTTGCAGAGTTCGCAAATATAATTTGTTACAGTAATAGTTTGATGGCAAATTGAGAATGCCTTAGAGAGCTTCAAAGTAAGTTCATTTACTGCCTTTGATTGTATTCCCCTAGAGTTTCAATGTGGAATAGATTAGGGGAACATTTTGGAAGAAGTCCATGTGGACTCAAAATAGGTAATTATTACCCAGTGTTTCTATTAACATTCCTAGATAAATTCAAGGGCATCTCAAAATGACCGAAGACACTTAAAAGCCTCAGACTATTACATTATTTATTTTATAACTTAGTCAAGGTAAGATCTCTCAGCTATGCCTAAGTGTTTTATTTGTTTTTCCTTTAAAGTGACTTTTTATTTTCATTTCTTCTCTTCAGCTCTCTTCAATGATTTTTAATGTTAAATGAATTAAATGACAATTGTTTTGTAGATATTTCACACTTCTGTAATGCAGATCAGCTGACATTATAAGCAGCTATAAGCAGAATATCCATGGTGTATGGGACTTCAGGTCATATCGCCTTTACTTAGAGACAGAAAAATGAATTTATTGGAACTGCTACGTAGGTTTTAATATCCTTAGGGATTGTGACTATGCAGTGAAATTCTCTCAAAGGTGCAGTTCATTTCCTTCCAGCATTGTACTGTGGAAGAACTGCTGCAAAGCAGCTGAACTCAGTCACAGATTTGTATCTCCTCAACTTCAAAGGAGAAGCCATTATAACACAACCATTTCCTTTTGCAATGATGCTTCAAATGCACATTAAAAGGAAATTATACTTGTCCCAAGCCCCACTTCAATCTCATTTTAATTGATAGTCATTGTTTGTATTAAAGAAATGTAGGCAGATAATGAAGTTACAGACATGAATGTCCCTTATGGAGATATGTTAAGACATAAAATGGGACTTCATTTAACCATCAGGGCCTTTTAATTTGTCTGGAGAACTAATAAATATTGTCTTCAGAAGTGAATTGAATCCATCTCAGATAAAATTGCACGGGGATTTAGTATGCATTGAAATGTGTGTCAAAGAAGTGTTCTGAGCACTGAGACAGAGGAGACTTAAGCAAGGACTAAAAAGATTTTTGAGTTAATTATTGTGATTTTAAGCAAGAATGCAATGCAGATTTCTAAATCTCAGGATTTGGACTGAGCAATAACAAAAGTGCAACCAAGCACAAGCACAGGCAAAAAAATCTCAATGCACTTTAGTCACTCATTTCCTACCTCTGTCTTCATGTATTTCTTCTCTCAAGCTTTTTTGATGGGCGTACATCAAAGTGTCATTTTTAAATAAGACTTTTGTTCTTCAAATGGTTTTAAGTTCCAAGCGGCTGACACTAGTAAAACTAAAAACTGAAGTGGTGACTAAAATATTTGCAATTTGTCTTTGATTTATACATCTGCTTAGTATGATACAGCTTTAAAGAAATTAGTTATGAGTTGTTTTCACAGACAACATTAATTGATATTTTGGACATTTTTGTTTAAAACCTATCACTGGAAATGACGGGTTATTATACTCATATTAAAGAACATTTTTTATAAAAATATAAGTTATTGTCACAGATGTGACACAAAATAACACAACTCACACACGATGTTCCAGCATACGAACAGGAACAGGAAAAGAGCACATTATTTTTCAGACCTCAACATTTATAGAATTCTAAAAGTGACAGTGGATTGGAGAATGGCATTGCCACCTTTCCAACCACACTGGTCAGACTAACAGTCCATCAAAATTCTCCTACACAGAACAATGCAAACAATCATTATTTACATGAAAGTGCTTGAGAAACTCCATTACGAGAATGTAAACATCAGAAAGTTTACAAAATCTCAAAAGACCAGGGAGACAAGTTATTTCCTTTGTTCAAAACACCACTTAAAAAAATCGTAGTGCAAAGAAACCATGCAACCACAGACATTTATTGTCCATGTAATTATAAAGATAATCAAATATTTACAATCTTCAAGAAAAGGCAGAGACTACTATTATCCATAAGGATTTTCTGTAAAAGCAGCTGGTTTTGGTTTCTTGGGATCTCCTGTTTCCTGAAACTAAAGGATTTTGAAAATCAACAGTGAGTAAGTCGAATGAAAGTTGACAGAAGCCATGTTTTTTCCTTTCGGGAAAGGAAACGAAATCTTGCGATTTCAATGGGGATCAATTGGGCAAGCTGTGGTCCATGTCACTGCACTTGATGGCATCCCATGCCTTTTGATGGTTTTCAGTTTGGAGAGGGTTTTTTATTGTTGTTTTCCCCAGGATCCTTGCCATGTCCTCATCTTTTCCNCCCTTTCCAGAGCATTTGTAGGCCTTTCTTTTCCATTCCGCAAGATTTCGTTTCCTTTTCCAAAAGGAAAACTAAAACAGTTTTGTATTCCTTTGTGTTTATTTGAGAGAAAATTTCTAAGTTTCTTATCTTTATTTTCAAGACTACTTTACTTTCCATTTCTTATACATTCTTGTAAGTGCTTATCACTATTTTATATGGTAACACACAGGGGAAAATATATTATCAACAACAACAATAATAATAATAATAATAATAATAATAATAATAATAATAATAATAATAATAATAATAATAATAATAATTAATAGTAACAATAATAAAATTTCAAATAAAAATTGAAAAATATTAATAATGATTGTGGTAGTTGTTCTGTAAATTTCTGGAGAAATATCCAAGAGTTGTGGGTCACATTTTTCTTTCTGTACTAATAGCACTTATACAACTAGATGCTACAGTGCATTAGGTGTCCCATGGCAACGCATGGAGGGCTGCAGAGCTGACTTCAGTGAGAAGGGACCAGGGCTGCTATGCCAGAGAGAAGTAGTTCTGGAATGGACATCAAGCTCAGACAAGAAGCAGGGGAAGTCAGAGATCCACGTGGCAGAACAGGTATTCCCTGCAGTCCATGGTGGAGCAGTTGGATATTACCTGATAGAGATCATGACCCACAGAGATCCCATGCTGGAGGAGACCTTTTTCCTGAAGACCTTGAACATATGGGAAGGATCCACCCTGCAGCAGTTATCTTTACCCCTCACCCCTCCACCTACCATCCTCCCTGTACCATCCTTGGCAGAGGCTGTGACGAGGATGGGATAGAAAATTTAGGAATGAAGGAGTAAAGTTGAATGTTGGCAAAAATGGAGGGGAGGTGAGGACCTGTTTCATTGGTTTTTAACACTCCTGCTCTGGTTTTTTTTGGTAATCAAAATTATTCTTCATAAAATTACAGAATGATTGAGGATGGAAGGAGCCTCTGGAGATTTTTTGGTCTACTTCCACCTAGACAAGCAGGGCCAGCTACAGAAAGTAGAATGGTGTGGTTGGAAGGGCTTTTTAAAAATCATCTAGTCCAAGCCCAGTGCAATAGGCTAATATGAATCCACCACACAATTATTCCACTGCTTTCTCCTGTTTATGTGTTGACATTCATTGTGCCTTTTCTTCAGTGATAAATTATTTTGGAACAAAAAAGCTCTGGTTTTGATTGATATCATTATATGATAATTTAGATTGGAAAAGACCTCAAAGATAATCAATTCTAATTCTTAATCTAGAATCACCAACAATGAAACCAAGATCTTAATCTATGTCTAGGAATCCTACAAATCGGTTTTTAGTCTTCAGACTTGAGGGCCTGTACAGTCCCAGCTTGATGTCCATCTTTCTATATTGCATTTAATTGCCATTTATCTTTACTTTGATATCCTAAATCACATAGATAGACATCATCAGCCTCTAGATCTCTGGAAGCACTGACCAGAGAAAAGGCCAGGAAGCAAACCTACTAATGAAACTCAGTTTTTGAGTATATTTTTGTTAACAGACTCTCAAATAAAGTTGTAAACTTGAGGTTAGCATTCCTTGTTACTGAAACTAGAGAAAGGAAGAGTAAAACGTCTATTAACTTCTCCAGTCAATTTGCACTAGCAAGATTGTTCCAATGGTAATCAAGCTGCAGAAGAACAGCAAGAGGAGTAAATCTAGAATCCTATACTATACACACATTTTTTGGGGACAGTTGGTTCAAATGGTTCATGAAACTATATTTCTGTTCCAAATGACACCATAAATGAGACAATGCCTTACTTTTCTTATATTTTCATTATTTTTTTGTGGAAAAAGTCCACACTTTTAGAACAACTGACCAGTTATTAGTTATTAACAAGGTCATCTTAATTTAATGAGACCAATTGCATTTTCTTTATAGGAAAGTACTTTTATACTATGCTTAATACTAAAAACAAGCTTTGAAAAGTTATTTACATTTAAATTGAAAATAATTTGATACAAAGAGGGAAAGTCTTTTGAGAAGCAGCTTGGTTTGTTTAGCTTAAAGAAGAGGAGACTGAGGAAAGACCTCATTTCAGTCTACAGGTTCCTCATGAGGGGAGGTGGGGATCCAAATGCACTGATCTTTTCTCTCTGGTGACCAATTTTAGGACCTGAGGGAAGAACATGAAGCTGTTTTAGGGGAGACTTAGGTTGAAGATTAGGAAAAGCTTCTTCATCCAGAGGGTGATTGGGCACTTAAACAGGCTCCCCAAGGAAGTGGTCACCAAGCCTGCCAGAGTTCAAGAAGGCACATATAACTTTGTTTGGACAAGCTGGTTGAGCCCTGCATCTATCACTTTCCTGATAATCAAGGACTGCTGTTTTAAACAGTTTTCATTCCAGATAAGGGAAAAGGCTGATAAGAAGCAGATCCTGCAGAGATGGTGTAATGTTTTTTATCATGCTAATCTTCTCCCTTCAGATAAGACACAACTGCATCTGACAGTGTAAACTCCCCTGAAGTGGAAATATCAGGGTGTTCCCACACAAGACCAAATGTAAGAAGCTTGACAAACTCTTTGTTGCACAGCACATCCCCCATGGATTAAGTTGCAACCACCACTCTGCACACAGGCATCAAAATAGAAAAGGTCATCAGTGGATCCACAGGAGGCAATATCTTTCTGTTCTACTATCTTCTCTTGTGCTTCTCTTTCTATCCTTACATATTTTCTCCATTATGTTTTTATAGTAAAGGACAAAACCAAATACATATCTCCTTTCTGCTGCAACCAGATTGTTTTAAAATAAACCTGCCTCATATAAACACTGGTCATTCAGTGTTGTTTCACTTTAATTCACTCCAAGGGATCTATTAACACCAACCTTAGTTACTCTGCCTAAGAGGCAGGTCATAACAACATGGTGTGGCTCTTGGGGTTGTCCTGAGCAGGGCCAGGAATTGCTCTCAATGATCCTTCTGATCTAATTATTATCTTAAAAAGAGGCCAGTTTATAGTACATTTAAAATTTGCTTTACAAACTGGTATATTTAGTCCTTATCTTTATTCATGTGGAGGTTAATGAGAATCTGGCATCAATTTAAGAATTAATACCTAATCAAGCAAGACACCTGAGGCTGAGTAACTAGCAGGTGTTTCTTGAATTGGAACCTTAATGGCTCACCAATCAATAGAGTGCCATAAGTGTATTTCTTCTGCAATTCCAGTCAGAGCAGATGTGTTTAAACAGAAACATAAGTGTGCAATAATTAGCTAATTCAGTGTGACTAGCAACAGTTATCAGTTCAAAGGACAGAGGATACAAAAGTAAGGAAGCTTTAACAGAATACATGGATTCTAATCATTACTCTCAAATTAAATATTTTCTCTCCTGATAAAATACCTCTAAATATGTGAAAGGATTTAACTATTTGCTATGTATACTGTACTTAATTATTTT
Source organism: Urocynchramus pylzowi (assembly GCA_013397555.1). Taxonomy (NCBI): domain Eukaryota; kingdom Metazoa; phylum Chordata; class Aves; order Passeriformes; family Fringillidae; genus Urocynchramus; species Urocynchramus pylzowi. The sequence goes on along the minus strand of VZRH01002296.1, from coordinate 2,005,739 downwards.
CTCACTGATAAAAACTAATAACTACCCTGCAGTTTAAACTTTATACACAGAAGGATCTGTGTTGGAAGGAGCCCTAAAGTTCATCTTCTTCAAACCCCCTGCCATGGGCAGGTGGCTCAAAGGGATTGTAGGTCACATTGTAAGATCTGCCTCTTGAAGGCAGTCAAAAAGGATCTGAGGGCTAGGAGGCAGGAGGCTGAATAACATCACTGGAGCTAAAAAGTCATTCTTGTTTTTAGGAATTCTCAAGTACTGCTTATTAGGACAGGAGAGGGTGGTCAAACATTGGAACAGGTTTCCTAAAAAGATTGTCAATGCCCCAGGCTTGCCAGTGTTTAAGAGGCATTTGGGCAATTTTTGGTCTAGTCTGAAGTGGCCAGGCAGTTCAACTAGTTGCTCAGTCTTTTAGTGTAAGAGAAAGCCTGAAGAAATGTTAATACTCCTTCTTATCCAGACTGCTGTTACACAAGAGAGTTCAGAGAAAGAGTATTTTAGGACTAGATGAATTAAAACAAGAATATCCTTTTTAAACCAAACAACTACCTGAAACAATAATGTATTTAGTTTAGAAAGAAAAAAAAAAGGTATATTTTTAAGGAAATTACATGGATAAAGATTGCTTATATTTCTAAGTACTTCAGAAACAAAAACTGGAATTCTGAGTACTCCATGTATATATAATAAGTGACTAAAAATACATAAAATACTGAATACAATAATTCTGTTGCCTAAAGAAAAGCTTTGACTTTCAGCTGAGATGCCTTGAGATTTTAGCCATCCTCACCATTCTCTTAGACATGACACAGGACCTGTATAAAACCCATCTGCTCCTAGAATGGCATCTGATGACAAAGTGGAATAACATTTTTTCATTTTTCTGGGGACCAAAGCCCACCTATTCTGATGGGAGTGATAGTTTGATAAACTGGTCAACGTAATAAAGCATTTTTGGTGGTTTTTTTTAAGTAAAAAATTACTTTAAAGATACCTTTGTCTAATATAATTGCAAAAACTGAAATTTGCTTCAGTCTCTTATCTTTAAAAATTTATTCAACATAAATTATTATTTTGTCTAAAATAGCTTCAGTTATTGTATTTAAAATTGGGAAATCAGAAACTTTTTTCTATGGATCTTTCAAAATTAAGACTTCATGTTTTTATTTAGTGAGCAACAGACTGACTCAAACATTCTATTCTATTTAGTCTGGGTAAGACTGCTTTAAGAATTATCTAAACTGAAACTATTAAACTTAAGAGGTAGAAGCAAGAAAAGAGTAAGTATAGTAATATCAGCCTTTGGGAGCCTGCTTAATTTGTATGAATTGTCTTTAATGAAAGAGTATGCTTGTTTTCTTCTTTTACACTGCTAGCATAAGACAATTAAATAAAAAGAAAACAAAAATTATTGATTTCAGAGAAGACATTAGGATATTTTAATGGATAATCTTAAAAGCAATTGAGTTTGAAATTAATCCTTAAAACCTCAGGGAAGTTAATTTTTATGGACTATATAACTCCTAATAGGGAAAAAATGTATACTGTCATAGAATAGAAATTAAAACATTAGCATGTACTTTACTGATAGCTGACAAACTTTTTTTTTTCTGCAGTCTGGCCACATTTGTCAGCCATACCAGGTAAGGTTCACAAAGACAGAGGATTTTATGTACCTAAACTGTTCTACTTTCCAGGGAACTTATAGCATCAATTTCCAATGGGATGAAAAGCAGGCATTAGACACTTAAAAGTGGATGGAACACCTCTGCTACGAAGAAAGGCTGACAGAGTTGGAGCTGATAATCCTGGAGAAGAGAAGGATCCAGAAAGGCCTCATAGAGTTCTGCCAGTACCTGATGGGGTGCTATGAGAAAGCTGGAGAGGAAACTTTTTGCAAGGGTATGTAGAGATAAGGCAAGGGGTAATGCCTTTAACTGAACAGGGGTGGGTTTAGATAAGATATCATGAAGAAATTCTTTTCTGTGAGGGTGGTGAGACACTGGAAGAGTTTGCCCAAAAAAGTTGTGAATGTCCCATCCCTGGAGCTGTTACAATATATCCTTCCTTTTCTGAATAAACCCTACTCTGCTTCGGAAAGCAGACCAAATTACATAATGGGAGTGAAGTTCAAATAACATGTAATAAAAACTGAACTGATCTCCATGGAGCAAGAATGTCAACCTAAAATTGGATTTCAACTGATTAGATAATTTCATCTGTCACTTGGAAATTTTCTTGATATATGCATACTTGAAGTCAGCAAAACCTACCCATTAGTTTAATTACAAAAGAAAGCGTATTTCTGAGCTAAGTAAGTGATTCTATATAACAGAAAGAATAAATTAGACCACTAGAGTTAGTTAGTAAACAGAAAGAATAAATTAGACCACTAGAGTTAGTTAGTAAAGGGTTTGTGATAAAGATACTGATACTTAAACTAGAAGCCACAAAGTCTGAACAAAAAAAATTCTGCAGTGTTGATGGTATTTCATCACAGAGTTTTAAATGGTTAAAAACTCCCATATTTAGTATATTTTGCAAGTGAATAAAGGTAAATTCAGAAGAATAAAAAAACCAATTTTCATAATGTTTTCATTTAGCAGAATTTGCTTTATTTGTTTAGGACAAATAAAAGGGATTAACATTCTCCTCATATAAAATATTTTGAGTTATTCCTAGTTTTAAAAATATAAGTACACAAAATTTCAAAGAGAGGAGAGCTGTGAAACACATCTGTGTCTCAAATCCCATTAACATGAGTAAAAATGTTCCTCCTCAATTATGATACAAAATTTAATTCACTTTTAAAAAAATTTATTATAATTTTATTGAAATAATGATCAAGTGTTTCCATTTGCACAGGTAATTTGCTTTCATTAATCACTTAGTAATTAAAAAATAAGTGAAATTGTGATTTAGCATTTGTTAAACATTTCAAAAAATCAGTGCTCTAAGTTTATTTTCCATAATTCTATTAGATTCTAAACTAATGACTTTGTATTTCTTAGTAAAGGTACCTGGTTTTCAGATGGAATTTAGATGGAAAACTATATGAAAGGAGTATTTAAAGATTCATTAAAAAATTGGTATTTTCTCCTTCATACTGTCTGGTTTGTTTTTGAGAATTTTTAGAAGAATTATGTCATGGAAGAATATAACATTGAGAATATCCACTAGAGCCTTTCGATTTTTGATGGTTCTGTCACAGAACACAACAGATGAAAGAGGAAGAGACCAGAGGGACTGAAATACACTGAGAAAATATTTTTGAGATTCTGTTTCTGAGAAATCCTTTTATAATGTAAGACTTTGAATAGTGAAAGGAAAAAAAATGGAACTATTTCAATACACTGAATGAGTTGTAAGCATTCTTGAAGGGTTTAAAAAAATGAAGGCCAAATCATGCTGTACTTCTGTCAATTCAAAACCCATTTGTGATGTTTCTTGTCTCTATTACATACATGTTCCATAGCTATACTTTGAGCACTTTGCCCTGTTGTAACTACTGTACTGAAATAGACAGAGAATCATCCTTTGCTACAATTGTTTTGGAAAGCAAGCAAATTCTACTACAATGTCCTATGAACTACACAAAACTGAGAAGAAATAATTGAGATTATTGTGTAATTAACTTGATCAGTAATTTTCATTTTCTGAAGAAAGTAACACTTCACACTATTATATTTTTTTTTAAAATAATGAAAATATTGAAATTAATTGTTTCATATCTTTGCTTCATTTAATTTTTTTCAAAATATGTGGTTTCAACTTTTTGTTTTGTTGTAATATACTTAGACTATTACATCAAAGTAATGCATTTCTACATTAATCTCATATGAGTGAAACATCAAATTAAGACAGGATCAGCAAGCATTTTCCCATGATTTCAAAAAGAATTATTTGAATATGTCTAATGTTATTTCTTTAGAGAAACGTCGGGTATGAAAAGAAAAAAGAAAAAAAATAGCCTTTTCTTCCAATTTAGAGTTTAAAATGTCAAGTTTATTACTCCCCAACTGCAGAAAAAATATTGAAAAATGTGGAGGTTTAGGGATGAATTTTTAAACTATCTCACTAATGACATAGATCTGGAGATTCAGCAAGATGAAGCACTGCCATTAGGTTGTTCCCAACCCTTCTCTTATTTGCCATAACAACAGCATGAACATGTTCAGTCTAGTGTACCCATAAAGCATTGCAGCTGTGAGATAATCTTTAGCAGTATAACTGGTACTTGCTATTCAACAGAAAATCATAATTGTGTTTTATGGGTATGCAAGGAAATGTTTCTGTAAAAAAAATCAACAAACAAACAAATAACAAAACCAAAAAAAATCCCCACCAAAAATCATAATGTGAGATTAATTTTTCCTTTTGTACTCTCTACGTTTGTGCTAGTTTAAAACTCAGCAAGAAAATTAAGCCCACTCAAACCACACCCTTTCAATAGGGGAGGAAAAATACTAGGAGTGATTATAAATTTGCAACAATAAATTTACAATTTATGACTGAAGAAATCACAAAACCCACGACACTATTAATAAAATATTGTACAAAAGAGTGAATCATTTACACACAAAAAGGATATTGACCACCAAAAGATGTTGCCTGATCCCCTAGAACAAAGACAGGGTGGTGGCCATTCCTGCCCTCTGTGCCACATGGGCCCCTTGAGAGCAAAGCCAAAATGGCAGGGGGTTGTCACTTGGGATCACATGGCTGGAGGGAAAAAAACAAACAGTGTGACAAAAGAGTTTCTGTGGTTAAAGCCCTCATCCAGCCAGAAAACAATGGAAAATGGGCACAGCAAAACCTGGAAGGCTATTTTGTTCTGAAGGAGCTCTGTTGCTAAACTGCTCTGTCCATGCCAGCTGGCAGGGGCTTCCACTGGAAATGTGAAGTCAGGCAGGGGCTGGAGATTTGTGGGAGACTCCATCTCCATCGTGAGCCCAACGATTCCGCCTGCGCTTTCCAAAGGGCACAAAACCAATCCCTTCTGCAGGGGGCAAGACAAAAACTCCCTCTTCTGGAGCTTGGTGTTCCCTGCTGAAGACTGTCCCCATCATGGTGATGTGTGTGGTGTGGGATAAACAGCTCTAAACCTCCCCCATGTATCCCTGTAGCTGGGGGAGCCTTGAAAGAAGTTCTTCATATTTCATGTAGAGGACCTAATGCTCATGTAAGATCAGTTCTTACAAAAGGAAAAACCATCCTACCAAAACCTCCAAACCCCCTCGAAACACACACAAGTGTATTAAATAACAATAGTTAGAATATGTTCATTCTAAGCTACCAAACAGGAAAATGCTGAGTGAGCAGCATTAATTAAAATACAATAATATTTATTAACAAAAAATGGAGCTGCTGTAATTGTGTGACACCAGCTTTCAAAGAAAAAAAAAAAAAATACCATTGCCCCTTTAAGACAGCTGCAAAAATTCACAGTGAAGAAAAAAAAGAAATTCATTATGATTTTAAAAACTTCAGTTTTATTTCCCTAGTAAACACAATATTCTCTTATATTTCAATTTTATAATGGCTAAGTTTGTACTTAATAATAATCATTATGTGTTCTCTTTGTATGGATTCCTTACAGAATAGTTTTCAAAATTGCTTAAAATCAGTCAAAATATGGATCTCAACCTGGTACATTTCCAATATCCCTGTGAACAGCAATAATTTTTACCTTATTACAAATATTCATAATGATTCAGTGTAAGATAATTTTATGAGAAAATGGATGTCCTTCTCATTTCTGAATAATACCATTGTTCCATTTCAACAGTTGAATAATGCAGTTCAAAATGCAAATTACTCTTCTTTATTCCATTAGATTTATGCCAAATATTACCATTAAAAGTCAGATAGTGTTGCTATGAAAAGTTATAAAGAAAGGCCAGTGTAACCAATTATCAGTATTTTGCATGTTCTTAGCTGGTTTTCTTATTATGAAAGTATGGAGAAGTTACATTGTGTTTGTGCCCCATGTGCTATATATTTTGTTCCTATTTGATTTGCTGTTTGCCAAAACTATGATTAAATAAAAAAAATTATCAAAATCATGGTACTTTAAAGAGCTATCTTACACTCTCAGAAAGTTATTATTTTTCTTAAAAAATTATCATTGTCTTATTCAGTTGTAACTGCATCTACCTAATATGTGATTTGTGATATGGACTAGGTTGATCAAAAAAAAAAAAATCTTTCAATTTATGTTTTGAAGTTTTATTGACATTGCTTGAAAATCACATGATACTAGAGTACTTGGTAGGTACTGCCAGTATGTTTTTATTCAAGATTTTTGGAATCACGTTCATCATATCCACAATCTTGGCTTGAAATATGCAAAAAAACTAAAAAGGGCAAAAAAATGTCTTAGAGGAGGAGATAATATTCATCTATTTTGGTTATGAAAATATGTGTGCCTTGTGGTGTTTTTTTCATAACCTGTCAGTGTAGTCATTTTCTACTTTCTATTCTCTGTGGAATGACATTAATGCTTCATTCCAGAATCACCACAGAATATCTTTTCTTGCTGCTTCATAGAGAAAGCAGCAAGTAAGTGCAATATGGTAATTATAATAAGAATTGTCAAGAATATTACAATGATTTATGTCTGTGAATAAAAATTTAGCTTTCTTTCCACAAAGATCTTACAATTGTCTCTTGTTCAGAAAGCACTTTACTATCTTGCTCACTTTGCAAATCCTATTGACCCCCCCCCAATACTTCATATCTCAAAAAGCTTTCAAGGCTCTGCCTCCTCGACCTTCATTGTCCTTCTTTGACCTGGATTAACATGATACCCAGAAACGCTTCCTTCATGCATGCCGAATGCCTAATGACATACATCTTTCAATAATTTATTCCAGTGCAACACTCTCTTTTACAATATGCCTTCACAAAACATATCAGACAGTGTAATTTAATCATCAGTAATACTTAGCAGAATATATTGAAATTATTAAAAAAGATTATGCTTATTCAGCTTCTCTCTTCTATCAAGTGTGACTACCGTGTCATAAGGGAATGCAAATGACTTAATTAAAAATGTTTTATATAAATGATTTTTATGAATAGCTTTTAATTTCAACAAATAAGAGAACAGGTGGATATTTCTTTAGAATACTGATTGTGAAATAAAACCATAGTGTCTTTGTCATATAGGAGTATTTTAGGCATTTGTAACAGATGTGAGGCTGAAACACCATTTTTGCTAAGGGATGTTATGAGGTCTCTGACTCTGGCAGGCTCTGGGGCCCAGGTGTTTCTCTGTCCTGGCTGCTGGAGCTCAGCCTGGTGCCCTGGAGGCCTGGGAGTTGTTTTCCCAAGCTTATGCATGCAGCTGCTTCTTTCCCATTTGGAGGCAGTGAGCCTGAGCACGTATTCCAGAGAGCCACTCCTGCACACACCGGGAACATTGACATGGCTGGCTGCAGTGGCGACTCTGGACAGGACACTCTCCTTAACAATCCCCAAGTATGGCACCACCAGGACTCACAGAAAACACAAATACACATTAAGGAGATAAAAAACATAAGTACAAATAACCAAGTACCTTTTCTCCACTCCAGTTGATGAGTACTGGGTTTCACTAATGAAAATACACACACATCCTCACTCATTCTCTAGGTTTGCAAGCATGTTCACATGCTCTAAAGCAGCACAATTCCTCTGTCCAATACCTCTGCCTGGATCTTGAGCCCTCTTACTCACTCCATAGGTCTCCTGCTCACTGGCTGATCTAGCCTGATGCTCACTAGCAAGCACCTGCACACTCATTTCAAAGGTACCCCACATTTGTGCATCTTTCCATGAGCCCCTTCCCTGCCTGATATCTCTGCCTGGACCTGGGTTCTCCTATGCTGTCTGGGACAGTTTGAAGTTGCTAGTAAGTTAGATGGACTCCCACCTCACACCTCCCAGGTTTGAGAAAAATGCACCTTCCTCTCCTCATAGCTGCTGACCCCCAGGCAGTCAGGCTCTGTGAGCCACTGTCCCAGCCCAGAGGCTTGCACCATGGACACACAGACCCTGTCAGACCTGTCACTCCAGCTGGAAGCTCTGAGCTCACCAACAGACTCTCCAGTTGCATCTGAGCACTCACACACGGGACTAATGGTGAGATTACAAAGATAGTTTAGAAAGTGTCTCGTAAGAAGGCAGGATAGACAGTGATTATTAGGCACAGGGCTTGGTCAGACCAATTTACTGATGACTTGCATACAGACAACTGGCTCCTCTTGTCCTTCCTCTTATGCCCCCTCCTTTTCTAAGTCTCTGGTCCCTTCTTTTTCTCTCCCTTTGAGCTTTCCTAAACATCCCTTAGTAAGTCTTGCAGAGTGCCACAGCCTGCCTCCAATATCCCTATACTTTTCGTTCTCTTGCCTCCCTGCTCTTGACAGCTATGGACTCCAGATTGACAGCCTCCAAAGTTGAGCCTGGAGTTTCTTAACGGGCCATCAATTACCATTCCAAGAGCTTTAGTCTTCAGCCCCCCTGTCACTTGTCTGTCAGAGTGGTGTCTCTGTCTGTTTCATTCATCACTTTGACTCCTGTTGAACTGGAAAGGGATCTTGATCTGATAACCTAAATGGAGCATATGCTCTCACATTCCACCTTCCATCACAGGCTATCAATGGGAAATTTAGTACGTGGTTTTAACAACACCTGTTAATAGGTATGTCTGCAAAAGTGATGTGCTTGCATTTACAGTCAGTTACTGAATTTGCCTAACAAATGTATATTTAAAAAATATGAAATTTCCAGCAAAACTGAAGGAATGACAAAAAAACAATTTTATCAAACAATGAAATTTCAGATGCACAATGAAACATTGTTACATCTTAAAAATTTTATGTACTGTGTACTTTTCAAAGGCCAGAATATTCTCACAATATTAGAGGAAATAAAATTTTCTATATGGTCTTTGAATGGAATGCAATTAAAATCCTTAATATTTTCTAATATCTAATATAATTTTACATTAGAATCACAAGATGTGCCTCATAGTTATTTGCTTACTGTCCTTTTTTTCACACATGTTCCTTAAAGGAGGATGAATTATGACAAGCACAAAAAAAGGCTAAGTGGAACCATGTGAGTCATTGTTTAAAGTTGTTTCACTTAAATGTAGCAATATATGGATGGTGGTGGTTTTACTTTTTTTTTTTTTTGTGCTGTGGGTTGGGACTTTATTTTCAGGTTTTGAACCTTCTATCGGAATTCAGGAAGTCAGATTAATGCTTCTTATTTTGTTAAATACAATACATTTTTTTTAACTTCAAGCTGTATGAAGGGCTGAGAAATTAAAAACAAAAAATAAAATAAGCCACAAAAAAAGCCCAAACAAATAAACTAAAAGACCTAGATGCACTATAAAATTCTCTTCAATAAAATAGTATTATACAATGCCATTTAGTCATACTGTAAAGATACATTATTTATGGCAAAGCTAAAGAGAGGTATCTGACAAATCATTCAGTAACTTCCTGAATGTATATTTGTCAGAACATGTTCAAATACTACAGCAAGTTTTGAACACTTTCTCTATGGGAGATACAGCCCAGTCAAGCAAGCTGCAGAGAAGAATTCACCACTGTCTTTCAGTTCTGATTTTATAAAAGTACTGTTAATTTGCTTTTTTAAAACAAGCCTTCAATTAAATCGTCCAACTTTTTACTTCACCTTGGATATAAAACCATAATGTCAGTTCAGTTGTTCCTATAACATAACTCTTGTAACTGAGAAATATTTCACTAGGTGATTCAAGCATAAAACTGGGTGATCATTATGATTTTCATATATTTTTCTCAGACAAATCTGAATCACTTATTTACACTAGTATCAGAGAAATTTTTCATAACAAGAGTAATCCACCAAAAAAAAAAAAGTAAAAAAAAATGTTCAGATATGTCATTACAGCAGAGAATTTAACTAGTAAAAAATTTAGATTATGTTCTGAAGAACATAAGGAATAAGAACATAAGGAATAAGAACTAGTGAAATTATACACTTTTGTGATTTAACTAAAATTTTTTTATATAAACCATACTTGATGTTAACATCCTCTTGCAAATATGAAGTGAGAGGATAGTTATTAGGATAGTAGGATAGTTATTAAAATGTGTTTAAAAAGAACCTCAAATAATCTTAGAATAATTTTGATTGTGTATGTAAAGGTGATTTTACATATTTTCTTACTGAAATTCTCGTTGCCTAATAATTACTATAAATTTTCATTAATCATTTTATTTTTTCTATTTGGGAAAAATAACATCATTTTACAGACTAAGAGCTAGAACATGTCATTAGTCTCTTTAAAATATCCCTCTGATCTTGTAAGTCCATGCTGGACAAATATTGTTTGTCTTGATATATACTGGTGTTGCTTAAACACAAAACAAAACAAACAAACAATTCCCAAAACAAACAAAAACCCCAAAAGAAGCTAAACTGAAAAATGAGAGACATCTACCTCAACTTCAGTAATGTAAAAGTTCAGTCTGGACCTTCATACAAGAATTATCTTCCCTATTCCAGGTCATTCGTTATTACAGGGACTATTGCCCCCTGCATCTTGTGTCCACTGTGTCGATTGATTGAATTTGCTAGTCTAAAGTCAACTGAGATAAACCTTATCTCAAAAAAATTACTGAAAATCACAAGCATGTCTGTAGATAATGAGAACATGTGTCTAGCTCAGGGTCTTACCCCTTATCCTCCATACATGGTAGAATATTACAAATATTGAAGTTAAAGACTGTTTAAAAGAAATAAGTACAAAGGAATCAAACAAAACATGTCTTTCAGTCAGTGAGGTGAATGCAAAGGAGACAGGTGTTTCTCCACATGTCATTAATTAGCAACTTGAATGAAAACAAACCAAAATTATGATCATAGGATATTTTTCTCTCAGATACAATGGGACAAAACTATGAACCTGCAATTTCTTTAGAGAAAAAAAGGTGTCAGTAAGAAAAGATTGTAAGTACTAGTAATTCTTTTCAAAAAAAAGAAAGCATTTCTCCATAGTCACTTCTGAAGAATTTTACAAAAACATCTTGAATGTAGGAATATGTTTATTGATAAAGGGAAGATAAAAAAAAATGTAAAGTAGGATTTTTCTCTGAATACAGAATCTGGGAATCTAGATGTCTGGCATTTGTAGTACACTATTTTAAAGGCTATCACTCATAGGCATATACATTATGGAACATGTGGTACTTTTAAAAACAACATGAAATTCTACCAGTTATAAAATCTCAATCTTTCTATGCATGAGCAGGTTTTTTTTTATTCTTGTTACTATTAAAGAAGGCCTTAACACTGAGAAAGTATGCTGGACTATTCAGCTCTAGTATCATCTAGATACCATATTTAGATCTAGTATTGTCTAATTCCATGGAGATGGTGTTACATGACTCATGGAGCAGCTAGGAGGGACACTATGAATCTTGGGTACATCTTTTGTAGTCCTGTTGTGTCAATTGAGTGTGCTCTTTGATAATCAAGCATCTCTGTTTCCTTGGTACAAAGCAGAATTTTAGTATAGAGTCTTAAATTTTTAATTCTTGGGCTGCAGGGACATAAGCACAGTTCTGTGAATCTTATTCTCTCTGACATGCATTTACAGTAATGTTCTTACAGTCATATACCTGAAAATGCCATAATTGACTTTTAGTTCCTCACTGTTAATTTATAGCATCTGATGATGTTATATTTAATGTCTATTCTTTTAGAGAGAGAGTTACAGGTAAATTAGACTTTGTAATAGACCATATGCTTTTAACCCTTTTTTCTGATGGTAAACCATTAAGACTTCATATATACACTTCACACAAATATCCCTCATTTGAGAAGAAGTTAGCAAAGATTTTATTTCTCTAGAAGAAAATATAGTCAAAATGAAGTAAACCATCCTTTTCTGCAGGAAATATTCTACTTCAGTAGAGATTAGACTACAGTAAAAAAAATCTAAGCTATCTAATTTGTATTCTCAGAAGACAGCCTAAAAGGTCATGTTGATTCTTCATTACATTAAAAAAGAACAACTTTAGAAAAGGTTAGTATAATTTGGGTTCTCTGGGTTGTATTGTTGTTGTTTTTAGTGGTGCTTAAAAAACCCCTTCTAGCCTAACACTTGGACAAAAGAAAAATCACTTACATTACTGACCTAATAGGTAGTTTCAACTCATAACTGCTCACCTTGTAAAACTGATAGCATAAAAATATATTACTTATCACAGTGTAGACTTGAATTAAACATGTTTGCTTGTATTTTTTTAAAGTTGTATTGCATGGGTTAAAAATACACTATAATTTAGATTGGGAAATTATTTGGAGAATAATTACCTGCAATATAATATCAATACTATTGAGGAATACAATATTGATCTATAATAGTCAAACATGGCCATGAAGAGCTTCCTAAGGAGAAGAGAATGAAAAATCATACTGAACATAATAATAGTAATTCCTTGGATATAATAATGAATATAATATGGTTTTATATGTGTGTATACTTAAGTTCATATATATATATCCATGTGTCTATATGTAGATTAGTATCAGTATTCATTCATTCATTCATTCATTCATACAAGTTACATCTATGTTCTTGAGATTCACCTTGCCTTAAAAATATGAATTAAAAAACCTGGAATCACAGCAAAGACAAGAAAATTACTCAAAGTCATTCAATGATTCCATAGAAGTGAAAAAAAGGGAACATTCAGTTGCTAACTTTTCAGTGGCCAGCATAGCTAGATACTGCTGTCTTTAGCAACAGAAGAAGAGGATGGAACTGCCATGTATGTGCTAAACACAAAGAGAAAGGATTAAAAAAAAGTCAGTCTAAAAACTTTTCCATCTTCCCTTTCCAAAATCACCAAAGCCAGAAATGGAATTAAAAATGCTGGTGAACAGCTGTTGTGGTGAGGGATGTGTTGAAGGAGCTGTCAGACAGCTAAAGGAAAGGGAGCAAAGTAAACTGCTTTCTCCTTACAATACTCCCAAAGGTACGATAGTCAGAATATGCAAGCAGAAAAAAATTAAAAATTTAAAGGAGCTACTGTAGGATCATAACTATTTTAGTTACATGTGATTTTCATCCAAAGGAGTTTTGACCTTTGATGTACCCCTGTTTTATAACAACAAATATTTCTCAACTGACTGAAACACTACCTCTTATGGCTCAGTTCATTGATTTTGACCTGCTCTGTGTGGGATTTTTTTTCCATATTCTCGTTTGACCAGGTAAAAAAAGGCTAATAATACAGAGGTCAGAAAGAAAATGATGAAGGGTTAGAGGGAAAGCAACGAAGGACCAGTGACAGTGAAGTAAATCTGCATTGACATGGCCTGACACAAGAGAGAAATCCAGACGCTTAGTCCATCATTTTTGGGTTTTTTTTCTCCCTTTAAGAAACATTTTCTTTGTACCAGAGGAAAAATCTTCATTGACTCCCTCTTCCTCTTAAAGTATATCAAATTTGAATAACATATGAACATTACAAACTGTGAATGTTTTAATGGCATAAGCAAATAAATCTTGCAGGTGTAAAGAAAAATTCCATCCCTTTTCTGCAACTGTGTATTTTGAAGAACGCTTTGTAAACAAGAATATTCAGCTGTATTCAAAAATATTGTCTTGAAGGATATTACAGTAAAAGCAAACTTACTTTATTTTCTTAGGCTTTTCAAAACAGGATTTTCTAAGCAAGGAGTAATTCTTCCTGTGCACTGAAAAGATTTAATGAAGCTCCTGTGGGGGAAAAAAGCCTCAGGCTCTCAGCCAACAAGTATTCCACCATTTGAATAGTTCCAGTAATATGAAAGAAATATGTGCAGATAGTTAAAACACTGACCAAACAAGGATTTCAATTCATTAAAGTTTAAGACCAGTGAGAACCCCTAAATCTTCCTGGCCTACATTTCACAAGCTGTTGCCTTTCTCCTAGTTATTTCTGGAGTCAGACTGATATCTTAATTTTGATGTCATCATAGCTATTTCATTTAGGTTTTTCCTGAAGTAAATCTCCATGTTTGTTTTTGTCATGTTTTGCTTCACTAGATAAAACTGATGCCTCTAGTAATTGATATATTCTCCTTTGAAATGTACTTTTTACTGTAGTCATTTCACCCTATTCTGTTTTGTACAGCTTGCCACCATTTATTACTCATCCCAATCCAAAAGAAACTGAACTGTCTCAAAAATTTAAGGATATTTTCACCATATATTAAATAACCATGATTTCTCTCTATTTGACAGTACCCGTGACATCTCTGTCCTCATATTTATATTTATCTCAAAAATTCTGAATGAGTGTAAATCATCTGCCACAAGGTGAAGCCTATCCAAAAGCACTTCCCAGACAAATTCCAGCTCTGGCTGGATTAAGCAGGTATGAGATGGAAAGTGGAGTTACAATTAATTACTATGATTTTATGTCCACACTTTTCTGTAATAAATGTTGGACTAGAGACAGAGTCATGACAGACATCCTAGTTACCATAGTCTTAACTTTGAATTTTTCATAAATATGAAGACAGCCAAAGGTAATTTTATGAGACTATGTGATTTTTGAGGACACTTACAGTATCAATCAAATATAGGAAGGGTCATGGAGACATACATCCAAAAGGTGAAGTGCTGGGTTATGTACGTGGATCACAAGAAACCCAGTGTATCACTACAGGCTTGGGGGAGAGTGGTGGAAGGCTGCTTGTTGGAAAAGGATCTGGGGGTGCTGGTTGACAGCCACCATGAGCCAGCATGTACCCAGGTGACCAAGAATGTCAATGTCAGCCTGTATCAGAAGTGGTGTGGTCAGCAGGACCAGGGGAGCTGTCATCCCCCTGTAATCAGCATTGATGGGGCTACACCTCAAGCATTTTGTTCACTTTTGGGCTTTCCATTACAAGAAATACACTGAGGGGCTGGACCAAATCTGAAGAAGAGCAACAGGGATAGTGGAGGCTCTGGAACACAAGTCCTATGAGGAACTGCTGGGGGAACTGGGTTTGCTTATCCTTAAGAGAAAAAAGAGCTCAGTGGACAGCCTGAACAACCACCTGAAAGAAGGCTGTAGAGAGATGGGGGTCAGCCTCTTCTCCCAGACAGCTAGCAACAAGACAAGGGTAAATGACCTTAAATTGCATCAGGGGATGTTCAGGTCTAATACCAGGAAAAATGCTTTCACTGAAAGAATGATCAGAACTGGAAGAAGCTCCCCAGGGAAGTAATGGAGCCACCATCCCTGGAAGTTTAAATAAACAAGTTAACATGGCACTTCAAAAAATGGTTTAGTGGGTATGGTGATATTGGTTTTCCAAACTTAATGATTCTGTTATATACATATGTTTTCCATTTACTATTTTTCTTTACTTGTGCTTATCAAAATCATTAGGCATGTATCTTCTCAAATCAGGGAAGCATTAATTTTGCTGTTCTCAAGATCCTTAAGTTTTCCTTCTAAAATATTCCAGCACTAAACCAGAGCTTAAAATATGAAACCTTGAAAAAATTTAAAATTTTCTTTTTCCTAGATGAACATTTATGGACAGAGTTTGCACTATAAAATATAATTGGCACAACACTAAAGGAAATCAATACATCTTCCTTTGACAATAGTCTACAGAGAGTTCAGCCCTTATTTGGGCAATGCAATACACAAAACCTGCCATAAACACTAATATGCAAATTTAATCACTTATTTATTTTCTGGTTCTGAATAAAAAACCCCATATTTTACTCTGCCTTTTCTTCAGTGTTGTCTTATTGTCTAAGTGATTCTTTTGTTGAGTGTGCTTAAAAGTCTCTTCTGTTGCTTTAGTCTTGATTGAAAGTTCAGTCGAGGGTTTATGGACAGCTAGCTAAAAATCATAAAAGATTTATTAAAGATGTTTTGCTAGTGCCTAAGAGTTTTACATATTGCTTTCTGGTTCTTAGAAATCTCCTTATGAACATTTTTTTTCTCATTTTAATTTCACAGACCCTACTGGTTGATGGTCGGCTTGCTGCTTCTTTATGTTTGTATTAAAAAAAAACTGAACAGGGAAAATAGAAATATAATTTTGTGACACCTACTTTAAAAGAGTAATCTATATGTGTAAGAAATGTGTCAGCAGTTTAGCTTAAGCAGCCATGAAAGTAGTGTAAGAAAAGTATGGCAAAGATGATGAAATTTTCAAAGGCAGTAAAGCAGATTAAGAATAAATAAATAAATAGACTCACACAAGTAAGTATTAAGTATCACTTCGTCTTTTTCATTCTTGTCTTTGTCAGAATATTACAGAACTGATCTTTTGACCTAACTGTTTTTTTTTTTTTCTTTTTCCTTCTAGGACAAATTTTTAAAAAGTGTAAGAAATATAGAATATTGTGTCTGGCTTTTCCTCGTATTGTTATTGATTAATCATAGCAGCCTCCTCACTATCAGCATTTAATACCTCAATTGTTCTAAAGTAGTTTTTCTTATTTTATGGTATCAATTATGCAAGAATAGAATAACACTTTTACTATAACATATTCATATTAGGAATTCGGTTTGTGTCTACTTTTACTGATATCTAATCTAAAGATGCCCATGCAGCGTTAATTGTATTACCATTTCAAATATATTGTCTTTTCTAGAGCCTACTAGAGAATGGATTATTGAAATATTCATACAGCTGTTCCATAACAAATAAACAATTTATCTTTCAGTTTAGTATTTATAATTCAGTAATGTCAGGGACAATCTATGTTACACCCATCTCATATAGAGATCTCATAGAAACAAACTTAATGAAACACAGATATTTTATGCACGCTGTACATCAATGTGCATTTCAGATTAAACTATTCCCAAGTCTGCTGCATTATAATTGTTATTATCTTGGGAGCTATTTAATCAAAATTGTTCTACTTAATTGTGCCGCAAGAGGAAACATTAAAAAAATCTTCAGATGTTCAGAGAGACTACATAGTAGGCATTTATTCTTACACAGAGGAATGAAAGAGGTATTTGCAATTTCTTCCAGTATGACATTTTTCAAATTGAGGTGGAATATCATAGAATAAAATTGTTTTCTATTTTCAAAAAAAGGGTTATTAGAGAATGATAAAATACTCTTTTGTGCCATTTCTAATAAATTTGCCATTTTCAATACACACATTTTTATAAGAGCTATTAAGACAGATAAAATTTCTTTTTTGGCAGAAAGAAGTGGTCCTCTGATGGTTGAAAGTTATTGATTGTGAATTTCCAGAAATAAATTTATGCTTGATTTCTCTCTAATCCGACGAAATCAGGAAAAGGTAACTATGTGAGAAAAATCCTTACACTCTTCATTACTTTCAATACCTACTGCTGCCCACTCATAGATTTGAAGGCAAGTCACAGTAATCTTTATCTCTCAGCCAGTCTCAGTGTAATAAATCTTTTATTTTCAGTACTAAAAAAAAAAAAGAAGAAAAAAATGTCATCATCTTATTTTGAAACAAGTTCCAAAATCTGTCTCTTCACAGTCTGATCCGGACAAACTGAGTATATTTGATTAATATCTATTATGCTAATATTTTTTTTGGTATTTAATTATTTTTATGACATGTAAGATCAATGTGTGTCTGTTGATCAAGTCTTTTATTCTGTTTTGAAAATCCCTTTGCAAGACTTGCACCTAATTTTTTGCATCACCATGGTGGTAAACTAGAAACTGAAAGAGAAGACAACTAAAGAATATTGTTAATATTGAGTAAAATACAAATCCTCAAACAGCATGAATCTTCGAAGAACACAAAACCCTTGTTCCTTAATTTACCAAAAGGTTTTCCAACCATGAACATAAAATAAACATTATTTATACAAAATCATAATTAGTAATAAAATCATAATTAATAACTTTAAAATATTTGCGGATAGCTCTTAAGTGACCTCACAAGTTTTCCAAGACAACAGAGACTAAGCATAGTGTACTTCAAAACAAGTACTTTTAAATGATTTTATTTATATTGAACTTGGAACTGTAATTGAAAGTCGTGGCTACTTTCTTCTTGCAAAAATTATTGTGAGTCTTAAGGTATTTTTTTTTTCTTTTTATTAACCCTACTGTCTCTCAGACTTTCTTCCTATAGTCTACATTCCATGACTGATGCATAAGTTAGTGCCACCTAAAAATACAGTACTCAGTAGGACGTTGATATTTGGAAAGGGACTGAAGGATGCATTTGCTTTGTTTTTTCCTGACACTTTGTGTAGAAAAGTTCTTGATGTTGTACACAAAAGAAATTGAGCAGATTGTTTAAAATATTAAGACTGTAATATCAGAGCACTCAATAGAAAAAATTGATGTTAGCAACTTGAATGAACACAGCCACAAAAAAAAAAATTGAAAAAATTGCTTGACCATTACAAGTAAGTGCCACATAGCAGTCTGAGCTGCCATAAGTCTTTCCCATGAAACACACTGAAAAACAAGAGTTTATTTTAGGAACATAAGATCATAGAATCATAGAATACTTTGGGATAGAAGGTACCAAAAATATTACCTAATTCCAAGTTCTACTGCCACCAAGCACCCACCCATGGGCAGGGACACCTAACACCAGACCAGGCTGCTCAAAGCCCCACCCAACCTGGCCTTAAACCCTTCCAGGCCTAGAGCATTCACAGTTTCTCTGGCCAATCCAGTCAAGTGTTTTGGCACCCACACAGGAAAAAATTTCTTCCTAATATTCAGTCTAAACCTACTTTCAGTTTGAAGCCATTCCCCTTTGTCCTATCACTACATATAAAGTCTATTTGTAGAAAATCCCCTTCCTTATTTCTTGTAGGTCCCCTGTAAATCCTAAAAACTTCAGTTTGGTCTCCCTGGAGCCTTCTCTTCTCCAGGTTGAAGAATGTGAACTCCCTCATCTTCTATTAGCAGAAGTGCTGCATTCCCCTCATAGTCTGTGTGGCCTCCTCTGAACCCACTCAAGCAGGTCCTTTTTTTTTATGTTGGATGCCCCAGAGCTGCACGCAGTGCTCCAGGTCAGCTCTAGCAGAGAGGGCAGTGTAAAGGGGAAGAATTCCCTTCCTGGACTTGCTGGTCACACTTCTTTTGATGCAGGCCAGCTACATTTGGCTGTCTGGGCTGCAAGTGCACATTTCAGGGCCTTGTCAATCACTTGTCAGTCTCCTTGAGGAGATACACTGATAGAAAGCACAACCTTCCTGTGGACAAAGTGAATTCCCTAAGAAATAGAAAGGTGTACTTAAAAGATTTAAATCTGTTTGTGTCCTTGTCCCAACATACTTATGCAAAGCAGATGCAAGGGTTACTGCTGTGAAGTGGTGATTATAAATGCAGGTTGTATAGTACACTAATCTGTCTATAATATAACATCTTTGATTAAGAAAAACTGTAATTTGTGTTTCATACAGAGATTAATATTGTCACTGATAGAAATATAGATAAGTATTTAATGTTTTCACTATAATTTGTCATTAATGACCCACCTCATGCCACTCCTGTGGATTCTGAAAACTGTTTTCTTCTTAATATTATAATTGCATCTTTAAAATTATACAGTTTTTTCAGTTGATTATACTTTGTTCATTCAGGGTAACTTTTGTACAAATTGAAAGCAGCTGAAATCACTGCTTCCTCACAATCAACATAGTCATCTATGCAGAACATTTTCTATGCAGAAATCTTATGAAAGGAAATATTTTTAATATTTGAGAATCTTTCTTTAGAAACTTAGAGAAGGGAAGATTGTATCCATGTAAAATATTTGCTTTCAGCATAAATTCTAATCTGCCTATTCACACAGAGTGAGAATATTACTGTTTATATCAGGTTTGCTTTTGATCCTTCACAGTAAGTTGCTAACCATTCTTTTTCTCTGTTCAATTTTTGTGCATTTTTTGAAATAGAATTGCACCATTTCAATAATTTTACCTTTGCCTGTGTCAGGTGTCATAGTGAATGTAATCCATTGGGACCTAGTAGTTACTATTGTTAGAGTAATTCTGATTCTCTACTCTAGAACTCTAAGTGTTTAAGGATAAACACATGCTATTAAAAAAACCAAACCAAACCAAACGAACAAAACCAAGATAAAATCATCAGTGATTTGTTTTACCTTTTTTTTTCTCTGAGGTCATGGAATCATAGACTGATTTGCATTTGAAAGGACCTTAAAGATTATCCCATTTCATCCCCCTTTCACTAGTCAGGCTTGCTCAAAGCTGATCCAACCTGGCCTTGAACACTCCAGTAATGAGGCACCCACACCTTCTTCAGTGCCTCACCACTCACACAGTGAAAATATTTTTCATAATATCTCATCTAAATCTACCCTATCACTACATGCCCTTGTACAAGGTCCCTCACCTTTCTTGTAGACCGTCTTTCGGTCCTTCTCTTCACTGCATGGATTAACTCTCTTGACTAGATAATTTACAATATTATGAAACAATAAAGGTACATATAATTAGCACTTCAACTTAATTTTTAAATTGGGTATGTGTGTTTATCTAAAAAAGAACACTATTTTACATTTTTAGATATACTTTACATTTTTAAAATTTACGTTTATTCCATGAAACTTATTCATCTACGTTTTGGTGCCAGAATACTTTTTGCTTTCCAGATAAGTTAATTTTATTTCAGTAAACCCTCAAATATAGCTTTGCTGTCAGCTTTTAGGTGATAGCAGAGTTTTGCTTTGTGAACTGCTGACTGAGTGCTTGCATCTCCCTAGTAATAAGAAAAATACAATACCAATTCAGTACAACCAAAAAAGACATATATTTACTCAGATAGCAGATGCTTCATAAAATGGAGAGCTGCCTTGCAGGTTAATTTCCACCCACTGTTACACTGGTTCCTAAGAATCTCATCTTTTATCTGTAGGTAACCTTGGGTTTTATAGAGAATACATCTTTTAATTTGTGCTAAAAATCAGGGAGAAGTTAAATGTAATTTCATACAGTAATAGTGGAAAGAGTGGATTCTGTAAGTACACGTGGAGTGTGATAATATTTATTTCAGTAGGATTACCTGATGAGGTCTTTGTTGAAATGGGATGCTATGAGAGGGGGGAAGACAAAAAAAAAAATTGCAGAAATGTAGACCTGAAAAGTAGCAATGGATAGAATGACAAGAAACCAATAAAATCAACAATAACTGTTGGTCTGTCCAGAAACTGCAGGGGTAACTTGAAAAAGGGCATCAGAAGGTTATGAGGATGTGGATCTGAGAGTCCCAGGTATGGGGGCATGTGGACTATCTTGGAGCTATGTAAACTGATGGCACATTGTATAGTACAAGGGGATTGGGAAGAAGCAATATAGGAATAGACAGAAAGGGGCATAAAATGAGCTGCTCATGTGTAGAATAAGGCTAGTTTGTTCAGCTGAGCCATGTGCCTGATTTCAGTCTGTCCTGTCTTTTTATCCTTAACTATCTGCCAGTGTAATCCCAATCCCTGTCCCATTTGTGTGTGGAGGGGTGCTGCAGGGACTAAGTGCTAAGTACTGGGAAGAACAGTGTGGGTAAATTTGAGGCCAGCAGCTGAAGTGAGGCCAGGGGTGTGGAGACCACTATTAACTAATTACTCAGATTAAAGTGCTAATTCATAAATAGAAGTTTACATTAATTCAAACTGAAGTTGTATATTCTATAATAGAAGCCAAGAGTACATCATTGATTTCCTTAATTTTTTAGGGCTGGAAGATATAGAATATAAAAAAAAAAAAAAAAAATTGCATTAAATTGGCACAGCAGCTTGAGCACACACAGAGAGCAATCATACAATCAACACTACCAAAATTTTCTGTCTACTGTTGACAATCAATGATCCTTTTTTCTCTAAATTGCTGCATGTCATCAATAATAAAAATTTGTGTAAACTTTATGTGAAATAAGATAAAGGGCGTCAAGTGTCTGTTTAAAATAAAGCATACAAATAAGTTTTTTCTGTATTTGGATCTGAGATGCAGGAAACTGACAATTTTTCAGATGGCTCTTTTTACTGAAAAACTAAAAATACAGGTGAATAAGAAAGACCATTAAACCTAATAAGAGCATATTTAGAATGTTAAAACAGTACAGTTTGCAGGCATCATTTGCAAATTATAGTATTAAAATTCTAGTCAAAGGTTTCAGTGCCAATTATTTTAATGAGAAATGAATGTGACAGAACTGGAAAGCCTCTAGTGACAATATTCTTAAATGAAGGGGAAAAAGTTGGAAATTTAACCTGATCTCACGACTGTGTCTCTTGGCCACATTTTTGGGGGTTTATTTTCCTGTATGTTCTCCTCATAACTGAATCTTGAGTTACATATGTATTTTTTATTCATCTGTATTTTTATACATGAAATCTGACCTGTATTCATTCACATTACACCAGTGTCTCCTGGCTCTATAATCTTAATAGTCTAGATATGTGCCCACAGTAGTACTGAATATACTATACTTGTTTTCCAGACAGCCTAGTATTTAACATGAAATGTTCGTGCCAGCAAAACTCTCTGCTTGATTTCTTTCAGTGTGACATGCTTTCAGGGCTTGGAACCATTTTGCACAGTTGAATGATACTCTAACTAAAAATTTCTTCAGGTTCAGTAGATAATGGATTACAACAGTGTGCCTTAGGTATGTTATCCATTTCCATAAGACACAAGACTTGCAGGCATAAACTGACTTGATTGTTAAAGCACAGTCCTTCTAAGAGTATTCTATTAAATTATATTAAAATTTGCAGTGGTTACAGCCTACACATTATGCACACAGACACAGACTAAGTAATGTTTCCCCCTCAGTCAAACTAAAGGTGGAATTCACATAGTGAGAGATATTTAGAAACAGCTAGGCTTTGGCTTTTACGAAAGCAATAACTGTGGATAAAGACTAAAACCTTTGCAGTTTTAAATTATGTGGAGCAAAAGTCTCATTTCAATGTAAGGAAAAAGTACATAATTTTCTACAGAAATGTCTGACTACCTCTCAGTCCCCTTATGTATACCTATATATGCCTACTTATGGCACTGGTCTGGGTGGCTGCAGAACACCCTTCCTAGGAGCAGCTGTTTATCTGCCAGCAGCTAACTAAAGGTGTGTGCACACACACTACTAGGTCCCCTAATGTAAATCAATTTTTTCTGTGCTAGAAACAGTGGGGAAAGGAAGGGTTGTCTGATGCCAGTGACAGTCACTTCCCAGGAGAGTGCACAGTAATAAAAGTAATGGTTTGCAGGTCCAAGGCCATGAGAATAAGGAAAAAAAAAAATGCTACCACAGTGGATGTGGAAAATAAAGTGCCACAGAAGTAATGATGCAAGTGAAAGGCAGGCCACTGAGGTATAAATGAAGGTCTCTCAGCAACATAAAAATCTAATGACACTTAAGGCACTGTGCAATATTCTTGCACAGAACTATTAAATATTTATTAAATAGCTTCTACTATTTGTATGGACCCTTTTTTCCCTAATATTTTCAATTTCTATCAAATATTGAAGTTTATCCAATTGGATATTAATAGGATCACAGCTGAAAGCCTGCTTTTAGGATTTACTAGTAAAAGAGACATCATTCATATAAACATGCTCCACTGTTTTTTCTTTGACATTCTAATATAGTCTTCACAGGAACAAATATTGTATCAAATATTGTATTCTAGAAGCATTCAATATTTCATTATGATTTTTTAATAAAATACTTTCCACAAGAATGTTCTTTTTATAAAGACTGATACTAGCCTAGTGCATTACCTTATGTAAGAGATAATTTCCTTTAACAAGCTTGAAGTCAATAATAGGGTAGAGTATGAGATTATTTATTATATTTTCTTGGGTTCTATCTACTTTGAGAATATTTGGTATTTCATATGAGAACTTTATCATGGTATACCTGTCAGCGTTTAATAGATGGTTTAATATTTCACAAAATCTTTTTTTTATTGTTTATTTTAATTCTCAGCTTTTTTTTTTGTAATGTTTTAGTCTTCCTCAAGGAATTAATCAAAATTTTGCACAACAAAATAGATAAGATATATATTCTATACAAATTGAAAAGTAAAATAAAGCAAATATATAAAAATTAAAATTTTCCTTTTCCAAATACGATTTCTGGAAAGAAATTATTTAATCCATAGAAAATTCCTGACCAATTCTTCTCAGGCTTTTGAAAACCTAATAGTTTTGAGACGTGAACAGAATTGTCCTGAAAATGTAACAGGAATCACCGAGACTATGTTAGTTCATATAAAATTCTGATTTTAATGAGTAGGGATAGAACTAGCCTATTTTTACAATTTAATTAAGAGTCTGAATTTTTGACTGAGTAGCCTTTCCTACTTCCCAGTACATTTGCTTTCATTGATTGAATATGTAGCATACAGATGCAGTTCAATATTACTGCATAAGGTACTATGTTACAAATTTTAAGTATCGCCTTGGAGTTTTTTTTAAACATACAGGTCTGTTTTCAAACTTCAACTTGGCAGTAACTTTTTCCACATTTGCTTGGACGATTGTTTAAGCTGGCATACCTTTTGCCTTCTGTCAGAGGCGTGGTATTTGCTTCACATCTCTCCTGGAAGACCTTATGCATTTAAAG
Organism: Urocynchramus pylzowi; assembly: GCA_013397555.1. NCBI lineage: Eukaryota > Metazoa > Chordata > Aves > Passeriformes > Fringillidae > Urocynchramus > Urocynchramus pylzowi. The sequence continues at coordinate 1,981,148 of VZRH01002296.1, read as the reverse complement.
AAAAATCATATTGAGTGGCAAACATAAAGGATGGATTCGATGTAATATAAGCCATCCAACTGAAAGCTTGTTTGCACGCTGTATTGCATCTTCTGTATTTTCAAAAACATTTTACACTCAATTGTTTTTTATCAATACAAAAATCCCTGTTAATGGAGAAGCTGGGTTACCCATAACAAGCTCTGCCAGTGTTAATGCAGCTGTTTGTGAGCCATTATAGCAACTGACGTCTTTTGTAGGCTGAAATAATTTTGTGAAGGTCAGATGGAGAATACATTTTGGGGGTTTGTGCTTAAATCAGTATCAGTAAAGCTTACCTGATTTTGAAACAAATCGGCAAACATCAGTAGTTTTGAGTTTGAGAAGCTTCCCCTTCCAACACTGAAGAGGCCATTCTGTAGCTAATAGATTATATAAAAATTCATTGTTCTCAATAAAATTATTAACCATCTTTACTGATATTATTTATAGAATTGCTAAACAGTATTCTCACCACAAAGGAAAATATCTAGAAATTCCACACTAGCTTATTGTTGTCAGTGTTTTTATTATAATGTGCTTAATCAGTAAATGACATCTCTAAAGCTCTAAGGTAGGTAAGAAAGACAGACATTATTAATCTTGGTTATTTTTTCTTTATATCAATCAATTGTCTTTATCTGATTGATATGTAATAAATATAGTGATTAAATGTAGTGAATTTAGTTTGTGTTAAGAGCACCTCCATAGTAATTTGATTCCATTAAATAAAAATTACACATCTGGTAAAATACTAAATACATACAAGGAAAAAAACTCTAGAAAATAGCAAATTAAAGAAAAATTTTTATGCGGATAAAGCATTAAACATACACAAGAGAAAAAATAGAAAATAGCAACTAGGGTGAGAGCTCTTAGTCTCTTGTAACCACCAGGCAAAATTTCAAAGTATATAGATACAACATTTTGAAACTTGTATTCAAGCAATATTTTGTTCTTCACCCAAAATCTAATGGCATCATGTTTTAAATTACCACTGTGCTTTAATGCACTACATTTTGTCTTCCACTTTATGACCCACCTGCTGGAAAGCCTCAATCCTCCACAGTTAAATTTTCTGTAACTTAAGATCATTTTGGAAGCTATTTAAAACTATGCAGAGATGCAGCCTTTTTCCATATTCCTTCCACAACTTTCATCCACAAATGGTTTTTCTACAGATGGAAATGGTCCACTGACATTTTTGTACATATCCTTGACTGATGTTTTTTCACTATAAAGTCATCTATTTTTGTGAATAATGGTTCAGCATTTCTCTACACTGTGTATTTGTTTCTCAAAAACCAAAATTTTCTTATATCTGTGAGCTTCCTCTCTGTATTTTTATTTAGAAAATAGCCCTTTGAAGGCCTGTGACTGTTAATATTTTAAAAGGAGTTAGGCCAATAACTCTTGCTTAGTTTTAGTTAATTTATCAATTGTTGTAATTTGTTATTTTATATATACACAGAGAAATACACTTTCTCACTATCTCTTTTACCCTATTTTAAACCAAGTAGTTAAAATTATGTTAGATATGTTTTTGCTAGTTTAACAACACTCCCAGTCAAATATGTCGTATAATATTGCTGCCACAATAAACTTCTATAAAATATACAGCTAATTTAAGATCACAGAATGAAATTTTTATTTTTGTGTTTTTCTATCGTTGATGAATTAATAAGTAGTAGCAACACATAATAATTTATAACCAAGTCTCCTCTAAATTCCAGATCATGTTAGTTTGTACTCAACTCTTCCTGAAAATTAGATTTAAATCTGTAATTTCAAGCAATTTAAGACTTTTTTTTTTTTTTTTTAATCACATTTGAACTGTAAAATTCGGGATAAATTTTTGAATTACATGTTGCAATAAACTGGAAATCCAAGAAGAATAATTCTTTCAGCTCTTGTGTAAACCAGCAGTACAAGGTAAATTGTAAGTTTGAGGAGGCTTGGCTTTATTAATGAAGGTTAGATGCTTTTGCAAACAACTGACATTTTGTAACAGTAAGAAAAGCTTGTTTTGGAATAAGAGAGAGCCAGCAGTATTGGCAAGGAAGTTTCCATTGCAAAGTGTTTTTTATGGCATAGCATTTCTATATCTGATACCTGCATCCATTTTAGTAGTCCCAGTTTTCACTCCTGGGTTCAAATGTCTTGGTTATGTCACACAGGTGAGGAAAGGAGGGCCTTTGGGCATAGTGACAAACTGCAGGCTTTTGGAGATAAACCCACTGTGAATGAGTGTGTGGTACACAAATTCTACAAACTACAAGCTACTACAAACTGCAGCTATATGCTCTAAGGAAAAAAGAAAGAATTCAGACATATCTGTGGTTAACATAGTTATGAAAGAAAAAATTGAAGACTAAATGCAGATACATCAGGAGATTAATGACTGTTAGTGAAGATTGTGCAATTTGGGGAGCAAATAAAGATGCACCAGTAGTCTCTCTGATGGCACTTACAACATTCCCTTGAGGGTCTCTGCAAGATAGCTTTGCCCAAATAGTGACAGCAGCAGAATTTTCTAATGTAACCATCTCTGAAGTAAACTGAATAATTGCCTTTGAACATGGATACAGAATCTCTCTCTGTCCTCATCCAAAGGGAAAAAAAAAAAACCAAACAAACCCAAAACATACTAAATATTCAGCAAAACCCTAAAAATTTAAGATGCTCACTACCATCCCATGAACATGGATGTCTTTTCAATATTGTTGTCAAACAGAAATCACAATATATGAAAATGTTTCCATAAACAATATATTCAACAGAAAATTATCAAAACAATCACAGAAAAATGTGACATAACTGACAAGCAAACAGAATTAAGTATCTTTCTTTCTCTGGAAAGAATGGTTAAGGGTAGATATCAACAGCAGCAAAGTAACCTTCGCCAGACTCTCCTGAGGGATAACACTGTCTTGGATAACAAGAAGTATAGTCTTCAACTACACTTTTGGAAGCAAGAAGGAGAAGTATGCTATGCTTAAAATCTTGTTTACAAGTAAAGATGAAACATGATATGTAAATCAAAACTTACTGTTATTATAATTAAAGTCTTACCAGTCTAATCCAAAAATCATTAATAATGCAGATCTAATTATTACAGGAAAATAAGGAATAAGAGCATGCTGAAACAAGTTTCAGTATGACTGAAATTACCAGTGTAGAAGTTAAAAATATTATACAAGGACTTCTTTTCTACTCTGGCCTTATGCTCATACTTCTCCTCCTTCTCTGGATCCTAAAGTTTGTGGCTTCATTCTGTTATGATTATTATTTAGAACCTGAAGATCTGACGCTGTGATGAGTATGATGTACATGATGATGGCTTATTCCTCACTGTATGGTCCACCTGGTGAAATTTCTATGTCTGATAAGATGATTTATACTTTTTTGTTTTTACTTTTTTTTCTGCAATTCCTGTAATTTTTCTGCAATTTATATCCAAATTTGTTTTACATGGTGACTTTAACAATGTGTAGATAGCAGTTTTGTTTTTTGTTGCCTTTAAAAGCAGATCTTTCTTTAACCTATCATGTGTGAGAGTTGTTTATGCCTGTGGAGTTTTCAGTGCCAGGCCAATTCCCTCTCTCTTATCATCCCAGGACTGCAGTCTTCCAAAATGCATCCTGCATCACCACTTCTCAGGCCCTCTGTCGTCATACCAGATCTGTTTTTCCTGCACTGTGTCAGTCTATTAGAGATGTAAAGCCATGAAAGGTGAACAAGAGTAAAAAATAAATCACCGTAGAGATCTGCTTGATTAGAAAATTCTGTGATTCTGTGAGGTTTATTTGCCATGTTCCTGTTTAGGAGTGGTGTTTTGCATTTCCTGAATGTCACCTCACTTTACGTCAGTCTTACCTGAAGAGCTGAATTAGGCCTAGTTGTCCTCAGTGGGTCAAGGAGGAAAGACAGCTTGTTTCAGAGGCTGATTCACTTGAAACCTCTTTCATGGAGAACTTCTGGAGCAGACTGTGCTCTGGGCACTGTTGAGTTTTGGGTGCTTCATCCAGGGGTCTTAGGTAATCACAAACATTGTTCTTAGCGAAGGATAACTCAATTCCAACAGGATTCTGTTAATTTTTCATGCAAATATTCAAAAAAAGAAATGACTCCTCTTCAGTTTCAGGGTCTGTTCTATTCTGTCACTGCTCATCCCCACCAGGAACCAGCCCATCACTGGAGCTCTGAGCAAGTTGTTCTAGCAAGTGTCCCTGTCTGTGGCAGGGGAGTTGTAACCAGATAACCTTTAAGGTCCAACTCAAGCCATTCTGTGAGAAGTCACTGCTACAACTAAACTAAGTAAAGTAAATGTATGGACAGGTCAAAAACTATCAGACAGAACAAGCTTTAGCTTTAACCTTTATCCTGAGGCCTTATCAACTCAGCACAAAGCTAATGATGTGTTGCTAGAAATGTATTACATTTCTACTTCTGTATTACAGAGCTACTCAGTGAGAAGCATTGGTCTGTGTGTTTGGGAGAGGAGCAAACCAACAATAAAGCAAAATACATCTGAAATGCAGGGCACCTTTTGAGAAACAAATGGGAATTTATACATGTCTGTATCACATTGCAAATATTTGAGGAAAATGTAAAGGTATCCCAATAATTTTTACAAATACATTATTCAACTTCAGGGGTCTGTACTCAGGAAAATGTTAATTTCTGTGAGAACATTTAGCATGGATTGAATAGGAAAATGGGACTTTTAGTGATTATTAAACACCAGCTACGTAGGGGTGATAATTGAGCAATTATGAAGAGTTGATGTAGATGGGAAACACATCAACAACAGGTTATTATGCAGTTTCCATTTTGTACAATAGAGTCATGTCTCTCTGTTATCAACACAACAGATAAACGTTGTATTTTTCTGGCCCCACAAAAAAAACCAAGTGGCTGAAAAACTCTAATCCTTGCAGCCTATGTATTTTTGTGACTTTAAAAGGAATATACTTGAAAACTTTCTTGTTTTTTAAGGCAAGTCTTCCTAAAATTTTTCATGTTTCTCCTATTTTCTATTTCCTTTCACAAAATAATGCCTATATCAACCATTCAAAATATGATTTGGAGCACTAGACAGGCTATTACAAACTATATAAACTGTCAATGGCACATGAAGTATCAGAATGTACTTTTTTTCAAAGACAAATTAAATTAAAACACTGGAGTTCATCTATGTCTATCAGATTGCTGATTTACATTTTTTGTTTTAATGTGAACTTTAATCTGAACTTTTACTGAAAGTGATGTTCTGGTATTCGTTGCTGGACAAAAGATGTATGAAACAATTTCAGGAAAATAAATTGTTATTTTTTCACAAATTGGTGACCTATCCATATATCCCTTAACTTCAAAATTCAAAACTATATCAAGAAACATGTTTTAATGTACAGATAGATCTTAATTCAGTAGTCCTGCATATATTCTTGAATTGTTATTGTATTTTATTCAGTAGTCCTGCATATATTCTTGAATTGTTATTGTAATTTTCAGCAATATCCACCTAAAACTTCTTCTAAAGCTCGCGAAACAAAAAGAAATAAAATCTGTATTAAAAAAATAATATCCCATTTTTTAAATAAAGGTTTCACCTTTCAGCACACACAGAGATCTGGTACATTTTGCTTTGTCTATATGCTTAAGTGCCCTGAGAGGTATTTACAAAAGAATACATTAGGACTAAAGAGGAGACACTCAGATCTTTAGTAGCTAATAGTTTTTACAGAGGGTTCCTCTCCTGAAAATGTAGCAACCAGAAACTGAAAAACAGCTGGTTTGAAACAAAGATGTGAATCATTTTGCTCAAGGTTAATGCAGCTGCCCTTTGCTCTCTTTCTGTATAAATGGTCTCAGAGATTCTGACTCCCTTCCTCGCTTTACAGACACCAAGATATGAATTAGTCAGGAGACTTCATAAAAGTCTGCTCGTGCCCAGAGCTGCCGATCTTCACTTTCTGCAGTTCAGTGGCATTTAATTTTAATTGCTCCCCAAGCTTAGGCCAATTCTGGATGGCAAAAGCAGGGCAAGAATCATTCACTACTCCTTTGAAGTCTGAAAAGCCTGTATTCAGATTGCCTCGGGCTCTCATTCTTACATTTATGTGAAAATGTAAGCTGCTGAGTACTGCTGTTGAACATCTTCAACACTGAGTTAACAGGAAATGTCTTGTAAAGTGCAGCTTGATTTTTTTTTTCTTTCCTGTGGATTTTGTGTCACAGATGTTAATAAAAATAATTGAAAAGGTGTAATAAAAGCTCAGGAAAATCCATGCTGATGAGTTTGGATAGGCGTAGTTTTCAGATCATATTGCATAATCCCTTCATTAAACTCCTTTGGGAGGATTCTGACATCTGTGTACAGCTCCAAGTGCATACTACAACTAAATCACAACTATACGTTCTCAGTATGCAAAAAGTTTGTCACAAAGCAAAAGAAATAAATATTGCCCTGATGATGGTTTTGTAAAAAGATGGGAGAAATATTTTTTGTCCTGTCTTTTCATCCCTCTTTCTTTCCTTGACAACAGCAAAATTCAGGCCTCATGGAGGAAATTACTTCAAGCTCTGAGAAAATTGAAAGAGTGAGTCACTACAGGAGATAAGCTGAAGTTGATGATAGTACAGAGAATAACATATTCCCTTGTGGGTGTTTCTTCATAGGGAGTTTTTTGCAATAGGAAAAAAGAAGCAGGCATCACTACCAAAAGGTATGTCCTCTAGGAAGAAGAAGAAGTATGGAATACGTTAAAATATAATTTTTTTCCATCCACTGGCACTAGATTTAAAATGGACGAAAGAGTAATTCTAGAGGTGTAACAATACGAATCTAAATCTTCAGTGAAATTAATATAATTATGTATCTTAAAGACAAAACTAGATTTTAAAATGAAATGTGACAATGCGGTTTTTCTTCACACGTAATTGTACGGTATCTGTGCTGACCAGACAACAGTACAAATAAAAGAAAAGGGTTGGGGAGAGAGAGCAGAAAATTATTTGTAAACATTTGTGGGCCTTAAAGACTGTTTATCAGAGTTGTTGCCAAAACTTTAATTAAAACAAACAACTCAAGAAACCCCCCAAAACCAACAACCAAAAAACCCCCAAACCAACCTTGAACGATCAGAGAATACAAAGCCCAGGTTCCAAGAAACCATGTTCTAATACAACACACTTACATTGTTCTGATTCTGATTTTGTTCTGATTTCTTCAGACAAAAGCGTTTCACAAAATTTCTGTTCAGGTTTCCCCCTCACACTGTGACTAAAAGGAGAAAGTCCCCTTATCAAAAGTGCTTTGTGTTTGGGAGGGTACTCATCTGCTCTTTTGAAGTTTGTCTCTCTAGTTGTTTTCCCAGCATGACATTCTCCAAAAGAAGCCTTTTAAAATGATATCTGCAGCTGCAAATGCCCCTTAACATTAGATTTAAAAAAGCAAATACAGCAATGCAATGTCTTGCCCTGGGTTTCTTTTGTTTACTCCTGAAAATTAACATTTCTCTGATTGTCTTCAAAATAAAAATAACAAGTACATTCAGGGGCTTTCACTAACAGACTACAAAAATGCTATGTTAATTGAACTGCTTGATTTCATTCTTCAGCATTATTCTTGTCTTAAAGTTATAATATTTAGCAAGAACAGAAGGTATTGCTTTTAAAATAACTTCATTTTACTATTAAGTTATATATGTTCTAGTAATTATAAGTTCAAAACCTGAATGTTTTGCTGATTTTGAGCCAGTTTTTATTGTATTTTAATGATTTAAAAAATAATTTAGCTATTTATTAAAAAAAACCTTCAGTATTACCTAACTTAAAAATTCATTAGCAACACAAATCTACAGAGATTTTTAAGAGTTAATATTACACCAATCCTTTCTGCTTTATGTGTGACTGTTCCAGAATATAGGAGGCACCCTAATTCTTTTGCTAAGAGCTACCTGGCATCTTAAGTGCCCATTCTATAGAAGTACTTACCTGTTTATATTTTAGCATGTGTTGAAATATAACCTTAAGCAGACAGTCAGCAAACTCCTAAAATAACCTGAAATTTCATGATGAAATAAAAATTTATATAAAATAATCTGGAACTCAGATTATGAATATTTGTAAACTGATTAAGTTTATATTTGAAATTACAATCCAGTTACTGTATTTTTGAATGACTGCAGGCACAAGAAATGAGCCCCTGAAAACACGTTCTTCAAAAAGCATATTTTTCAAGAAAAACCTTGCCCATCATTATCTGAGAGACACAAGTTCAGCTCTTACACATAACACTTTTAGAAATCATGTAAATAAGTGATCCAATATAAAAGTAAGGAAAAATTAGTACAGTCTGTAGGGAAGTTATTCTGGTTTGGGGTTTGGGATTAGAGTTTCTTTTCTCATTTAAATAATAACTGAAGTATTACATATTTGTTCCTCAAGTTGGCTTAAAAGTATTTCTGAGCCTTAGGAAATGGCAAAATGCTTCTCAAGGTTTATTCTGCTGCTGAAGAAATTTTTGGGGTTTATAATTTTTGAGATCATCATAAATTTTGAGATCATCATAATTTTGGGTCATTTTTTCTGTAGGAATAGAATCATATCTGCACTTTCATAAGAAAACAACTATTTTGTATTTAGAATTCTAGATTAGAATTGGGAGAGTTCTATTAGTAGGTAGCTGTCCAGTGGCATATTTTTAATTTCTTTAATTTCTTCCTCATTTATCCCTCTGAATTTATTCACGAGCATTGTTCAAGAAAAGGAGTATTTGCTTTCCTTATTTCCCTCCCTTCCTTTTTTATTTAAAAAAGAAAAGAAAAAAATACTTCTGACTATATTATATTATGTTATGTGTTTAATTGTTTGCCACCTGCTGGGGCTTCACTTCAAATTATGCTGAGACTTGGTCATTAGTCCATGCAGTTATTTCACGCATGAGAATTATCATTTTTAATTTGGCAGAAGTGAACTAGTACCCCAGCATGTGTCCACAACATCCACCTCAAAAGAGCAGTAAAATGAGTCAACTAAGTTGATTAAGACAATAAAGCTATATCAGGATAGCTTTGGGGCTAACAAAAATGCTTACTTAATCCCATTTAGTGTTTATAACTGTTTGTGGTTTTTTTCATTTTTTTTTCCTAATGTCACTAATGTGGACTACTAATTCAAGTAGTAAATTAAAATGTCCATAAAGTGATAATGCATCCTATAAATTTACGAAATCACTTGTTAGAATTCTAATTATGGGTATATTTCAGTGTAGAATGTAATATATGGAACTGCATTTATTGAGGTAAAGTCAACATTTTATCTATGTAGAATGCCTTCCCAAGTCCTACAGGAATGAAAGTCTAATTAGGTTACCCACAAAATACAAACAACATTGTAACAGATTCTTTGTTTTCCATTTATATCTTCCATGGACTATTAAAACCTAGAAATATTCTCTTTAAAGTATAAAATTGATTTTTTTTTTCTTTTTGCACTCTGTAACCTTGTGACAGTGAAATGGAGACTTATAGGATTAAAATTTCTTATGGAACTGCCATGATCCTATTCTTTTCCACTATAACCACTATGGACTACATTATAGATCTGTTATGTTTTTGTCATCAATCCTCAGTTTTTCATGTATGTTATAAAGTCTGAGACTCATTAAAAGAAAATTGACAGATTTTTATGTACTGGTAAAGATCACAAATAGTGCATCTTTCTCTGGAAAACATTATGCAAATAGAATATTAAGAAGCTTCAGTCAAAGAAATTCTGAAACTGAAATAGGCAAACAGTTAAAAAATAAAATGCTTAGCAGTTAATGCTACTGTTTCAAAGTATACAGCTTTCTTTCCCTTCCTCTCAGTGAAGATGAGGCAGAAATAATGACAGTTTTAGGATGACATGATCTTTTTTTCCCTTAAATTCTTTCTTTCCTTCAATGGCCATGTTTTCTGACCTCATACTGAGCCTTTCCTCCATTTCTCTATGTTTTCTCTATGTATTATTTTTAGACAGATGCCAAATGTAGGACACAGTACTCACTGAGGCCTTACAAATATAATTACTGAAAAACTCTTGTGCAGAACTTCTATTATGAAATCACAAATGAGAATCTCCTTTTAACTTCAGTGGCACTACACTTAGCTGGTGTGGTATGGTGACCTTGGCTGGCTGCCAGGTGCCCACTAAGCCACTCTGTCACTCCCCCTCCATCAGCATAGCAGAAGGAACTTAAAAAATGCTTCTAGGTAGAGATAGAAGCACCAAGATCTTGCAATTACCATCATGGGCTAAGCAGATTCTACTTGGGAAAATTAATTTAATTTATTGCCAATTAAACAAAGCACTACCCCACCAGCCCTGAACAGCACAAGGAAATGGGGAAAGCAGGCAACATTTCTCCTCACACTTTTTCTCTATTCCAGTGTGGGGTCCCTGCCACAGGAGACAGTACTCCAGAGAATCCTGCAGGGTGGGTCCTTCCCATGGGCTGCAGCTCTTCAAGAACTGCTCCAGGATGTATCCTTCACATGGGGCGTGTTCTGGCAGCTCCAGCACGGGTCCCCTGTGGCACCACATGTTCTCTCAGAAAACCTATTCTGTTATGGTTTCCTTTCCCCCAGCACCACAGATCCTGACAGGAGCCAGCTCTACCAAGGAGATTCCACAGGGGCGCAGCTTTTTGGGGCACATACACCTTTCCTGGCACTGGATCCTTCCTGGGCACTGGAGCAGGCAGAGTGGATATCTGCTCTACCATGGATCTCCACTGACTACATGGGGCCTACTTGCTTCACCATGGTCTTCCTCACAGGGTGCAGTATCCCTGATTGACTCAGCTTCACCACTGACAGGTCCATCTGGGAGTCAGCTGGAACTGGTTCTGTGGGACTTGGGAACAGCTTTTGGTGTCTTCTCACAAAAGCCCCCTTCACTATTGAAACCTTACCATGTAGAAAGAATTCAGCTGGAATTTGACTATTAATTAATTAACCTTCCTGCCTTTTTTTAAACACAGTTTTGACATGACACAATCAATTCTATACTTCATATAACCATATTTTTTTCCTTTCATAAATTCAATATCTTACAGTTGGTTATAGAATTCTGCATTGCCATGTTTGGAATATTTGTCCAATTTAACAAAGGGTGGCAATGTCTAATTCTGTTCTGTAAGTTTTGGCAACTCCTTACAGCTCAGTGGCACTTTCAAACTTAAAATTTTCTATATGTTTGTATATATAATGGTATAGATGGAACAGCTATATACCTATTTGTAGTCTGTCTGCATCACCACATTATAATGCAGAGGACTTGTGACTTTTCTTCTTTTGGAAGAAAACCTCTTATTTTTCCAGAGAACTTTTGCATGTGTGAAGTGCTTTTTGGACCATGATAAACAAAGATAATGGTTTTATATACAAACATATTTTCCTGTATTTCAAGGAAGTAAGGAAATCTTACAAGTCTATTTATACAAAATCTGCAGTTCCCCCTTGTTTTCCCAGATATTATGGTTAAATCCTAAAATTAAACTAATTTCTTCTTCCCCCCCCCC
>VZRH01002296.1:1903234-1969549 GCA_013397555.1 Urocynchramus pylzowi | reverse complement strand
GAATGGGGATACAATTCAGCATCATAAAGTCACCAGGACACCAGCCTAGTGGATGAAGGGATGGCAGTGATGTAGCTTTTCTGGGTTTTAGTAAGGTTTTTGATAGTGTCCCTCACAGTATCCATCTGGACAAGCTGTCCAGCTGTGGGATGAGCAAGTGCCTGGTGCACTGGGCCGAGCTGAAGGGCAGAGCTCAAAGGGTTGTGGGGATGGGGCTGCATCTATTGAGTGGCCAGTCACCAGTGTTTTTCCTCAAGTTTTCGTTCTAGGAGCAGGTCTGTTTGATAAAATCATCAATGATGTGGATGCAAGAGTTAAATGCACTCTTAGCAAGTTTGCTGATCATACCAAACTGGGAAGGGATGCTGGCTTACCTCACAGAGGGATTTAGACAGCTTAGAGCACTGGGCAATCATTAATGTGATGAAATTCAGCAAGTCCAGGTTCTGGATTCTGCACCAGGGACAGAATAAGACTAGGTAGAAGTACAAATTGGCAGAGGTCTGCTTGGAGAGCAGCCCTGCAGAAAGGGATCTGGGGCTCCTGGTCAGCAGCAGCTCAGTGTGAGCCAGCAGTGTGCCCTGGCAGCCCAGAGAGCAAACCCATCTTGGGGTATGTCAAGCATGGCATCACCAGCTGGTCAGAAGAAGTGATTTTCCCACTGCATTCAGCATTGGTGCAGCCTCATCAACAGCTTAAATTCAGAGTCCACTCTAAGTGGACATCACATCCTCTTGGAGTGGACTCTGAATTTAAACTATTGACCATGCTACTTTTTAAATCACTTGGATAGTGAGTTATATATATCTATAGTATTCTACTATTCTATTTCTAATTAAACCCAGGAAAAGTTATTCTGATTTTAGTGAGTACCCTTAAAATTGCAGTTATTGCCAAGTAGAAAGTGAATTCCTTCTAACAAAATCTGAAATGAGTGGCACAGTTCCAAGGGCATATACATGCATACAAAGGTGTATGAGCACATAGAAATAATATCAATGATGTATATAGTTACCTAACAGTTAATTTACTGCAAAATTTTCTCTGACAAATTGTTAGACATTTCACATCTACCAGTTTAAACATGCAGTCCTACATCTTCAGTTTGCTTTCTCAGAATAGGAATTAGCATTGTAAATCTAGTCAGTCCTGTTCCTTGGAAACTATTCATATGCAAAACTCTCCTCAGTTTTTAACTCCATTAGGAAAAGCCCTGGTGTCCCTTTCACTGGACCACAGACCGATCCCTCCAAGTTTAAAATTGTGACAAAATTCTTTGAATATTAAAACTGGAAATCTTAGTGCATAATTGAATGGAATACCTAATTTGAATTAGATTACTACTGTACATGCAGCTTAGGAAAGAGCAGCAATGGGAAAAGGGAGGAGAGACAAATCAAGGATTTACTGTGTTACAAAATAATAAGATTGTGTCTGGGCCAAGCAGAAAAGAGAAAGGAATAAAAATACCACCCTCAAAAGTCACAAAGCCTGTGCATGAAGATCATATCATGAGGTTATTGCTAAAGGAGAATTTAAGTACTGGAGCACTTATTTGTGGAAAAAAAATACATAAGTCATAGACATAGACTAAAATTCAATGCCATATGATGCTGAAGCAAAGGATTTCTGGACTGGAAAATTGAAATAAGGACTTCATAGAATAACAGTTGATTTAAAATGTGACAAATAAACAACTAATAAAAAATCTAAGAAGCAAGGTGTCTATAGGCCAGTAGTTAATTAAGATCTACAACTATATTATGGTAGGATGAGGGCCTGTTGACCGTAAAACAAGTATAACATTCAGAAATATATAAAATGAACTGTATTCCTAGTGTCTCCTATTGATTTAAGAGCATTCATTTTTGGGATACAGGTAAGACAACTTTGCAATTAAAACTGAAACTACAGATTCACTGTAATTAGTAGAAAAGTACACAGTGTCTAGAAAACCAGTTAAAAGAAAAAGACCACCAGAATTATTTGAACCTGGATTTCTGCAAGCTGTTTTTTTCTAACAGAGCAAGCAATGTGTGCTAAGAATTATTCTGTCATGACAAAAGAAGCAAATTACTAAGCCAAATTCTGGTTGTGATCACCTTGTCCCTAGAATGCCCACCATGGCAGTAGTGTGACTTAGAGTGAGGTTTTGTGAAGAGACTTGCAGTGCACAGTGCAGAAACAGATGCTTCAGTCAGCCGGGATCGGGAAGTTGCAGAGTCAGTGGAAGCTTATGAACTACCAGCTGTGCCTCTGCAAGTAAAGAGGGAGACACATTCAGATGCAGGAATCTGTAAGAGATCATCAAGCAAGTTCTTGCAGTCTGTCAAAGCCAACATCTGGATACAGAAGTTGAAGACAAATCTAAACCTTTTTGTCTTTGTTTCTGATCAACAAGTGCGAAATGACTGAGAACGTGAAATTAAAATGTGAATTGGGTAAGAAAGATCATTGTAAATGCTGAAATCTATTTATTAGTGTAGAAAAATATGCATATTAAAATTCCTAGATTCAAATAAGCAGATCTGATTGCTTCCTCTAAGGAAACAATAGTGAGTTCACACAATGAGTGGACAGTTTCATAAAAGAACACTGCTGCTAATAAAAGCACATACTAATGGAAGAAAAATATAGGTATTACACAGATACCCACTTGGGAAAATCAGGACTTCAGCAATGAATTGAAAGGAAACAGTAAAAAAACCCACAAAACAAAAGAAAGAGAATGTATCAAATTACTAATTTGTATATAAATTTAAAAAGTAAACTTAGAGTAACAAAACAAAAAAAACCCAAAATAAACTATCAAGAACTATAGATGGTTAAAAGAAGTAATAATAATAAAAAAATAATAATATTTAGTAGTAGTTGTAACAGTAGTAGTATTTACTTTATTACTGTCCAGAGACAAAAATACATAAATATTTTACATTCTCATTCTTACCTCACTCTGGCTTGATAAAGTGTATGTTCCCCACTCTATCCACAGTTTTTCCCTCTGTGGTTAGTTTTTGAGTAGATTGACAATAAAAATAATGGAATACTATTGCGGAAGAACATATGTAGAAAGTGAAATATGAAAGAGAAGACACCATGAGTAAACTTCCAATTCAGAAGTACTTGAAACTATATGGAATCAAGTGGGGACATAATGGCAGCTCTTCAAAAAACAGAAAAAAAGAAAGTCCTCAGGAATCATGAACGACTTTTCACTTAGGTGTCCTCAACTCCAGCAAATAATTAAATAATTTGTAAGTGCTTAGGAGAAAAAAATGTTGATAAAGAGATATTCCCTCCAGGCTAGGGAAGAAAGAACATAAAAAGCTTAATATATATATATATTTTTTTTCTCTCTCTCTGCTTTTTCACATTTAGAAATAGTTTTGCCCTAAACACTACTTGAAACACAGCTGTATAAATAAAATGCATCAAAGCATCAACTTAGTGAAAAATTATAGAAAGCTATTCTGTTAAGATTTGTAAACCTTTTCTAAAAGAGAACTGATCTAATTTGGCATTAAAAAAATCAGAAAATTATTTCACATATGCAGTTCTTAGAGTCTAAATCTAGAAGCTGCATATATGTTCTATTTATTTTACTGATTAATTGCTTGAAGATTTTACTGCTTGTTATTGACTATATTAATTTAGAAACTATGCCAGCAAAAAAGAAACATTTAAAATGTAATAGTTGCAAAGAAAATGTCATATAACAGTTGGGTATCTACTAAGTAGTGCTTTGGAAGAAAAATTTTTCCTCAGAAAAGGAAAAAACCAATATAGAAGAAAAAATAGCAGATAATATGCACATATATGTATACAAATTTACATTGCTTATAGTATTTAATAATATTTACGTATATTTCTGTTTCTTGCAAGTATCTCCATATATTGAAAAATATTTGTTTTTCTATTATTTTTCTCTAGATAAACTTATGTGGTTGTGTGTATTTGTGTGAGTGCACATGTGCACAGGTAGGGTATATGGAGATCTGTATAACTACAATTATATTGATTAATGTGTGCCTAGTGAATAATTACATCCAGAAACATACATGATACTTACTTGAAATTTATTGTCTCCCTACAAGCATGTGCAGAATATAAAGCTGAAATCAATAGCTGAATTTACATTACAGATTTAGCACACATTTAACTAAAAACTGAAAAGAGAAAGTATTTTCATATCTGAGAAATGGATTCATATTATGATACAGAAACAAAGCTTAAACTGAAAAACAAAATATATAAGAGCGGGATTATTTGTAATGCTATTGTCTTCCAAGACAGAGTTAGCTATCTGAAAACTTACTTAATCATCCCTTTGAGGCTAAAATTGTGATTTGCAACTGATTCTTGCACTTCAGTACATGTTTTATATGGGAAGTGGTCAGAATTTTAATGTTTCCTGTCTGTATGCTTTGCTTTATTACTTGTTGAGCTTGGAAAAAGAAAGAAGAGCTGAGAAAGCAGTGGAGAAATTAATTTCCTGCTTTTCTGGAAAGCAGCTCTAGAAAGCTGAAATAGAATAATCTGATCTGATATCTGATGATGTTAAACATCTAAGTTTCAAGTGTTGCAAGGTCAAAAAGTGAACAAGAAATTAAACGACAACATAAGCTAGTAAGAGAAAAAGGTAATCTGGTGTAGGGGCACTGTGGGGAGAGAAGGTGTTTACATGCACCCCACTCCCTGGTAGTGGAGTATTTGGATCCTTTATGTTTATAAAAAAATGATGTCTACTTAAAAAAAAAAAAAAGGAAAAAGTCTCTGAGTGTTTAGCAGATGCATGATTCTACCCTGGGTTTAGAAATAATTGCTCTAGCAGAACTTCGGTGGATTTCTTTATGGATAAAAACCTATTTTTTCTTCCTTTGGCCACCTGTTCTTGCCTGAAGATAGCTTGGCTACATCATGATTCCAGATTGCTACAGTGGAGACAATGGGGTTGTGTTGACTCTACTTTATTGCATGCTTAGGACATTGCCTTGATTTAATCCAGTAATTGCAAGAGATATGATTCGCCCATATTTTGAATAAGCAAGTAAACTCAGGGGTGCCAATGTGACATTTTTACACATGATAAACCTAATATTCTTCTTAATGATTTATTTTCTCTTTATTGCTGATGTTAAGATTTCAAACATGTTAATTCATTCTGACAGCTGCTGTTAATGCTTGCATCATACACTGTATACTGATCCTGACATTCCATTTCAAGTGCACAAATATTTTCCATATTTTCATTTGAAGTACTCTTTTCAATATAGATGTTTTTTCAGTAAATAAAATGACTGTAATCAAATTTCTAAACTTCAACCTTTTAAGTAGGTCTCGATATCAATTGTATGTCTCATTCATTATTGCATGGAGATACTTAAAATTATATAGTGTTATGATAATCAACAAGGTAGCACAGAGCAATATAACCATGCTAGACTTGTTTGTGGTTTTTTTTTTTTTCCTTGGGGGGTTGCTTGTTTGTTTGGTTTGTTTTTGGAGGGGGGGAGTTGTTTGGTTTGGGGAGGGTTTTTGTTTTGGGTTTTTTGGTTTGGTTTGGTTTGATTTTTAATTTTTGTGGGGTGTGTGTTAATCTGTTCCTTTGGTACAAGCTAATAGATTTCTGTAGATGTACACTAATATGTCTTAGAAGAGGAATGTGCATTTTCCAGAGTTATAGAGTGAAGCATTTATAACCTGGAGTGTAAAAGATAGTAAGTAGCAACTTGAATAGAGGTCTTAGAGAAAAAATTTTCTTTGTTGTACATTTCAAGCCAGTAATCTTTCAAACTTGAAATAGAAGCACAAACTTTCTTTAATTAATAATTTGGCCAAAAATCTGTGCTTTTCCAGGTGTTTATAACCATCCGGGAGGTTTTCAAAAGTAAATTTTCTAGTAGTTTAGTGAAATCATCTAGTAGTTGTAATGAAATCATTTGCTTCCTTAGAAATATACTAGAATGAATAGAACTTGGAGTGCAATATATAGCTGCATTTTCCTAAATCACACAGTGAGAGCTCATGCCCATTTCACACCCAGTTCATATCCTGCTCTGTCTTACCCAAGGTCTTGACTCAGTGTCTTTCATGCCAGCAATATATAGGATATTGATCCTTCTGCTATTGACCTCTTCCTCACTTAACACTGCAAGGGGAAGGAAACAAAGCTAAAACCTCAACCTGAACAACAAAGTTGAAAAGAATTCAAGTAGTCCTGACATGAAACACAAATAATTTTAAAATGTTTATTTTTTTTTAAGATAATATTTCAATATTTGCTGAATATCAGGGGTTTTTTTCACAGTTACATCCAACACTGACATCTGAAAAGACATTTGGAAAAAAAAAACCAACCTACCATTCATCAACATTTTGACTACATTTATTATGTCAAGCTTATACCAAGAATGACAGGCTGCCTATTAATTTCATTGAGAATAAAACTGAATTTGTAATATTAGAATGATAAGCAGAATTACAGAGAACTAAATAGTACACAAAGAGAATATATAATTATTCAAGTAGGATCTTTAGAATTGTGTACAACTTACTCAGATCATAGCATCATTTACTTTCATAGCAAATATCACCATGAGAATAAAAATTATTCTCTCCCTCAAAATATTACATTCCTTTCTTTTTTTCATGTTTTATACTAAACCTCTGCACATTTGATATCACCTCCTTATTATCATTGAACATTGCTTTGATTTAAGATTGTTCTAAATTCTCTGATGATGTGGGGGTTTTATTTGGTTTTGTTTGCTTTTTCAGGATTTGTGCAGTTTTTATTTCTTGGAAAATTACAGTAAATTTCAAAGTCATGTAGCTTGTTAAGTGTTTCAGAAGTGATTTATTAATATGATGTTGACATCCGTAGATCAGGCTGTGAGCCCTGCGTGTGACCACATTAGGGAGATTTTACTCCCATAAGCAGTGCCATTGATTACTTCTCAGAATTTTGGGTAAGAGCATAATAGTCTGAGCTTAGATGATCTTAATACTTTTAAAATTAAAAATCAGTTGAAAAAAAAGGTCCTGCTCTTGTATGCTTATAGGCAAACAAACTTTTTTCTGTGTTGCATAGTCACTGGTAAGGATAAAATCTTATTCCTTTGTATACTCTTCTGAAAAAAGACTGACATAAGTTCTAGATATTTTCTAGACCTAGGGAGATAGATGCTGTCTAGATAAAATTTAGATTCCACTGTGATAAAGATGTGTAAGACAGTGATAAAGATGACAACAACTATAATGTTAAAAACAGAAAGTCTCAAAAATAGTCTTTGGACAAGATTGCTCAGTTGCATTTGCAACTTGCATTTAAAAATCATTGTTTCAACAGTCGATATTTATTCCCCGTGCCTCCAATTTTTTCAAATTAGTTACAGAAAAATTAGCTTTCATTTCTTCTATATCTGAGGGCTGTCAGTAGAAGTGTGTTATAAAATGAAAATATTACCAGTAGTTTTGGACATTGATAAAAGTTTAGGTATGTATATAGTAGGTGATAGAAAAGTATTGTGTGCTGCTAATTAAGTTATATATTCTGAAAAGTGACAGTGTACTGTACAGTAATATATTCCCAGTGTTCTAGTTATGTCATTTCTGTATCTGTGTGTTTCAATGTTTTCTTTTCCTCTTTTAAAGAAAACACTGGATTAGATGCTGATGAGTTTGAATCAGCTTGGGAGGCACTATGCAGTTAACTAGCCCTTGTGAAAATCTATGCAACTAAAGAAATAGAGAATGAACTGTAGGAATGTTTATGCAGCAGCATTAGAAGAGTTAATGGAATTCAGACTGTGTGACTGAACAACAGAAAAAAAAAACCCCAAATAAAAACAAACAAGAAGAAAGTTTTGGACATTTTTCTAGGCATAAAACCAGTAGTATTGCTATGAATGTTTGATGAAATAATCAATTAAATGATATAAAAGTGTTAGCTATGATTTAAATAGAAAGTCATGAAGTAGAAGGTATAGAAATATCAGGAGTGCTGTGTTTGGAATGCGTAACCATAGAAACCTCACCAAGAAGTTACTGGACTCAAATGAATGTTTCAGTCAAGAAAGTCATGCTGCCTGGAAACCCACTACCCTTCCCATCTTGATTTTAGTATCAAGGATTCCAATCAGTAGACCCCAGTAGAAGCAGCCAATGATTGTTTTAGGATAAGAATATTGATGAAGTTGTTAACTATTAGAACCAATCAATGTAAAGGTTATATTAAAGAACTTGCACAGTGTGCATAAGATGTAAAAGAATTTCTGTAATAATGGTTTAGCAGGAAAAGTATATAAAAGGGGTGAGTTTTGTTTGTTGGGTGGAACACAGTTTCAGAGGAGTTGTCCCCTGTGATCCCAGCACCCTGAATAAAGAATGTCTGTTGATTCATATCACATTGTTGTTGCATAAGTTTCTTTCATCCCATTTGGTTACAGTATCAGATTAAAAGTTTAATAAGAGTAGTATCAATCAGAAAAATACAATTAGTATTAAAGGAAAGAAAGCCATTCTGAAAACTAGAAGGTGTGTTCTAACTTTCAGATTGCCAGAGCTGCCTCAACTCTTACAGGGAAATAAACATAACTACATTGACTACAGTTTCTGAAAAAGCCAGCCATGCCTTTCTTATTTGGGGACCTGATATTTACATTGGTGGCTCCTGGGAAATACTGAAACAAAATATTAATTCTGAATAGCTAGAGGAAGCAAAAATACTGAATATTTCATTCATCTCAATTGCCTTTCTTTTCCAATTGTACAGATAGAGAGTATTACAAAAGGAATTTTGGCACAGGGTAGCATATGCTTGTGGAATCAAGTACCTCAAAGAGGACTGTTCTCTGAATGCCTAAGGAAGGTACTTAAGTTGGATCAGATAAGACTGCACCCAGCCTTTGTTTTGCTGAATCCAGCTGATGCATGACTACTCCTGCATATGCAGGATCCATCTTTATGGCTCATCTGAAAACACATACAAAACATCACCCAACTATGTAAATTATGTATAAAGGACTGTCCTACATGACTATGTCTGCATTTCCAGGAACAGTTTCTACTCCCTATAAACACCCTATCCACACATGGTATGATCAATTATGCAGCAAAAACCATGTGGGAAATTGCTGAAAGCACCAGATTTTTTTCTCACTGAGTGGTTAACACAAAGAAACTAACAAATCTGTGTAGGCACAGCAGGAGATGGCTGGAGTCTTCAGGACTCTAAAATGCCTTCTCAAAGAGCTCCTTCATCAATGAATCAAATACTTAATTGAGCATGTGGATATAATTGGAATTACATTGTTTCAATTCCTTTCACTCTTTAAGTCCATTAATTCATCTGTGCAGATGACTAGATGTGGAGTACCTGGCCCATCCAACTAATTAATTACTCATACATGAATGTATAGATTGGCCCTGCTCTGATATTCAGTTACATTACATTTATAACTGTAGGACAAGCTTCAGGTACACATATTTTTCCATGCCTACAGTGAGAGGACTAGAGGAAATGGCTTTAAGCTAAGACAGAGGAAATTCAAATTTGATATTAGAAACATTGTTTTTCTCTGTTAGAGTGGTCAGGTTTTGGAATAGGTTGCCCAGGGTGGTGGTGGAGTCACCATCCCTGGAGGTCTTCAAGAGGCATCTGGATCTAATATTGGGTGATGTGTTTATTTCAGTAGTTTAGGAGTTAAAGTGGAAGTGCTGCGTTGACAGTTGGCCTTGATTATGCAAAAGGTCTGTTGCAACCTTGATGATTCTATACCTATAAATGAAGTTGCCTTGCCACAATCCATGAGCTAAGAAGGTGTAAGAAAGAGATCTTTTTTTCAGTCTTTCATTCATGGAAAAATCTGGTATTTTCACCATGATATGTAGGAATTATACTGTTATTTAATCATTCAGTACCTGAAATGTACTGAGGAATTTTTCTATTTCTTCACAATATTTTTATAGTCCAAAATGAGGTACAGTGAAGAAAATCAGTTAACTGAGAATTGTTTCCATAAAAAACTTTCTCAGAAGGGAACTGTCCAAAACAAAAAATGTGTTATATCTTGGTTATTTAGTGTAAAAATAATCCATGTGTTTGTGTTTGCTAAATTCACAGCTTTAAATCTCTTCTGAAGTTGGAAACAGAATTTTTCTTATCAGAACTTGAAAGAAGTAATTTTCTTGGGTTTGGGTCTTCGGGTTTTTTTGTCACATGAGACAGTGGGAGTAGAAAGTCTTGCAATCTGAGGACTAAGCATTAGCACTAGAATACACTATGGAAATGGGTATCTAAGATTTAGGTTCAGTTCTTGGTGTTTGTTGTTCATGAAGTATCACTACCAGGCATGAAGTCTGCATGGCAAAGGGTAGGGCTGCCAGTTAATGTCTCAGGATAACTATAACCTATGCTACTGTGAACTTTGCCTTTTTTTTTTTTTCTCTCAGCTGAGAAAAACCTAATATTTCTATAATATTTTTTATTCTAGAACTATCTTACTAAAAAATATATATAAAATTCTACCTGTTCAGGTTCTAGACATATCTTGCTCAGAACTAGCTACAGTATCTGTGATTTGTGCATCACTGCATTACGTATACATTGCTGATGAAAAGCATCTGCAAAGTAAGTGTATTGTGCTTCAGCTCCCTGTCTGTAAGTGGGAGATAGCAGCATTCCTTTTGTCTTTCTCATTTAGACAGTTCTAAGACTCCAAGACTTTTATATTTTTGTTTGTTCAGTGGTTAAATCAATATTATAATTGCATTGAAACAAATAATTGTTAAAAATGGATGGAAATAGTTAGCCAGCTAAAGACACAAAGATAATTTGTATTTACAATTGAAATTACAGGCAAGTTACAGGAGGTAACCTGTGTGATACAAATTTATCCCTGGTGGATCATTCTTAATATCTATATTGCAATATGGGAAGTAATCCAATTTTTCACAGCAAATACTTCACTTTAGTTAGACTGTGAGGGGAAAATATGCCCCAAGTGTTTTGGTGCAGAGATATTTACAACTAGCCGATAAAGCTTATGCTGAGTTCATCAGAGTTACTCCCCTCCAAACCTCAGGCTAAGCTCCAACTGTGGATTCTGACAAGAGCACACTGCCTTCTAACATTTCTTCAACAATTTGCAGACAGGAATTCTGAAAAAAATCAACTTCGGGGATTCACTGCTTTTAATGTCAGAATGCAGATTTCTCATCTGGCCTTGAACTGTCATATTTTTTGTATGGTTTTTTCTTTGTGTTTTAACTTTGTAACTTGTAAAAAAAAAGTAAGATTTTATTGGTGTGCTGACCATGCATCCTCTACACTGCATTTTCTGCTCAAGGGGAAAAATGTTCACTTGCAAAACTGGAACTTGATTTCACGCTTCTTGGAGAAATTCCACATACCTCAATTTACAGCTAACACACTAAAGTTTGATGTGTGAGACACAGTGCTCTGGATGAAAGGAAGACTGAGAAGGATCCAATATGTTCCTGCCTTAAATGCACATATTGTTCTACAATTAGAAGAAATCACTTTACAGAGGATGGATTTTTGCAATGAATTACATGATAGCATAACAAATGAAATAGACAAGGGATCACCAAATTACAATAAATTATTATAAATACATTGTTCTTTTAAACATTTTTACCATTTTGTGGAAGAAAATGTTTTGACAGGTCAGAGACATTTAAAATACTGTTGATTAATTAACGGACTTGAATTTTCAAATCAGAAATTGCCAGAATTTATTCTCAAGGCCTGAATTTCTTGTAGTTTTCTTGTATATTTGAAAATCCTGCATTCTGAAAATAATCCTCCATTCAGTTCCAGTTTTAATTCATATATCATATCCATTATCACAACATCTTGGCTCACTGGCAAGGTTCCAGATGACTGGAAGTTGGCCAGGGTGACATCCATTCACAAAAAGGGTGGGAAGGAGGATCCTGGTAATTATAGGCCAGTTAGCCTCACCTCAATGCCTGGTAAGGTAATGGAGCAGTTTATACTGAGTGCCATCACACAGCACTTACAGGATGGCCAGGGTGTCAGACCCAGCCAGCATGGGTTTAGGAGGGGTAGGTTGTGTTTGNGGTGAACAGTGCTGCATCCAGCTGGGGCCAGTCACCAGTGGTATCCCTCAGGGGTCTGTGCTGGGTCCAGTCCTGTTCAATATCTTTATTGATGATGTGGATGAGGGAGTTGAGTCTTTTATTGTAAATTTGCAGATGACACTGAGCTGGGAGCGTGTGCCAATCTGTTGGAAGGTAGGAGGGCTCTGCAGAGAGACCTGGAATGGTTGGATGGGTGGGCAGAGTTCAGTAGGATGAAGTTTAAGATAGATTTAGGTTTCTTCACCCTAAAGAGAAAACAAAAGATGTCTTAAGCTACCTAATGAAAGTTTAAATTGAAGGGACACACCTCTCACATGTGCACAGTTGAAAGGCAGTGAACAGCAATCATACCAGATAAGATATAAGGAAAAACACTGAAAGATAAGAATGGTATAATACTGGAGAAGGTTGCTCATAGAGGTTGTGGAATATTCACCTGAGGAGCTATTCCTGATTGTCTAGGAAAAATCTTGGGCAGCCTGATGTATCTCCAAAGATTATTGACAACTAAAATGTTTCGATGTTTTCATAATACTAAACCAGAAAGCAATCCCAATATAAATAAGCTAACAGGGTGACTAACAGTCACCTAAACCTGAATAAAAGCGTACTGAAACAGTGCAACTAACAACAATTTATGGAGATTTTGTAACACTGTGATATCATAATCAAAAACAGTTTTACATAATTATGTATGCAATGAGATCACCAAAGAAGCAGGGTGTAGCTGCATTTGGGAAGTGGAAGTAAGAAGTTAGCAGAGAGCAAGAAAAAGGAAGCATAACATGGCAAAATGATAGCTCCTCAAGCATACAGAGACTAGCAGAGGAACAGAAAAAAAGAACAGTTCCAGAAGCAGATGATGGAGGCAAACGCATAAAAAGCATCAGGCAAAACTTAACTAAACAAATGAAAGCTGGAAAGAAAGAACAATCTTACCTATCTCTGATTAGGAGCTTTCAAGTTGGAACATCCATATCTTGGTCACTAAAAACTACCAAGAACTGCAGATGGACCCACCACACTGCATCACCCCCATTGTATATTATATTCACACCCAGTTTAGAAGTATTATGAACTAAGATTTTTTCATTTGTTATGAAAATAGTTAATACTGTGCAAGAAATTGCCATCACTTAACCTGCTCAAAGAGTATAATCAGTAAAGTTCAGTTTTAAAATTTAAAACTGACCTGACTGAGCAGTCTTCTAAACACTTTATCATAGTAATTTCTAGCTCTCTGGTGTGTGTGTATAAATATTAAAAAGCCCTTTTGTGAATACATATATATATGTGTATATATATATATATCTATCTTTTCAGTTGCTACAACTGAAAGGGAAAGACCTTTTTGACAGTGACTGATTCAGGGATCTCAGTTTCAAATTAGAATTGCATCTACTTTAAACAAAAAGGATGTCTTGTTATAACAAATAGGACAAATAGGACAGCATGTTACCATTTTTTTTTCACAAAATAGGGTATTTCAGCTTGTTTTGCTTTTACTTTATCTATAACTACTTGTCATTTTGTGTCTTTTTATGACCTTCTGCTCTGATTGCAGTAAGAAGCAGTTACAGATCAACATCCAGCACTTCAAAATATGTATTCATATTGGTGCACACATATGAAAAGAACAAATTATTAATCATAATAATAACAACATAATAATAACTGACACTGTTTAACCTTTAGCTAAAAAAACCAAAGCTTTTTGAAAAGTGTATAAGTGTGTTACATATTCTTGACTGAAGCATCAGCTCATCTATCACTGAAAGTCAGATAGCTCTTAGCTGGTAAGTAACAGCCTTTTCAAATGTACTGTGTCCTTACAGGAAATTTGAGATAAAAGATAAATACAGTTCAAATTATATTACCTCTCTGTGAAGCAAACAATTGAAAATGGCCAAGAAAAAGGATGCAGCTTTTCTTTCTTCTAAGTCTCATGATGTTACAATGAGCTGGTGGGAAAAGAATGTGCAAGAGGAAATAGCATTCAATAAAATTAGAGAGATGATTCATATTGATACAGACTAAATTATCCTTGAACCATCTACAGTAGCTCTTTCAAAATAGAAGACATACAATTATGAAAAACTTAACACAGAAAAATCGTAAGAGAGGGAGTGACTTTTGAAATACTGAACCAGAAGAAAGAATGTAAAACAATTTGTATACGACTTCTGTAATTTAAGAAAAAGACTATAAAGTTTCTGCCTTCTGAATTCTTGAGCTGAAGTTCAAAACTATTTTCTTCATTATCATCTTTTTTTGGTTTTTCCTCTCTGTTTTCTGTGGAAAATTGACATAGTTTCTATTTAATTAGTAGTAGAATCCTACCCACAGATGTGCTTAGTGTCCATGGCCTTACTGATGCAGGAATGACATTAGTTAATTTCCCTTATGACTCTTGAAACATAAATTGTGTAGGACTTCAAAAGCTTTTTTAAACATTTATTCCTCAAAACAATACTATAAAGTGATCTACACATATAAAACATATAAAAATGACAATCTAGACAAAATGGACTTTGGAATGTAGAGCAGGTTCTGACAATTCAGATGGAGTTTAAAACTGGCACCATATAGGTTTATCAGCAGCAGTTTTTAGGCTTTTCATGTAGTAAGATCAAAACCTCATAAAATCATTATTTTCTTGATTCTTGGATTATATGTGCATTTTACATGGTTTCATTTAAATGAGTTATACATGATGGAATTATCTAATGAGCCTTAATAGCAATCATTACATTTCAATGCAGAGTGGAAGAAGTAGATGTTCAAAATAGCTTTGTCCCTGTTAATCAGAGTATGTACCTCTACAAAAATTCCCATCAATTTAAAGATGCTAAAATATGCTGAAAATGAACATACTGGTTTTTCAGGAAGATCACGAGACAGATTGATTTCATACTACATAGAATTGAATAAAGTTATGATACAAATCACACACAATAGAACTTCTAGGGAAAAAAAAAAGGAAGCAGGCTGCACCTGGCATTTGAAATTAAGTTCTACATCTTATACATACTTATTTTTTGTCTCTGCAGCTAGCCTAGAGCATTAGTTGTTGTCCACCTACTATACTAATAACTATTAACTTTTTGAAAAAAAGAAAGATTATTCCAGGGTAGAGAAAATTCAATGGGATTAGTGAAGATGCTAAAACTATAAAAAAAGAAAATTAAAAAAAAAAGACTAAAATCTGCTTTTGGAGTATAAAAATTAAGAGAATATCTATGTGTAAAATACATGATTAAAGTAAAGTACTGGGAAAGAGACATGACATTCAATGATAACCAGGAAACTGATCTTTTGAACAGTAACAAGAAACAGTTACATTTAATCTGATTCATTTGTTTTTTAAATACTTTCTGAAAGTGAAATACTAACAAACTTGAGATGTAGCTATTGTTATGCCAGCAGCTATCTTATCAGAGGATATGCAATGAAGGGGCAAGCTTCTAAATACAGAGTGGCTAAACCCAAAATTTACTTTCAAGACCATCTAGTCTGATCTCTTGAGCTAAATGTAATCTACAATTTTAGCCAAGTTAAACATGATTGTAGTATGTTGTGAGTTTGAATTTCAATTCATGCTAAAAACAAGATTTCAATGGCCTATTATTTTTGCTCATTTGAATAAATGCTAAAAATGCAGACATCTAAATAACATTTTGACATTTCCCAAAATTCTATTCTAAGCCCTCTAGATAAAAATGCTACACCCTATTACACTCAGACCTATTAACAGGCAGAAAGGAAAGACATTAAATATAAAGAACAAATATTAGTGTTAGTATTCTACATTGCCTTTGCATGGCAAATTTCTGGCAGCAGAGAGAGGAGGAGCTCTGCAGGGATGGCCTCTGGGAAAGGAAAGCAGGAACTGCCACCATGTTAGACAGAGCCAGTTCAAGATGGTTCCAAGATGGATCTGTTACTGGCCAATATTAAGCCCATCAGAGATGCTGTGGTGGAGTCATTCCTGAAGTACTGCAGCAGCCTGTGGGAAGGACTCATATTGGAACCTTTTGTGGACTGTATCCCATCAGAGGGGCCTCAAACTTGAGCAGGGGTACAGTGGGAGGAATAAGGAACAGCAGACATCAGGTGTTTCATAACATGACCACAACCACATTCCCCCATCTTGTTCTTCCCAGAGTCAGCATAGTTGGGAACAAAAGAAGTAAAGATGAACCTGAGAAAATGTGATGGGTGCTGGGAGGAGAAGGTGTTCTTATTGGTTTTGCTTTTTACTATCTTAATCTGTTTTTAGTTGGAAATTTGTCTTCCACACGTTGAATCTCTGACAGCCATGATGACAATTAGTGTGCTATCTTCTTCCACTACAAAAATTTTTAAGCGCAGAAAATTCATAGTACCTACCCCTTTTGCTGGTGTTATGCTTATCCTTATCCTTCCATTGCTCTTTTGACTCTAGAGGTCCATTTAATCAGTCTGATGGTAGTTTCAGGGTGACAACATCCAACATTCAAAAGGAAGAATATGATGTTTAGTTTATTTTGCTTCTTCAGTCTAGGATCTTCTTGGGGTTATTTTAATATATTTGCTTTTATACTTCTGGATATTTTCAATTTACCTGCAAGTTATATCTGATATTACCGTGTAAGTACTTTCTATGTGTGTTAAATGCCATGTTTGTGTTCTGCTTCTTACCCCTAAAAAGTTTAGTCCACCTCCAGGTCTGTATTTCTTGGGCTGACCATTTTAGAGCTGTTCATAGATGCTAAGTCTCTTTATCCATTACACAGTGTAAAAATCACTTGATTATAGCTGAAGAATAATTAAAAATCAAAGTGAAATTTAAATTAAATTTTAATCAGTAGTTATGCAACTGTTGAAGACCAGAGATTTTAGCACTGCAGCATAGAAACCTAAAATATTTTTAAGTTTTCTCTCAGTTTACTTGCACTTATACTTCTGCAGTGTTCAAAAATATCCTCAGGAAGGTCTGTCAGGTATTAACAGATGACAACATTTGTACTGCAAAAAATGTGCTTTGCTTCATTCTAATTTTGCTGTCACACATTATCAACAGCTGACAAAATCAGAATGGGGAAATATCCTGAAGAAACACACCAGAACAGAGCTCAGCCTGACTCATCAAAAATACAAAGAAACTAGTTATTTCTAGACTGATATCTACTATAAATTGTGATGGCAAACATGTGATCCAAGTTCAGAAAATAGACAACTGTAGGTGAAGAAAAGAGATCCTAATTGCTAGGAACCTTACTAACAAGGGTATATCAATGTTTCTCAGAGAGATGTAGGTTTGACATGTCACTAATTACTTTTGGGGTGTAGGAGGGATGGTGATGAAAAGAAACAAAAAAGCCAAAGCCCCCTAAATACATGCAAAGGAATTTTTTTTTCTCCTTTTTTAACTATGTCTCCCAGGGAAAGGAAATCCATACACAGTAAGAGTTAAGAAAAGGAAAACCTACAAACAGTATAGTTGTAAAAGTCAAGCCTCTTACCCTGTCCTAATAGGAAAAATCCATCTAATTAACTATTTAATTGAGTTTAACAAGACTGTTTGTAGTTAATCCTAAATGCACTAATAGGAAACCCAGGGCCTACATTCGATGTTTTTTTGCTCCCTTTGGATGTTGCTCATAATTACAGTTTGCTCTTTAATTATTATTCTTCATGTATTCAATTTATGATTAATACCAAAAGCTTGCCCTGGGGGCTGAAAGTGCTGAGGTGGACATTGGTGATTCAGTGGAGAACAGCTCCTTCAGCAATGTGCATCTACTCAGAAGCAGGCAAAAATCAGCTTTCCACTCAAATCATGTCATTCAGAGCTCAAGACAAGGGAATATACTCCAGCAAGAGAACAACCTCTGATAACTCTCTAGGGAAAGGATATTAAAGAAATAAATCTCTAACTGTCAAACACTTCTTTACTTTTATTGAAGTAAAGTGTGTTGTGTTGGTAATTAGAACAATTTTATCTATCTATTGCATATATTGTGCAGTCACACAGTACCCAATTTTTGTTTCTTCTTTTCTGCTGTAATGTTTCCCCCTACTTAGATGTAATATACCATACTGCAAATCTGAATTCCCTTTCTTTTTAGCTTCTATGAAAAGTGAATTAAAAATGAAAATTATTTCACAATGTGCTCAAGGAACAAGATTAGAGTGTTATTAACCTCTTCTACATTTTGATGCAGAATATGAAGGAACAATGTATGGCTACAGAATATTTCTGCTACAGAAACATGTTGTTTCTGCACAGCATTGCCTTTCATATCAGGAACTGAAAGACTGATCAACCCTATTGTTTTGGATTTTTTCTTTAAAACATTCCTAATGGTCTGCTGAGGTGGGAATATGGACAAACAGTTCTAGAAGTACTAGTGTTAGAAAGGATTTGTTAAGCACAAATCAGAGTAGTGCAGGGCCATACAGCTGAGCAGCTCAAAATTAGCCAGGTCTTAATAGCAGACTAGCCTAGAGAAAGTTACATACCCTTGCTCATCCAAAAATAAATATTTTTGAAATGTATGAAATCTTATTTCCTGCTGAAATTTACTGAAAGGAAAAGGACTTTTGTCCATTTGGAATTCATGAGCTGATATTCATTGAAAGGTATGCACAGGCAATAGTCAGAAGCAAGCTTCACATAACTTTTCCATATATCCTGACATCATAATTCGTAAAAAAATATTTGGGGCACAATTCTGAAGGCTCCAAAGTCTCACCCTTCCTCTTATTTTTCTCATCATTAGCCTAACCATTATTCCCATATAACTCTCAATTTTCTGAAAATTGAGGTAACTTTTCTTTATCCTCAGGAGATAAAATGCTAACAGGAATTAGCTAGGGTAGAGAGAGAAAAATTCTTTAAAGAATGATGATTTTGTTTTTGTTTTTTTTTTTTCACATAGACAATCCTGGGATAGAATTCCAAAGGTACATGTAAGACTGGATATCATCCTGTAAAAATATCAATTCTGGAGTTTTTTATCTTTTTCATCAATTAGTAAAATAACCTTAAAATATCATTTGCATATTTCCCTATGAATTTATAAGGATCCATGTTACTTCAAATTTGATTCCAAATGTTGATTGAAATATCCTAAGTCAAATTTTGAAGGCACTTATATGAATGAGTTTTCTGATTTGTTTCAAGAGGCCCTATTTGACACTGATGGAATGTCTATAAACAGTATATATATACATATATGCATTAAATCTTATTTCAAATGTAACAGCTGAGATGAAATGTGCAACAGACAGATAAGGCTGATGATGCATGGTAGATAGAAAGATACAGATAGATAGATAGATAGATAGATAGATAGATAGATAGATAGATAGATAGAATTATTCCTCTGAGACTTTCCACACATCAATCTACAGCAGAACTACTTTATGCTTGTCACAGAACTCTGAACACTGTTCTTTCTGAACACTTAAGGAGAGCAATGACCTGATGAAGTTATTTGTGAGAACATTCCCAGCACACAGGAATGCCCAAATCCAGAATTATCGCATGACATGAAGCCAGTTAAGTCTGTCAGCTTAAGAGTTTAGGTTGATATCAAGTGTAAGTCACCTCTGAAATCATCAATTCATCAGAATCATCTCACTTTGTCTTCAAAGAGATAAAATCTAAGAATAATTCTTTTGGTACAACTGTGAAACTGCATATATTGGGTGACAAATAAAAGAGACATGCTTTCAAAAATATATGCACATTGCATATTTGAAGTAGAGACAAAAAAATTATTTCTTTCCTTTTTTTTTCCCCCCATATATTTTCTTCATTTTTAGGATTTGCCTGTGAATTCAGTAGCTTATTACTTCCTCAAGAATTCTTTCAAACCAAACGTCTGTCACTGCTGAACCTGGACCCTCAAAGTGCTGCCATTAAACCACAAGGCACAATTTTCATAGAGAGCTACTTAAGTATTCTAGAGGAGCATTTTTGTATCAGACAGACTGTAGGGTATTTGTGATTTGTATAGTTTTAAATGGAAGGGGGGAAAAAGTATAACTGATAGCAGAGATATTTATCAGTGTTGATATCAGAACTATGATACTTGTCATCCAGTACTGGATATATTTTAGGGAGGAAATCCATTTTCTTTAGTTCACACTGAGCTACTAGTTAAAGGAATCCATATAAAACTGCTCCCAAGGCAGGAATATTTCTAAGAGGGAATGGTTATGAAATGTAGCTTTTCATAAAGTGCTATGAAATTTAAGGTCAGTGGTGGCTCCCCTTTGTCCTATTTGTCAATACTGAACTCAAACAGTGAATCAATTTCTTTTCTATGCTAATTAACTAATAATTTTCTCAGTATTTGGTAAGTTCTTTTCTTTTTTTTTTTTCCCCCCTTGCGTTATTATCCCAGGGGGAGGGTGGGCCTCCAAATAATTTTGTCTCATACTAAATATTTCTACTGCTACCAAAAGATAATATATTATGAAATATCTCTCTGTAACAGATGAAGTAAAAACATGGGAAAATCTGTGTCTCCAGAATTATTACTCAGTCCTGATTTGGAGAGACAGATTCTATGAGATTAGAAAACAGAATTTTTTGGCAAGCATTTGGTTTTTGGGCCAGTTGGATAATGATGTTCTGTATGAAGTTGTACTGGCTTTAAGGTAGGTTGTAAGACTCACTGGGACACTGAAGGATTTTCTCTCTGTGGCCCAAAAATTAGCTTTAAGAATAGCATATGGATCGTATGCATTTATAAAATACCTATAACTTAGTATACTGGTTTAGGAATGACATATAAGATTGAGTTGTAGCAATCCTAAATTAGGGGAAATAAATAAGCGTTGCAAAATAAGGAACCTTTTTTGCACTTATATCTTCATTATTCTTCCTGCTATTATAAATTATTTTCAGAATTGGGAAAAACTTTTAAAATATAATTTGATATAAATTAAATTGATGTCTCTCAGAAGCAGAGGCACCTAAAAATCTCAGGAAATATATAATGTCATACATTATGCTAAATAATCAGAATTAAGAAAGGAATTTGTTAGCATTCTTTTAAAGTATTTGTTTGGTTTGTGGGGTTTTTTTTCTAAATTACCAATATCAGAGTTATGTTCTCAGAAATGAAAATTTCATAGTAGGGAAAATCAGCCTAAAAGCAAACTGTGGAAAGTTAAGGCCAAAAAAATGAGAACCCCCTATGCTTAGAATATTCCATCATGTCCAGGAAATAATAGCACCTAATGATTTAAGTGCATCAATAATTATTTCTTATTCATGTAGGGGGTTTCATTTGTCTTTTCTATACAGAATAAAACTTTCAGATGTTCGAAGAGGGAAGAGGTATAGTTTTGCTGTAGGGAATATAGGCATTTGTATTTTCAGCCAGAATGAAATCATTGGGTGTGACTGCCTATGTTGAAATAGAACAGAAGAAAAGACTAGAAGAGGCATGAAAGACTTCAGATTTCTTTTTTTTCTTTAATTATTTCAGTTGTTTACATTATGTTTATTCACCAGGCAAAATTTATATTGCTCTTCTTTGCAACTTTTTTTTTCAAGATTTGCTGTATTGCAATATTTGTTATAAACAAGGTTAAATTTCTCATTCTTTTCTTCCTTAATGACTCAGTTTTGCCTCAGTCTCTTCTACATATAATTTAAAAAGTTAAAATACAGGAATTAACATACAACATGAACACACATAGTAGAATGACAAGAAAAAAATCCAAAACATACTATAGATATCCTGTCTTTGCAATATAAGCAATTAAGCATTCATTAGGATTAAAAAAGACAGCTAATAGAATATGTCTGTTCTTTTAATCTTTTAATACACTTGAAAAAATTTGAAAATGAACATATCAGGAAACAAAAATGGAAAACTGAAAGGCAAAATTCACTTGTCAAAAATATAATGAAAAATATGCAGAGGATAACACACTATCAACAGGGTTCTGTTAGAAACATGGAGAAGCCTATAAGCCATAATAGAAGTCCAATAATTGGCATATTGAGGTGCTGCACAAAAATTTTTAACAAGTAAGATTTCCATTTGTAAATTGTACACGTCCTTTTTAGTACAGAAATCTTCTGAAAGTCATTTGTTGCTGAAATTGCTTACAATACAAAGAACATATTAACCTTAGACACTCTTTCTAAATACACACTAGTAAAAATTTTAAGGACTTGTAATTTTCTTCTGCACAGCAGCATTTTGGGAGGGTTTATGAAGTGGTGCAGTATTTCTTAACGGTGAGGAATCAGTTTATTGGCTGCTGTAATACTGCTCTTCCCAATTCCAGAAGAAGGTATTTATGGGTGCAGTTATAATGGTCATATGAGAGCTGTTTCTTCAAATGCTGCAAAGCAAATCTGGAAACCTGAGGCTTGAGTTTAGGAAGGGAAAGGCAATTTTGCAGTAAAAGGAGGCTAATGATGAAGTCAGGCTGAGAGAGTTGGAGTTGTTTAGCAGGGACAAGAGACAGCTCCTGGGAGACCCTAGATGAGCCTTCTAGTAACTGAAGCAGGGTGAGGAGGGACTTTTACTGTGGATGCTCTGCGTGGTTGGGATGATTTCCCAGCTGCTACACGGGTGCACGGTTAGCCCAGTGCTTCAAAGCACTGTCTGTCCCAGGCCCAGGAGCAGCTCCCAACGCAGGCAAGCCTAGCAAGAAATAGCCATTTCAGCTCTAAGTGATTATCAGCTAATTAAGTGATTTCAGCTCATTAGATTTTAATCTTGCTAGGCCTCGCAGTGCAGATCCGAAGAGAGAGGAGAAGGAGCCGTGTGGGGTTCCGCAGGTGCAGCTTTATTCGGGTCTTCAGTGGCAGCTATCTGTGAAGGGTTCCAGGGACGCCTCTTCTTCTGACTAACTGGGCCAAAGTAGGGGTTTTTATAGGGTGTAGGGGGATTGGAAACTGTCCAATGGTGAGGGTCAAAGGGAAGTAGCCTATAGCTTTACAGACAGATAAGCAAGGGTCTGAAGACGGAAGAGGGACTTCTTTTTGTCCTGGTCAGCATGACTTGGCACTTTAGGCTGCTGAGCGCCAAGGCCTTGCAGGCCCCGAGCCTGCTACAAGGGACTGTTTATCAGGGCAGTTGTGTGATAAGGGGTAATGCCATTAAATGGAAAGAGAACAGGGTTAGATGAGGTATTAGAAGGCAATTCTTCACTTTTGAGGGTGATGAGGCACTGGAACATGTTGCCCAGAGAATCTGTGGATACCCCACCCCTGCAGGTGTTCAAGGTTTGGGAGGCATTTGGTCTGGTGGAAGGTGTCCCTGTCCATGCAAGGGGGCTTGGAACTAGATGCTCTTTCAGTTCTCTTCCAAGCCAACACATTTATAACTCCATGACTCTATGACTTCTCCTGCTTGACATAAAAATGAAAAGTATAAGAGGAATTTTCTTTTTTAAGGCTTTTGTTATCTATTTTTTTTGTTTTGACCACTTAGAAATAAAGTAATTGTTTCAAGAAATAAGGTATTTAACTATTAAAATATATACTTTTTTTTTTTTCCTTCAGGTAAAAATTTACATGTGACAAATTTGAAGATATTTTTATTCCTTCAAGGCCTATACATTAATTTAATTTAAAAAAAAAAGAAAATTAACTTTAATTTTCTTAAGCCTTTCAGAAATCCTGGTGAAACTTATGAAGTGATGAAATTACATGAGACAATCCTAACAAGTTAAGACAGGTCAATTTTGCTGGGAAAAAAAAAATCTTTTAATATATTAAACTGGTATTGTCTTATAGTGAACAACAACAACAAAAAACAAAATAAAAAACACAGACAAACAAAGAAAAGCAATAAAACATGTTAAGGTTTTTGTCTGTAGAGAAAATATATTATGCTACGCACAAAAAAGACTTCAGTTTTTAATATAATGGGTTACTTATTGAAAATTACTAGGCATAAAATGGAATGGAATCAATAATTTATACCACTTCTAGTTTCCTTGTTTTACTGAGTTTACTAATTTTTCAGAAGTGAAGACTTTTCTGAAAAGAAGGAGGTAAAGCTTTTGAAGATTGTTACACTGGGATAATTTTACATAAGTAATATAAAATACTCGGTTCTGTCAATTGAAACCTCATTCTACTTGTTCATAAGAGTTAGGAAATCAGATATTGTAGTTTGACTATCTCAATTATGAGCAAGTTTATTACAAAAAAATAGACCGTATTAGGTAGGAACATGAAATAATTTTAAAAATTAAGGAGCAATTAAAGTTTGAGAATTTTTTAATTCTAAAGATATGCACAGGGAGGGGAGTGAGACACTAAAATGTAGAATTTTTAAGTATATACTATAAAGATGAATACCAGTAATAAAAATGGTTAAAGGAAATATATATATTGCAAGCAAAATAAGTGCTATAAAGTTCCTTCCTCCAAATTGCATAAATGTTTCCATTTTTACAATGAAATTTCTAGAACTGGTTAGAACATGTTCAATTCAGGCTGAAAATTATGCACTTTCATTTTCTCTGGAAGATGCCAGGGGCATTCTACTGGAACTGAAGGAGAGTCAATTGGGATGGAGTGACATGAGGCCAGATGCAGCTGCTGAGCTGCTGGATGTGGCCTGAATATTTCCTTGGGAAAAAAGGGAATGGAGGAAAGTTTATATTTGGCAACTGGTTGGCTAGTTATATGTGCTTCTAGTTTAAGTGCTTAAGAACCTTTTCTTTAAGAAAAAACATTTTTGCCTGTGGGTGTTGGTTTTATGTAATCCAAACTGGAAAGTTACAGACAAATTTTAAACTCGATACTGAGCGTGTATGCTCATTATATAACAGAAAATCTGCTTCATCTGACCATGAACTCAAAGCAACAGAGGGACTTTTTTGTGTTTTATGTAGAGAATGAAAGCAAAACCCAAATCAGTCTAGTGTTTGTGGTCAAAATAGGTAACAAGGCAGAAGCTAGACCATACTGTGTTACAGGAATAGAGGATAAGAAAATTTTTTTTATGATTTCAGGAATTATGAAATTATTCTAAGTTTCACAAAGGAAGAAGGTAGTGTCCTAGAACTCCTTACCTACAGGAATCTTCTGTTCCTCAGAAAATGGAACAGTGGGTGAAGAATGGCTTTATAGGACCAAAAAAGATTATATCAGATATTGAAGTTCTGATCAAATACATGAGATTTGTCAAGATAGGTAAAAAAGATCTTAATATAATTCTACAGAACCAGAGAGGAATCCTAAAAGACAAAGTCATTCCATATGCCTGCCTTCTCTTTTATATTATTTCAGTTAAAACAACTGAATGACATAAAACAAGAAAAAAAAATATTGTGAAATTTTAACTAAATGCTAAGTTTGCTTTTAGTATTTCTAATCACACTGTGATCCTTTTCAGCTTCTCACATTATTTCCTTAACTCTTCCCAGAAATTCTTAAGTGAAAGCTAATTTTAGGTTTGTTCACATCCCAAGGTAAGTGTGGTGATTAACAATGCACTGATTGCTCTGTAATAACTGTTTGAGTATACTCTTCTCTTTTATCTTGCTTAAGAGTTATGATCAAAGAGGATTTCTCTCCTTTTTTTTTTTAACTGCATGAATACAATTAATCAAAACAATGTAGTCCATGATTATCAAGATGGCTAAATATTAGTCAGTTTAATAAGTGCTGTAATTCAAACTATCATCATTCTATTTAAATGAAAAGCTCACACAGCACCTACATTTCATGAAAAATGCATGGAAAATGCTCATTAAGAACTATATGTATTTTAGGACAAGAAATAATGCAAGGAATGTCTGTAATTTCTGGGTTGTTTCTCCCCTTACCTTTTCTTATTAGCTTGCATATATAGTCATCATAATACAGGAATTGGCTACTACTGTTTTCACATTAAGCAACTAAAAAATTCCTATAAATACTTTTTTCTAGATTTGCCAGATACTATATGATTTCAGAATTTTTCAAAAAAAGAAAACCATATCCTCCTTGTGGTTATAGGTGTGGGGTGGGGTTTTTTTTTGTTTGTTTGTTTGCTTTGTTTCTGTTTTGGTTTTTTTTGTTTGTTTTTTAAATTTTTTAATCTTTTATCTGAAAGGGTAAAGAAACAATATTTTGTTTAAAGTTTTAAGAATCAGTATCTTGATGATTTGTTAATTTGATTATTAAATCCCATATGATTATTTTATTTGATTATATATGACTTTTTAATGCACTGACAAGTCATCTTCAGAGTTCATAAGTGTTATTAATCTATTTTACATGTACATATAATACAGAGATTGACACTGTCCACCTAGACAAATAAACAGAATAATCAGGCAGCATTTTAATTTCAAATCCCATGATTCTATTACTAGATTTAAATGTTATTTAAATAACATGAAAGAAGTGGGGACATGGACAATGCACAAAAAGATCTCTGAAGGCAACTAGCAGAAATGAAATTTCTAGAAAACTTCATTGTTTTGGGAAAATTTTAAGAACACTTAATGGAAATCTTAATAAGTTATCACAGTAGTTTGATTCAAAGATTAATGATTCCCTGGTGGATTAAATTCATAAAAATTATCCCCCAAATGAAATGTAAACTTCAGGATTTTTTTTGTTCTTGTTTTTTCAGGCATGAAAAACCTGTACTTCTGTCAAGCTGCAGTTATAGTTGCACCTGAAAAATTACAAGAATGTATGTTTTAACTATGAAGAACCATATCTCATTTTGCTCTTCTCAAGGGAGCTAGTACAAATTTCAACAGATGAGTTCCTAGCAACAAAATAGCAAATTCAATCCTGATTGAATTATCTTTTAATCAACATTTAATCATGTTTTCATAATGATCTAAATGCGGAAGATTTCCTGTATTCTGATAAGCATGCAACTACTAATGGCTTTTGAGAACTTAAGGAATTTGTTAGCCTTTTAGATTTGGAGTTTTCTTAAATTCTGGAGAATTTTTTTGTTGCTGTTTTTAAATTAACTGAAACAGCTAGATTGCTCTACAAAGCATACATAAGGAAACTGAAAAATTACTTTTCTGTCCCTAGGCAAACTCCTAAAGGCCATTCTATTCATTGAGTAAGCAAGTTGAAAGACTATTGTAACAGAAATATTCTTGTATTGCATATGAAATGTTAAGCAATTTTTCTGATTACTGCAAAGTTCTTAATTTTAACATTTTAAACCAAAATGTAGTCAAGAACAGCTATTTAATGCCACAATTTTACCAGGACACAGATATTTCAAAATGCTATATTTCAAGTATTATTATGCTATGAAAATACAAATAAACTTATGCCTACATTTTTCTTCTCAATTTTTTAAGTGTTTCAAGGAACTTGTTTAGTTTTTTTGTCCTTGAGCAAACAAACAAAAAAAAAACCAACCAAAAACAAAATAAACAAAACAAAAAAAAATCCCCATCAACCAATAAATAGGTTCAATCATATTTTCAAATGGCAAATTATATTTTTACTCAGAACCATATACAGGAGGAAGTGGGTATTGACAAAAATCAAAACCTAAGAAAGCACACACACAAGCCAAAAACCATAGTTTTTAATATGATGCCTTCTTCCAAAGGGAGAATTCTAGTTCTAATTCAAGAGAATTCTAGAAACTAATTCAAGTTTTAAATGGGAAAAAAAATGAAATAAATAAACAAACAAAAAAAAATTACAATATATGACAACCACAAACAAGATATATTCTACTTGATAGCAGCCTGAAAGTTAAATAGCCCTACCTAAAGTTCTGTTGGGAAATTTAGGATATGAAGAAAGGATTGGTATTAAAATATTCAGTCTTAATCACCATTGTAGAATATCACAACAATACCCATATATTTTTAAATAATAACTCCATTGGTTTGTCCCTATTATCCAAGTCGTTTCCAAACACTTGATTTACCTCTACTAAAAATGTGCTTTTCTGGCATCTTTTGAAGAACAAAAACAGGATATTTTGGAAAATGTTCTTGCTTACATGATTCAAAAAAATGGTTTGTCAGCTATGAAAGGGAAAAATTTAATACTTTAAAAACATGTCTGTTACTTGGGGTCAATGCTAAAACTCCTGGGAAAGTATCATTTAGAACACCTCCAAAAACTGTGTCATCTTTGAATGTAAGGTTAGGCTATTAACCCTAGACAGTCAGGCACACTCCTCATGAAAACAAATGGCAAGTGTGGTAGTGTATGCTTCTTGTGCCCATTCAGAGAACAAGGAAATGGAGGAAAGAAGTGCACAGCATTAAAATTAAAAACAAAAAAACAAAAAACAAAAAAAAAAAAACCAAAAAAAACCCAAAAAACCAAACAGCTGCAGAGCTGCAGAATTAGCAGTGGTTCAAGAACTTGAAGATGCTGCTTTGTCTGTTGGGAGTAGCAGGTTTTCTGGTGACAGACTAAACCCTGAAATCCTTAAATATGTAGTAAAAAAGTAAATTAAGAATTGAACAAATATTATTCAGAAATCAGGAGAGTTGATACTTCTTTTCCCCTTTCAGTCTGAGAAGGGATATTCTGAAATATGTTGTTTAGGTGCCAAAGCTTAGCATTAGTATGGGATGTCACCCTTTATGACTAAAATTATTCCTTCTTGAAAAGAAGGTAAATAATAATAATAAGAAAGAAAATAAAACCTCAAAAGCTTATCCCATGAAACAAAAAAAGTTGGCATGGGAAATAAGATAGGATAAAACATTCAAGAATGTTCTGATGAAAAGATTTATCATTACACTATTAAGATGGATGCTTTTCTTCCTAAAAACATCATGTTGAAAATACAATTTCTAGTGAAGCACACAGAGTTCTAGGGAAGAAAACAGAAGAAGACAGAGATGCAAAGTGAAAGAATAATGATGAAAATAATGATAGTGATAATGATAGTAATAATCCTGATTTAGGCCATGGTCTTGAACACAGATTGCTAAAAGCCAAAAAAAGCACTTTAAGATGATTTTGGATGCAAGTCTAAGTTTTGGGAACATTTTCATGTCGTGGATTCATGTCAGTGCAGAACAGGAGCTCCTGTCATGTCTGCAAGATGGGATTACTTTCTTGCCCAGGTTTAAGCTAGAGAATATGAGATGTGAGCCAAACTAGATTTACTGAATTCTCCAGGACAGAAGATATTTACTTTCTGTCCAAACTCACCAGAAGTAAGCCTTCTTGATTCTGAAAATACTGATAATTTGTTGCAATTAGTTTTTGCATGTTACTGGTATATGGAATTCAAATATTAAGAAATTACTAACAAATTTTATGTTATAAAAATTAGGACATCTGCAGAAAAAAACCCCACATTTTGTTAACTACGTCCTTTTAAAAAAGTAACTGTTTTAGTCAGTTCAAGTCTACAACAAATTGAAATAATATACAGAACAATAAATTCTTGTCTCTTAAACTGTGCTTGATCTGAAATGTAAGCTCACTTAGTCTTTGTTATATTGCATTTCTTTGTAAAATCTTTATTCATCTTAAAAATTCATTTGAAGGAGAGGTGTTAAATAGCTGAGTATTTTTTCTCCCTCTTTTCTCCTAGACCCTGTAGAGCAAATAAAAGCTAAAACCCAAGCAAAATCTCATTTAGTGGTAAGTATTGGCCTGTAATAATGTAAAATCTGAACATATTTAGTGTGTAGTTCTCTCTATTCTACATATCAAACCTAACTAGTGTAAATGTCAAGTTTTGTGTTCTCAAATATAAAACATATTGATGTAACACTTCATGTAATCTTGTTTCAATTTCCACTTTTAAAGAAACATTTTCTTCAAATGCCAGTAATGACAGCAGCACAGTTGCATTCTTACTGCTGCTTATATGGAAAAAAAGCATGTTGGAAAGAGACAACTTATTTAGAAGGGTTTACTCAAGATATATCATTTTTGTCAGTATTTTGAAATGTCAACTGTCATGCAAACAAGCCTGAAGCAGTATTTTAGCACTTATTTATTAGAGGAGCAGTAAAAGAGACACATTGGCTGTTGAAAAAGTGGACATTGCTGCATGCCTACAGATATGATAGAGTTATGTAATTCAACATGTCATATATGACAAATTTACCCTACCTGCCACTCCAGCATCCAATATTTTTGAATATTTATTTATTTCAGTTGCACATATACACTTCTGAATACAATCTTCATTAATATTGGCCATGAACATTAGCAATAGAAACTAAGTCTTGAAGCTAAATGTATGTTTATTACCAAACTAATCAAGCACAAACTGAGAAAAGTATATTTCAGGCTTGTATTTTGCATCTGTCTAATACACTTTGAATATCACATCAAACTCAACCATCAGACCACTACTGAAAATCATCAGAAAAAATAAAATGTTTTTAAGTTTTTTCATTACATATGACTTCAGTAGCAGTGAAAAATGCCAAATCTAAAATCAAAATACTCTGTCCTATACAGATTGAATTAGAAAAACTTCTTTAAGGAAAATCTCACCTCTAAGGACTTACCATAAGGTCAGAAAATACTGCCAAGGTCAAGCAGGGAAATGTGATCCTTGGGCTCAGAAGGAGAATACAGAGTACATGAAGGGGTATGATTTTCTCCTTGTACATTACATCATCACATCAAGTGGTTGGTTTTGCTTTTAGAATTTGTCAAGATTACAGGACACTGAAAAAAGGACATTTAAAAGACCCAAAGCACAGAAAACAAGAGTCACAGAGGGAGACTCAATAAACTCAGTCTAACTGGTTTATTAAAAAGAACTTAAAGTACTTGATAATTTGATTCAGAGACGTAAGAAAATGTGAAAACTTTGAATCGGTTCAAATTCCACCTTGTATGTAGTCATACAATTTCCTTAACACAAAGGTAATTACTCTACTACCCTAATAATAAGGGTAATTAAGCACAAAAAGAATATACCAGTAAAAAAACAGTAGACTCAGAGCCCTAAAAAAACAGATTAGATAGGCAAAAATATATCTCATACTTCTAAAGGAAAAATAAATATGATGATGAGCAGTGTTTCTTTACATTCACCCATTAAGCATAACTATTCTAAATGAAATTATTAAGTGACAAATATGATCTTTCCCAAGATCTTGAATGTATTTTCTTATTATTGTCTATGTCTGTCACTAAATGACAAGTAAAAAACAGTAAGAATAATATATGTGTAAAGTCTGAGTCATATCAAAGCACATGGCATTATCAGTCACCATTCTATGTAGTGGTATCAGCATACCTGCACCTTCTTATTGGTTTTTTGTACATATCTCATATTAACAGAATATAAAGATGAGATTTGGAAAAAAAAAATTAACTATCATTTAGATCCTTATAGTGATTTTGCAGGCCCAGTGGACAATCCTGGAAGATATGTATGACTTACAATGTCTTGAAATTACCAGATGATACATTTTTTCAGATCTCCTC
Organism: Urocynchramus pylzowi; assembly: GCA_013397555.1. NCBI lineage: Eukaryota > Metazoa > Chordata > Aves > Passeriformes > Fringillidae > Urocynchramus > Urocynchramus pylzowi. The sequence continues at coordinate 1,938,045 of VZRH01002296.1, read as the reverse complement.
TCTAAAATCTAGGTACTTTCAGCTACCTACTTATCTGTTCCCAAAATTAGGTGCTAAAAAAAGAAAGACACTGCACCAACTTCATAATTGTAACATTAGTTCAATAATCAGTTCTCACCAAAAAAAACACCCCAAAACCAAACCACCTTGAATAATAATTCTTGCTAAGGAAAATGCAAGACAAAACCAGAAGTCCTTCCAGTTTTTAAACCACACTACATCTACACACAGAATTCTGCATAATTCATAATTAATAATGACAGAAGCAGTCAGTCCCTCTAATAATCATAAAACCACAGAACAGATTTCGTTAGAAGAGACCAGAAAAATCATGTACTTCCAAATCCATTGCCATGGGCAGGGAAAATGACTTGTTGCAAACTAGAAGAAAAAAAAAATGTAAAATACTGTCACAGCACATGTCACAGCCAAAACAGCCACAATACACAGAGTATCACCACACAACATCAGGTTGAAGGCTTTTAAGCATTCACCCATACAACACCACACTTCAGAAGATTTCAGATGTCTGCTCATCTTGTTCTTTAGCCCAACCTTTTATACCCCTCATGTTCATGCACTGCCCCTGTGTGCCCTCTGTTCCCTTGGTGGTTGATCAGTGCCCCTGGGCACTCCATGGCTCATTGCTGTCAGTGCTGCTCACCTGTCCTGCACAGCTGTGCCCATTGGGGATGAGGCTCGGCCACAGCCCCATTCCCAATTACCACAAACTGTGTGCCTGCAAAATAGTGGAGAGACAACATTAATACTTTTGAGGACATCAGTCAAAGTAGATATTTCTCTGTATTGCATTATCAAAATAACTGTTTACTTCTGTGAACAATGCAACTTTGAGGAAGTTAACCGTAAATTACTTTTTTTAAAACAGGACAAATTAGTCTAGGGCTAAATTCCTAAATAAGACACCAGGAAAACCCTTTAACAGACAATGCTGTTTCTTCTGTACTTTTTAAGGTAATAAGTCCAATCTTGTTCACAAAACACAGTGAAAATCTGTATCTCTTAAAAAATCTGTCACTTCCTGTGCTTACCCTTTTACCTGAATTAGTATTTAGTCTCATATAACTGATGCCTAATAATATCGAGACTTGAATTTTTTTGGTGTATTTTAGGATATCAATGAAAATTTGAAGCCAATACCAATTAAAAAATCTAAGTCTAGCCTCCATGAATTGTTCTGCCTTTGGTAATAACACATGAAAATGTTTAAATAACTTTGCTAGAGAAACTGCTTTTGTTTTTAAAGTAATGCTTTTTGGCTCAGTTCATACTAGGTTCCGCTCAGACTGCTCCTAAATTATTCCAGCTTAAATAATTGGCAATGCCATTCACTTTCTATAATGATAATGAAGGTTTCATGCACAATTCTTCAAGCCATATAATACTGGAAAACACAAGAGCCAAATCTATAATCTTGACTGAAGTGAAGGAATTTCTGCTTCTGTCAGAGAGTCATGTTTAAACTTGGTCATACATAGCCACTGATACTTCTTCACTGCCATATTCATTTTAGGTCTATCAACAAAGAGTTTAGTGGCTCCTTAAATCAATAGTGCATTTAAAAAGTTTAAAATCAGGCAAGTACATTCGATCTAGATTTAATTAAGAGTTTTGAAAATTAATTATATATAGCTATGCAAGGAAAAAGCAATTACATGAATGAACAAACAGATTCCAATGTCTTCATAAAGCCTTGTGTTTCTTTACACATATATCCTGTAATCAGCATAAATGTAAGTTAATCATTAAGATTTTCAGATGAGGATGAATAATTAAGATATTTCTAAATGTCACCACAAGAGCTAATCCACAGTGGACAGGACATTAAGTATTGTTGCAGCAGACATATCTGGTGTCTTTTTATCATTTAGGTCAGACATGACACTGACTTCCACACTATTTGAAATTATTACGACAGTGACATACTGCAAGACAGTATTAGTCTGTTCAGGTTCTCTGCTATCTGTTGAGTATGAATGGAGCCCTTAAATGAGACCAAAAAAGAGAATAGGAGCTGTGACTAAGCCAACTGTGGAATAAAAAGTACAATAACTGAATCAACAAAGTGAGGAAGGATTTGAAATCTCAGATATGACATCATGCTACACTCCTTGAATCACAACAGTCTTTCTCTGTCATGAACTGTTTACTTCATAGGAGCTGAAACCCTTCCCTGAAAAGTAGAGGTCAGAGGTAAGTCTGTAGTCTGTGCAATGAAAAGGTGTAATTTGAAATAAGCTGTGTAAGCTTTCAGGTAAAAGAGCATTAGAACGTTGGATCCTTTACATGTTATTTTGAGTATTGGCCATGAGATAATTAGACAGATGAGAACTCTCATGGTAATTGATTGTTTCCTTTTAGTTCCCCAAAAAAGTATTTGTCAGAAAGCACTAGAAACAGGCCACAACTTACAAGTAATACTGAAACTAGTAGCAGTAGCAACTACTAAACTACTAAATTAGTAGTAGTAAAGCAGCTTTTTTTTTTTTTGCTTTCTCAGTGCCATAAGAAGGAATTTAATAGCAAAACTAGTGATGTGAAAATATGCTTAACTCAGATTGCTGCATGTTTTCTATGCTCATTAAAGGACACCAATATTCCCTGAAATCAAAGCTAGCCTAGGTCTATGTACATGTTACAAGTGAAAAATAGCAAAATGGATTTAAGTCTCCATGCAGTAGAACAATATTGAGAAGACAGGAAATTTAACTTTGAACTAATTCTACTTTGGCAACTTGACCATGATAACCAATCAGAAAACATTCAGTGTGATTCTGGAGAGCATCTTTCTAAATAATTTCATTCAAAAGCAAGAAGCCAAGTAATAATGATTTGAAAGCATAATGGGAATCAGAGCAGAAACAAGAAGTCAATTCAAAATCACTCTTCTCAATAACACTAAGCTGAAACACTAATGTAGAGGGTTCTGGCTACCTCAAAGCTGTGTTTGCCCCTGGTTCCCCTCCCCACACCTGACTCTGATCCTCACTTGCAGGGTGATGTCTTGACTCAGGTTTAACTGTGCCCCAGCTCCAGCCCATCCCTGGAGGGCTGCCCCAAGGTACCCCAGGCTGCCCCAGGCCTGCCCTGGTCCCTGGCAGCAGTGGCAGGGTGGGCTCTGGCTCTGAGGCAATGCCCTGTCTGCCCTGCTGGGTTGCCCATCCCTCCCCACATCTGGTACCCAGGGAGCCACGGCCCCACTGTGCCCCAGCACTGGGAGTGATATGCCATTGCCCCCCTGCCATTTCTGACCTTACATGTACACCCTTCTAATGACTAGTGTGCAAAAAGTGTAAGGATAAAGACCTTTTCTATAATTTCAGTTAAAGGCGAGGTCAGATTCTTTACTATAACTCTGAGGGATTTTGAAGTGTCTAAAAGCCAAGTGCAAACAACCATAGGCTTCCTCAGTGATAAAGTCTCCCTAATCTTGCAGCAATTGCTGCTTGTAATACCTGTCAGAAAGATTACTAAATAATCTACTTCATAAATCTCTGGGATGGGAGAACATTGAAATCTCCATGAAGACATTATCAAGCAGCAGACAAATTATGTATATCCCAAGCTTTTACTAAAGAAAATACTAAAGAGGTCATATTAAAGTACAGCTTTAAAGCCTATTATATTTTGTAAAACATTTTTCTGAACTGACTTCTCTTTTTTACTCACAATTTAAAAGTTTACCCCAATTAAAAATCCACAATTTTTCACTGTACTAGACATTGTGTCAGTAATCTCTACTGGCTGCCCATCCAATAACTGCAGTTTCCATGTCTCATCACTGTCAACATGGCACTGGGCTCTGTCAGCAGGGCTCTATCATGACACTGCTTTCTGAACCCATGCATGTTTTGGCAAAAAAATAAAAGGTCTAAACAATCTGGAAAAATCTACATCTATTTTTTAAAAAAACCTTCACTAAATCAGGAAAACTCCCACAAATTAAAAATATCTTTCCAATAAAAGGAATACTGCTGTTGCAGTGCAGCAATTAAGTGGTTCCAGAGATTAGGGAGAGATATGTATTTGCTACCTAACAATATGTCTGCACTATCTGAAAACCCTTACCTGAAGAGATGGAAATTTTGAAAGAATTAGAAAGAAGTTGTTTATTAAGCACAAAGTTTAAAATTCACACCACACTGTTGATAAATATATCTATCATAAGTAAAATTAGCACACATTTGGTAATTTCTGGTGAGACATTATTTGTTTATTGATGAGCATTGCATATCTGTAGGCTTGATTCTTCTTTAACTGATATTGCACAATCAGGAGATAACTTCTAATGTTTTACTTAACATAGAAAAAAAGTCCTGCCCACTGGATAACACAAGACAAATCTGTGAGTATTTGATAGTATTCATAATGTCTCTGTGATAACAGCCTTCAAATTTAGGCAAATGAAACCATTTGTAAACTATTTTCCTTTCCATCTGCAAGCTGTTTCCATTAGTTTTCATGCATGAAACAAAATTTTATGTCTAGCCTAGGGATGAAAGGGAAAAAAAAAGATTAACCTGTACTGGCTCTTTACCATGTTAAGTAGCTTCTTTTGGAGAATAAGCTCTTGTTTTTATTTCATGGGCTTTAGTCTGGAAACAAGGTCTTTAAATTGAAGAATTGAAGAGGAAAACAGAGCATACACGGAATGTTTAAAACTCTCTCTCACACACTTTTAAAGTCTTGCATTTCATGACTATTCTTCAGTCCACAAAATGAATATTGTGCACCTGAATGTCTACAGGTCATAGCAAACAGCACAGCAGTATAACCAGCAGGACTGTTTCATTTCATATATCATTCACAGCTTGCTGCTGTGATTCTAAATCTGTCCATAACTTTCTCATAATGTAAGAAGGACAAGAAGTTGTAATTGGCTTCTGATCCTAAGTTTTCCAGGTTTTTTACCATTGCTTTTCCTTTCTTCATTGGGAAGATGGATTTTGGAAGTTTGATTATCTAATAAGAAAAATAAGGAAATGTAAAGTTGGATTTAGAAACATTTTAACATTTAAATGTTTTCATTTGCACAGGTGGTCAAATATTTATGGGGTAACTGGGGACACAGTTTAAAATTAACAACTGGATTTTAAAGTATGAGACTGAAGCTACACACAAGCAGTAGTTTAATCTGTCCACCATTCTTATATTTACATGTACTTAATTGCTGAAAAAAGTATTTAGGTATCTACTGGCATCTTGGAAAATTAAATTAGATGGCAACGTATCAAGCTTCCAGCAAAACCAAACCAAACCAAAACCAAACCAACCCAAAAACCAGACAACTGACATAGAAAAAAATCATGCTAAAGTTGCTATTTTAAGTCAAACATAAGTTCTGTATTTTTTAGATGAATATTTGCCAAATGCAAGTGCTGTTTGATCTTCAAAGACAACCTCCTCAGGGCACAACAATAGTCTGTTCTTGTCAGGCAAGTCTGGGAAAAGGTCAACATAGATGAAGACTGAGGTTCTGACTGAGCTCAACTATAGAAAGGAAGTACACAGAAGACAGAAGTGGGGACAGGTTACATGGGAGGAATGCAAAGGCATTTCCCTTCTGGATGGAGAATAGGAATGGATGGAGGAAAGCCAAAATTCAGTTTGAGTTGAAACTAGAAAGGGAGGTGAAGGGTAGTAAAACAGCTTTCTGTAGGTGTGTTATCAGGGGAAGAATGGATAGACCTGTTGTGCATGGGACAAGGGATCTAATGATATGAGTCATGGAAAAGGCTGGCTACTTTGTGTCTTTTTCACCACTCAAATAGCAATCAGTTTATAAAACACATTAAGATAGGGGTCAGCATATTTGTATATAAATTAACTGCTACCCAGGCATGATCAAAGCGTTTACACTTTATTTGGTTTTGGTCATCTAGTTGTCAAAGGCTTTAGAATTCTATCCATGGTTCAAAGTTTAACTTTTGGTTTCCAGAAGTCTTCAAATGATTTCAGGGTTGTGCTACATTAGGATTAGTCCAGTTTCTGTCTTAGAAGTAAGCAAAAATATTTTCTGGGAATTTGGATCTGGAAACTATACATTCTTGTAGCTCTAATCCTAGGTGACTTTGCAAAACTCTTTGGATTCCTAGAAATCTATAAAGTCATAGGCCTAATGTTTGGTTAAAGGGAAGCTGTGATAAATAAGGGAATGGTTTATTTAGTTTTTCTAACCTTTTTGTATATTTCAGAATTTAGTCCAGCATTTCATTCTGAAACATGCACAGTTAACCTTCCAGAAGAGGGCTTCCTGTTCTGGTGTGAAAAGTGGAAAGGTGTACTATTTTATTATTACTTGTATTTCAATAATTTTTTTCTCAGTTTCTACACATTTTTACAGCAGCACAAAGAACAGTAATAACAGTACCATCACATCATTCCTACTGTTGTTTGCATGAGAAGAGATGAAGGAAATAGCTACCTTGCTTAGGAACTATTATTGTTAACTCAGGATATGCCACTTTGCCATTGTGTTGAAATGGTAGCTTTCTGATGTAAAGCAGCCCGAAGCAGAATTCAGCACTGATGGTACTTATTAGATAAGTAATAACATAGAGGACATGGGGTTTTGAAGAGTAAGCCCTGCTGTGTGCCTAAGGGCACTCTAGAATTATGAAATTCAACATGGCATATGTGGCAGGGGTGGGTGACTCCTTTTAATTATGTGTGCTTTTGAATCAAGGCATCACACAGAATCCTTAGTGATGGAAACTGGAGCATGAAACCTGCAGTCCCACAATAGACTAGAAATTCTGTTAACTCATCAGGATGTTGAATAATCTACTGTAGGTCTACAATGGAAAATAATAAAACCTAAAGACTTTACTTCTAGTGTTAATAAGTATGTTTTAAATTATTCCTAACATCACAATAAAATATCTTTATTTTAGAAACCACTAAATGTAATTTCCCATTTGGACAATGTAGTCAAAGCAAGGCCTTCTGACACCTGGATGTTTTAAAATATCCCAATTAAAATGTTAATTACTTATTTAATTCAATTTGTTAATATCAGCTTTCCTTAAATCCAAGTATGAACAAAATGTTAAAACTAATAACAGAATTTAGTAATATTTTCATATAATAACCAAGCACAATACATTAGCATTTAACATAAGCATGAGAGTAATGTGGTCATAGAAGGCAAATATTTGTGTGTGGTTGCACAAGGAAGCAATGAAGAGATAAAAAGTGGCCAGACAAATGCAAGATAAGCACAAGATACCATGAAGAGGTAGAATATCCTGGCTATGCACATCAAAAAGCTATGCTGGAATCAGAAAACACAGATTTTTCAGCGTAGGGACAGGGAGGCATTAGACATGAGTATTAAATGAAGAAAATGGGAGCCGAAACAAGACAAGCCCAGCTCGGTTTTCTTTCAAGATCACTCAAGCGTGGTCACCTGGGCCTTGACTGCCAGGCCCATCCAGGACTCTAGCAGCCACTGCTAAATATTTTGCTTGTTTCATGGCATTATATATTCACATCTAATTTATAACATGGTTGCCAAAGACAGCTTTGTGTAAGTAGAGTTATCAATTTATAATGTGTAAGAATTAACCATTGTCTTCAAGTGTACAGTTATGGTGTGAATTTGATAAGTTTAATTCAGCAAACACCCCAGGAAGTGCCCTTTGTTCCTTGAGTCAGTCTGCCTTTAACTATCAGCAGGATACTTAGAAGCAGTGTAAAGTGCATCACGAGAAGGGTAGAGAACTTTTCTCAGAATCATCAGTACAGCTCATGAGAACAGATACCAATTTTATTTGCATTGAAATTTATCTTAAGGTTTTTACACTGTGCATTGTTCTGTATATTTTTCAAAAGTGGTTCAATTTTAGTTGTTAAGCAAGTAAGAAGTAGCATAGGAAGTTTATCGAGCTTTTCAAATATAAATTTCACAAGACATTTTCTTTTTTTTTACAAAATCTTAAATTACTTTGAAGAACTGAATTTAATCCTGTAGCTTTGTTCAAATAGGAACTATTCAACAATAAACTTAGAGACACAGCTGGAAGAGCAAAGCGTTTTCTTGATTTTTCTAAAAATATAAGGTGTTCAGCTCTAGCTGAAAACCCAAAAATTGCATTTCTGTGTCCTAGGCTGAAGATCTCTTCTCAGAGAAGAGATTTATTTTTTAAAATAAATAAACCATAAAAATGGCAAATCTAGTGTTTTCTGGACATGTTTAGTTATTAGTAGTTTCATTGTATGATCACAGCTGAAAAGAGGGTTGTTCTTTGTTTATTGTACTGAAACCCAGAAGGATTTTCAGCACTGTTAATTGTCTTCTCAGCATGCAGAATTGCTTATGCGTGTGAAGGCTGAAATATCCAACTTAGGAGTTTTTCACAGTATGGATAACATTTCTGACAAATATGTGCTGGTAGTTTTGAAGACTCCATTTTCTTGCACCTTGTTTGTTCTGATCAATGAAAACAAAATACATGGCATGCAAAACATAAGGTATGTAGTGTATGGATAGTGGTTCAACAAAAAGAGCAAATGGGATATTAAAAAAATTGTAACAAAAACCCCATTATTCTGAATTGAAGGTGGATTCCACCAGAATAGTACAAACTGCTACTGCAAGGAATACAGAAAGGCTCAACTATGTGAGAATTTGTAAAAATGACACCTATAAAGGCATTTAGACACTTGAATGTATGACTTTTCCACAACATTTTAGGTATGAAAAGTTGATGTTAAAACAGGTGTGGGAAGAAATTTTGCACTTTAACAGATTTAAATATAAGTAATTTCTATGCTAGTATACATCAGCCATAGATGTTAACTCTATGCCTATACTGGAAAAGTTATAGTATGTTTAGTCCTTCCTATTAATTTTTAGTGTGTTTTAATAAAAATATTGATATATTTGAGCTATTTTTTAAAATAAAAATTTTATTGTGATAAAATCCTTCATTCTCTATATTATATAAATTGACTTCTGAAAAAGGGAACATTTTTTTGAATAAAATAAAGCCAAAAGCATGTTCTTTTACATTGTTCTTCTGCTACCAATAAATCTCAGTAAAGATAATGTTTGAAACTGAAATTTCAACCCTCCCCCCCACCAACCTCCCCAGTAAACAAAAAATTATTTCAAATATTTGAATGTTTTCTTGGTTGCTTTGTGGCTATGAGTTCTGCCTTACCCGTTAAGCAGATGTTCATCAAGAAGTTGTAATGTAAGACAGGATGCCTATTTGCAGAGAAAGACAGCATTGCTGAAACTGGACTTCTGTCTCTTTGTATTTAAGAAGATTACAAAAATTAGACATCCACTCTTTGAAACCACAGTTAATGAATTACTTAATCTCTCTTTCAGTGGCTTCAGTATGCTCCCTTAGTTTCTTCCAAAGATCTAATCATATGGTAAAATTTAAGTCACTGTAAGGAAAGAGTATAAAACCTGCTGTGGTTCATATACAGGCTCATACTTTGTTCTGAAATGGGAAAAGATAAAGACAAATTCTGCTTATGTTTTTGCAAAAGAGGTGAATAAACAGGACTTTATGTTTAAACTCCATATTACTGTAGTGATAAATAAATTGTGACTTTTTTCTCACTTATTTTGTCATTTGAAAAACAGAACTGTTTTAAATTTCCACTTCTTATATTTTAGAAATGCATAAATATGGCAACTGTGGAAAAAAATAAATGAAAAATAATGGAGTCATATTTTCTATGTAGAAATTGTTTATAAAATGTCACTGAAATTCAGCAGATTTTCTATAGCATGTTTAAGGGCGTACATGTGTGTATGCACTTACATTTTTTCTATTTAGAACTTAATGACTAAATAGCTTATAGAAATTTGGCTCCTTGTAACGCACTAATATTAACAATTTGCAGACACTTCTGACTTAATAGCTTGAGTTGTCCTGAATACTATCATAAACCACTTTTTGCTAATTTCTTGCTAAATTCTATGGCAAAATTTGCAACAACCCACTGCTAGAAAGGATCTCCTTCCAAGATATATTTCTAACATGGATTGATAAACACAGTTAAGGAATTTTTGAGATTTATTGTTCTACAGTCCTTATGTTGGATTCTTTGTGTGTGAGGAATGTGAACATCTCAATAATCTTTCAATTTTTGCATCACTTCTACTATCCTTTGGGCTTTTGGTCAAATTAAATTGAAAAGAAGAAATAAAATAAATTCCAAACCCCCAACCTTTATCAAGCTAGTATCAAAGATGAACCTTAAAGATCTTCTGTTCATATAGGGAACTGCATTTTAAACCAGGATTGATGTAATTCTCAACTACTGCCTACCCTCAGAAGAGCAGTATCCATCTCAGCGTATATAGCAGGGTGAACAGTGAGCTGACAATAGAGGGCTGATATAAACTGATTATTTTTCAGGTCAAGGCAATTTTCTGAATACCCAAAAGTTGTTAATGTCTCCTAGCAAGTACTCATATCAAGAAGACAGTAGTCAGCTCATTTATCTTTGTCCAAGATTGTTAATATTTTTGTATTTTGTTTTATAATCACACATTTGTTCACAGGTAGAAATTCCGCTTCTTTTAGACACCTCAGACTATTTCTGGACTTGCTCCTAGCTACAAAACAATCCATAAAATCCAGTTCCTAACTGAAAATGAAATGAAAGGAAAAGAGTATGTTTGAAATCATATATAGGTGGGATTGCTATCAGTACCCATGCTAACACTAAACTGTCAACCAATGCTTTATTGATAAAATTTTAAATTTCCATCATTCTTATTTGACTATAGTTCAAAATAATAAAACCCATCTTTGACATGTTCTTAGGGATCACTATATTCCTGAGAGCATTCACGAGCATAAACCATCCCTGACATTAATACTATGGAACCTTTATCATCCTTCAGTGTTAAACAGAAAAGTAATATGCTATTACTGTGTATCTATGAAAATCTAAATAAGAGGTCTATTCTTTACTTCTCAGAAGAACAGTAAAGAAGGCACAAGATACAAACATACTTTTTCACCTGTCTCATTCTGTCCTACTTCTGATATTCTAGCACAAACTATTTAAATTTAAGCAGTCTGTTTTCAGTTTGGTTGTTTTTTCATACTTTCTGGAAAATCCAGAGTTTGTCTGCTGAGGACTTCTAGTTTAAATGTCCTCTGCACCTTGAGGCCTGTCCCCATTTTATGAAATAATGCACATAAAAGCAATTGTTTTCATCCCTTTGCCAGAAAGTATTCCTCTATTTGGATCTAGGGGTTTAATGTCTCTTTGCACTTAGCAATCAAATATAAAATAAATTAAATACATCTTGGCAGGCTGAGCCAATTCCAGGATTCTACATACTGCAAAATAATGTCATTTTGACCTTAAAGGACTTATATTGTCTTTCTTGTTGGAATGGAACAATTCTATTTTGCTGCAGTATCAAAATACCGATTTGAGTTGAGTCTGTGAAGAAATAGAGGGGGCAGAGGTATTTATAACCAAAGCAGGCATTTGACACATGGAACTGCTTTTATTGCTTAGGATAAAGCAATAAAATTGCTTAGGATGTGGGCAGCAGCTGGGAGGAGCTGATCCATAGATTGCAAGCTTTGTTTTTTTTCTGTGTAGTAACAGAAGCAGAAAGCATTGATCTGTAGAATCATAGCACAGGCACCTTTGCTGAAATACTTAGAATATTTGGCACTTTTTCAACTAGGGAAATACACATTAGGGTAAGCATAAAAGTATCTTTGTGGATGCGTTATCCCTGTATTTGTCACATTTCAAAAGGCATCATAGAGGTTTTGCAAAATATTAGGACTTGGTATAGGTATGAGAAAACAACCAGCTCAAATGCATTTCCAAATAGAAATTCTATATGAAAGATAAAATAAGACTGAGGTATTTTTAGAGCTTGAGACACCTACATTTTGACATAATATTTGTTAGACATCTACATTTTGCTATAATATTTGTTAGACAAATGCACCATACTAATATAAGACAATATATTGTTATGTTTATATCCTTGTCTGAGGTTTAGCTAATGGAAGAGACTCTGACAAAATGCTGCAGATGATAAGGGAGTCCTGTGAGTATAACAAAGATGGTACAATCTCACAGAAATTACAGAGCACCACAAGGGATGGTTGCATTTCAAAAGTGTTTAAGAGGTAGTAAAGCGACTTCTGGACTGATGTCCCAGCCCATCCTTATCTCCACAGTCCAGCTTGGACATTCCAAGGCTGTGTCTGATCCCAGTTCCCTGCAGTGAGACTGATCCTGATCCCCATCCATCAGCAGATATCCTAGTGAAACCTCAGCCCTCTACTGGAGGATACACTGGCATTCTGCTCTGGCCCCTGTAGAACTACTGTATCTATTAAATTCTGTGGGATCACCTCTTTGAAAGTCTCAATCTAAGGATTACTTCAGTCCCTGACAAAAGCATTAGGGTAAAGTTAGAAGTATTTTAATATTCAATTAATATGCAGCATGATTTTGTCTTTATAATTTTAAAATTGCGTTTTTGATAAGTGATGTTCTTAATTCTAGGTAATAAATGATATAGTTTAGTTGTGTAGGTAATTTGATGTAATTTAATATGAAATATCAAAACATGTATAAAAGGCGCAGTCAGTAGTGTCACGGAAGTAAAAGCCTTCCTAAAGGGAAGCCTTCACTCTATGTCTTTTATGATCACTGATTATAAAATGTCCCCACAAAGATAAACCTACATCCTCTAAGCATTTATTGCTGTATACTTCTGAGAACATCTAAAAATAGAACAATATGGTAGTAGATTTTTTCTTATTCTTGAAAGAAATAAAATTAATGTAAAACATTTCCAATAGCGACTTTAAAAAATTGTACTATTGTGGAGATCCTGCAGCATTTATTATTGCACTAACAAAGCTATGGAGACAAGAAGTTTTTTCCTAGAACTGTTACAAATAAACATTTTCTTATTTACTTATGCATATAAGGAAACATATTTAAAGTTTTTTGTTTATTTTGTTTCCATTCTTAACATTCTTCTTTTCTTTTCTGATAACCCGTTTGTTAGTTTTCTGATGATGAAAGGTTGCCCTGAGGTTGGATTTTTGAATATGTGCCTTTGAATCTTCCAGTCTATAATCACAGCTCTGATCCAGTCATGGGAAAAATGAAATAATATTCTATCTATATATAAAAGAAAATTTTTGGCATTTAAATTTACCTGTGTAGCTCAGAAGCAGAAAATCCAACCTTTTTGTCATCAACACTTCCAGTCAGGGATATTAATAGCAATGTTTGGCTAATGATTCAAGAAAACAAAACAAACCAAAAGGAGCATGCTGATTTCATTTATCCTATTATAGTACTTTACACCATGCACTTTTATTTATGGGACCACTTATCATTAAGTATTACTTTGTAATAATAATCCTAATAATAATGAAAATACATACTGGATTTGTTGATATGAACTTCTAGTGGTCATCTCACATCTGTTTTTAAAAGTAGTGTTTTCAGAAAATGGAAGGTAAAATCTATTCAACTGCATAAAAAAAGAGATTATATTACTCACAGCTATGGGATTTCATAACTAAATTCTGCTCTAAGTTATATTATTATTATTTTGGGTATAGTCTAGAATAATTGAAAAGTATAATCGCCTCTTTTGAGTTTCTACATTGTAAAACTTTGATTGTGAAAATTTCATATAGTGGTTTAGAGGAAATGACTAAATCAACAAGCAGAAAAAAAAAATCCACATTGTTTCTGAAAGAAGAAATAAAAACCTCTAAAATTCTCACAAGAGACTCAACATCTTTGTGATTCATAGCAATTTGCTCTTAAATATTATTATAAATATTCAGCAAGTACAATCCTACAAATTTTTTTCAGTTGACTTTGTTTTTCTCCCTGTATTATAGATGTTCACTCTTTTTAGAATGGTGCATTCAGTTCAGCAGTCAGTTTAATTTTGATTTTCTCTTAGTTCTAGTCATTGGGGAAAGACATGCATGCATAGGTAAAACATATATATTTGTACAAGTATGTGCTGCTGATTGGTGAATTTAGATGAGAACAATATGGTATCAAATCCAAATGGGAGGATGACATGAGTTTATATTGTATAACATACAATATACATTTTGAATTAGTTTGTTTCATTAAATGAGAGAATAGAGTGATTCACCTTCTGAGTCCTGTACCATGGGTCTCATCAACACTGTTCAAAGAAATCCCCTTCTTATTTGTCATCTTTAATTTTTGTGAGCCTACTTTCTCAATCCAGCTTTGAGAAAGATTAGATCTTTTCTTTCTTCTGCTGGCAAAAGGCATCAGGAGAACAGAGCTTCAATTTGGCAGACATTCAAAAGTTTCAGGGTTTAAAAATGCTTGGATTAATAGGGCAACAATCAAACAAGTTTTACAGTCCAATGAGAAAACAAATGCAGAAATGGATAATCAGCATGGGGTAGAAGCAAAAATATGCTGCTGATTTGAAGCATATGCAATAATTGCACTGAAACAAGATTAGAATAAATTGTGCATCTCAAATGAGACTTGGTGAATATTTTAAATCAGTTCATTTTTAAAAATTGTATTATTAAACTCCTACTGATACCTCTATGCCTCAAACCCAATATTGTCTGAGACATTTTTCACTTCACCTTTGTCTGGTTAAGAAGACAGACTGGGAGTCATTTATAATGGGTTGTCTCTCAGCTAGCACAATGAATTTGAACAAGAAATCACTAGAACTAAATATATTCTCCCTAGAATCAGAGAGAGAAAAGTATTTTGTCTGAAAATCTTTGTACTCAAATCTCAAGATTACTAGACAAAGGGAATTTAAGAATATAAAATAATAAAGCTATCTATTGGTGAATATCAATAGACTTCCTGGAAAATTGTTGGAATATGACATAAATAAGGGTATTCATGGAATATTTGTAGCAAGAACAGTAGTATGAAAAAGTTTTGTTCTAATCCTTAATATTCTGTATGGAATAAAAGTCCTAATATATTATCTTCCTCCTCTTTTCCTGACAAAACTTTTATAACACATTAAATAATACCAAGATAGAATATTCAGAATTAATATGCTGAGCAATGTAACAAGCTTAAATAGAGTGGATTTTTGGACAAAATCAAACAGATCATTTGAGAAGATGCCAAAGGATTAACAATTACATTGGTTATTTTAACAAAATTAGAAACCACTTACTGAAATTCAGTCCAAAATAATTGTGAAGCAGATTTCCTGCGTAGCAGTAGAGTATCACTCATATATTCAGAGGTGCTGTAACACAGGAAATGGTACTCAGCAGGAGATAACAAAAAATATTTTTAATTTCATTTTTATCTGCAACCTGCAAAAGTCTCCAGTTTTGGGGAAGATAAAATAATCTACTGAATGAGATCAGGTTTATTTGCCTTCTAAATAAAATTAAAAAGCAAAAAGAAAATAACCATAGTTTTATTAAAATATATCAGAAATAAGGCAAGTTGTTTTCATTATAGACTGGATTAATGAATATGAAATTTTTATGATACAAACTTTTTACTGATCATTGTACTTGCACAATGATCATGTTTAATAATTCTAGCTTCTGGCCTTTGACTTGTCAGTCCCCAGATATTTTTAGAATAGATCTGGATATAGTCTTAAGAAAAACTTAGAAACTGTCAGAAGTGACTAATTTCCATAACTTTGGGGGAGAAATAGGAACCTAATCTTGCAAAGTCATCTTTATTTACTTCATTGAGAGGTAATATTTAGTAGAATAATTTTTTTTCTTTTTTGCTAGCAAGTTGACTGTGTCATTAGGAAATGTTCCTTTTGCTTATCTGAAATATTTGAATAAGAGTCTTAGGTTAGCAATCCATCCAAAAGTTTAATTCAAACCATTGTCAAAAATAAAACTAATCACAAAAATAAAACTATTTTTGGTGTTCAGAACACAAGACAAAACACAAGACAACTTCTATCCTATTGGAAAAATTCTACAGAGTTTAAAATTAATGAAATCAGTAGGAGACCTTAGCTGTTGGGAGGGGGCAAGGTAAATGTTCAGGAATTACTCTGAGTCCCATCAGAAAATAAGTGAAAATATCAGTAGCTCTCTGGAAAACTCATATGTTAGTCACACTAATTGAGTTATATAATCTAACAAGGATCAACCACCAACTGAATTGGAAATGTTTTCAGAACCCAGTACTATATATAGGAACCAGTTAAGTACTAAGAAGATGAGAGCAGAAAATGAAATTTGCCACTTCTTTCACAGACTAAATTAAATTAAATCCTGCATTTGCCATTCACTTACTTTATAAACTTCTGCTTCCTTATTTTCCTAGAAAATAAATGAGAAACTACATTATTTTGATTGTCTTTCTCATGATAATTTAAGTTAGCATGCATCTGACCTTTGATTGATATTACTTAGCATATGATCAATTTAATTAAGCATTTTCTACATAGAGAAACTGGATAAACCAGTATCCCATGAGCACAAAAATTTAGTTTTGCTAATAAAACCACACCTGTGAAGAACTTTCTTCAGCTGAAAAGTAAATTTTTGGTTTAACATCAATCTTCACTTCTGAAATAGGAATTTTTACTTGGAATATAAAAAGACTTTAGCTTATATTTTCAGAAAAAAATAATAATTCCCTCTTGAGGGCAATTCATCACCTCTTGAGGAAAATATTCCACAGTGGACAACAATTTCAATGACACAGTCACATATAGCAATGTGGCAATAAATGCATAGAGGGAAATGATTAAACAAGGACAAGAAAGGTGTTGAATCCACAAAGGTATAGTAATCAAAGTTTAATTAAACAACATTGGAATTAATAAGACTTTTCATGGCACAGGACTACAGTCCAAGTCCCTGGGCTTCAGTAAGAATAAGGAGAATATGGAATGTATATAATAATTATCAAAAGGATAGAGGAAGATATTGGATGGTGAATGTCCTTTTGTAGTCCTAAGTAACTCATCCATTTAGACCCTTTTGTGTCTATAAGCAGAGCAACTACTAAAGGAATAAGAGAAAGAAAAGGAGTGGTGCTTAATTTACATCATACTGAGTTAGACAGAAGGAAGAAAATCAAGGGACGTTACAAGAAAAGAAATAACTTAAATACCATCATAGTCATTAAAAACTACACATTGAAAAAATATTTATATTACATACCACATGATTTCCATTCTTAAATTGGGCTTGTAAATTTTATTTTTTTCTTATTATGGATTAAGAAGGCCATGATGAGATTTTATTGATTGCTTTTTGATGGTGTTTGTTTATCGTAAGTTTAATTTCTGGAACAGTTCTCAAATTTCCTATTCATCAGGCTTAATATCACATGTAATCTGATTTTTCAAATGAGTGGGTGGCACTTCACCTGAGTTTGAACTGGTCTTTAGTGATCTGGGATTGCAAATTCTTCAGGGCAGATTTTCAATGCTGCTCACAACAATAAGTTATGTAGTGTTTGTACTGATGAGTGCTGAGTGCTCCAGGCTCTGACAATCGGGCTCTGCTTTTTTTCCTGTTTTTTGTTGTTGTCACACTTCTTCATCTAGAAAATGCAAGAGAGAATCTGCAATAACTATCATTGGACCCTTGTAAAGCAGACTCATTTTCCTGATGAGAATAAAGCTTTGTCAAAAGTAATTTCCTGTCGACTCCGTCAGTGGGTTTGCTTAGAGTTTGTGCAAATCTTTACTATTTTTGCACAGTTGTGTGAGCAGGAGATTGGAGACAGCAAAAAGTATATGGGTATAAAAGTAATGGTCATGTTTTCTGCTTTTTGGTTATTTCATGCCTTTTCCTTCAAGGAGATCTCATACCATAAGCATTGTCTTCTGATGACTCAACTTCCTTACTTTGTTTAGTGATCCTAGCTTTGCCATTGGTTAAATCAGGCTACAAATTTCACAACAGGTTTTCATGTGGTGCTATTATTTGTTTTTCAAACAAAACTTGGGTTCTCCAGAAAATTCCTGATTTCTTGTGTTTCGATTATTTCAGCGAAAGCAATTTTTGCAGCTATTTTAATTTTATTTAGATAGTGGTGACTTTCAGTCTTCAATTTCTTTTAGTAAAGATCCAGTTATTTATTCAAAAATGACATAATAATCGGCTTTAATCCTGGTGGTATCCCAACATTATATTACCGTATAATATACTTGATGTCATTCTCTTAGACAGCTGCATTGAAAATAAAATGCCCTTGTTTTTACAATACAATTTTGCAGCTATAAAAGTGAATGATAACATCTCAAAATAAAATTAAAAAACAAAAGATCAGAGATAATCAGGATAATCGAAAGAAAATATTATTAAATTAAAAGAAATTTTCCAATAAAAATAACTGTTGAACTAAACAAAGTTTCTTGAGCTCTTTTTTGTTTTTATATGTATTGTGAGTCACCGAGAAAATTATCTTCAAGTTCCCTGTAGAAATTATGTTTGCTTTTTTATGGGTACCTGCAATAAGCTAATTTAATACAAAGTGCATTGAAAAGGCAACAAATGAAATGTCACAACTGGAATGGAATGAGGTAACCTAAAGGAGGAAAGGGAAGAGGCATAAAGGCAATAGATGAAAATATATATTCAAAGTATCTTTGCCAGCCTATACTAACCAGACCAATGGATCAGCACCAGGCATATGTCAGTACAGTATCAAAGGTTGTAGGCTTAACTGCAAAGACAGACATCTTCAATTTATCTGCACTTGTTTCTCCAAATATAAATAAAGATGCATATCCTTGTTTAGAAGGTAGGTGTAATGTAGGCAGACAAGTAAAAAAATCCCCTGGAGTGGATGTATATGTTGATGATATCTTATTTGCACCTACCTATTTGCTTGACTTTATGCTTACACTTTCATCAAAACTATAAAAAAATACCTAATTAAAAAAATATGGTTAACTATGGTTATGAAATTTTCTAATTTGTTGGTTGGTTTTCCAGTGGGATTTTTGTTTGCTTGTTTGTGTGTTTGTTTGTTTTTTACTTTTTGAGATAGAATTTAGGCAGCTGTCTGTCCAAACCTGAGTTGTAATATAGATCTAGTCTGAAGAACAAGCTACTCAGGAAACACATGGTGCATAGTAACATTGGAAACTAGAAATCCAAAAGAAATGCCTAATAAATTTGGAAGTTGAGAATTCATCAAAATAAAACTGATATCTTTCTTTGGACTTGAAATTAGGTTCAGATGCCTATATCCCTATTAAGTGAACAATAGCCAGTTTATATTTTCTAGTATGCCCTAAACATTTAATTGCAGTTACCCTGATGGCTCACTAATACAAACAAGAGACTTCTCTTAAAAGTGATTTTCTCCTCACACCTTTTTGTGAATTCTAGAGGTTTGTTTTCATTTCAGTGCTGCTTTGAGGTAATTCTAATTGCTGGCCTGGCTAAGTTCTAATTCACATCAATATAATTTCTTTTAATTGCTTTGATAAGCCCATGTGGGGGTCATCTGTGCTTGAGTACAAGAACTCAATACTTCTCAAAACAATATTTCAACATCTTTCCAGTTTACTAAATCCAGCACACAGTATTTTGGAATGTAAACAACATTGAACTGTACTGCTACATGTCTATCTATACCATAGTAGTGATCAACAAAACTGGGGGGCCTGGGGGGTGAGGAGGCAAATCTCTTTGCACACTCTGCATTTTGCAGTGATGTTCACTGCTGTGAGATCTAGGACAGACCTTGGATTTATCAGGCATTTGCAGATCTGCTAGAAACAGAACTAGCTGTCCACTGAGAAAGAATAACAACTCACTTGGAATATTTAACATGAATATCTTCTTAGAAACAAAACCAATACAATACCAAGGTGAGGTAAAGAAAGAGAAGGATCACGCTGCACATGATGGCAAATCTAACAGTAAAACAGAGAATGATGACTGGATGAAAAGGCAGGTGGAACATGAGGCTGCCCTGCAGGTTGTAGTAAACACTGAGACTTCATGCTGCTTCAGATCTTGCCAGGAGATGTCAATTTTTAGTTGAATCAGTAACTGGACAAGGCTGTTATGTTTGCTTCTGATTTTGGTTCATCAAGAACTTCTAAATAACTCCCCTTCTGATTCAAGAAAAACGCATAATTATTCAAGCAGATTTACAGATGATGCACATGTTATTTCAAACCAATTTTCCTTCTAAAAATACTGCTTTTAACAAAATTCTTTCTAACTTCTGACCTGGGAGAGACACTGAAAAAAGACATAAAGGACTAGATTAACCTGTGAATACCACCAGAACTGTTTAAAAGTCAGGTTAGCTTCCTTGTTTAAAATCTCATTTCTACAATTCCCTTTTGGTAAAACAGTATTTCCCATACAAGAAAGGCTGGTGCTTTGATTAACCCAAATGTGCCCCACCTTAGAAAGTGTTGTGCCCAAACATTTTCACAGATTTCAATAAAAAAGATAAAATAGTTTGGGGGCAGGTCTGGATTTTTTTGTTGTTGTTTGGGGTTTTTTTGGTGTTTTTTGTTTTGGTTTGTTTGTTTGTTTGTTTGTGTTTTTTGGTTTTTTTTGTTTAGTTATAAGCTGCTATATTCTGTACCACAGGATGAATTCTAAAAATACCAAACATTCTCTTGAAGGCAAACTCAAAGAATATTTCACATTGGCCTTCCAGAAAAGTTGTTATTTTTTCTTAACAATGAATTTGCCACAGCAAGTATCTTCAGCTGTGAGATACTTTGACTATATTACTGATTACCATCTCATATTACATGACTGTTGTGTACTCACCTTGGCAATGTTAATATGCCAACACTCATTGTTTTTGTAAAATAGTAAATAAAATCCTTTATGGCATATTTTATGAATTATGTATAAATATTTTCATTATTGTAGGTAAGCTGTTTTCTAAAATTTTAGCCTTATAAAAGTGTAAATATGGCCTTTAATTATAGTGCATGTTTTAATAGTCAGTGATTCCTTGTAAATGCTGATTATTTCATTCATATCAAAAAGAATTAAAGGGACACCAATATACGTTATTAGATTTTATTAAAAAGATTTTTTTCTCAAATCTTTACAGCAATATTTCAGCAGTCTCAGAAAAATTGATCTGAAAAACAAGAAACAATAATGTTAACTGCAGCATGTTAGAGGAATGTTCTCAGGTGCATTAAAAGATATTTTACCATATTTGAAATTATTTTTAGCAACTTGAAATGTAGATAAGTTATTTACAAGAATATATAAAGTTGCTATTCTTACCACTACTTCTTTATGCTTTTCTTCATTTAAATCTTAGAATTCTGAATAAGTTTTGCCTTCTCCACAGAAAGGCAAGATATCTAATGAATTGAATGATGCAACTCACTACCACTGAAAATAAGTAATTATGGGTAAATTTGTAATATCCTGACTAGAAAGCCTCAAAGGTTAGAATCTGCAGTTCTCAAGGTATACATACAGCAGTTCATTGTGAAAATCATATAGCTATGATAATCGAGTAGAATTAAATTACCCAGACACCAGCAAAAGGGTCATTTAAATGCATCTTTGATGAGAAGAACAAAGGGAAGAGATTTCACTGGTAAAAGTGAAAGAAATAAAATAGAAAGAATAAAAACTAAAATATTAAAAAAAAAGATTAACCAGTTGCTGAGAATGTTCCAGATGCAGTATTAGATTTAACTTTAAAATACAATACTTCATGTTGGTTGAATAAACAATATCTCTAGCTGAATTAACAGTATCTCTTCCATTGTCTTGTCTCTAGCTTGGATGTTTGCCCTTCACTAAATGCCTCTTTCACGTATACAGTGTGACAGTATCTGCAGTCTTGTCATCTAGATACTTCAGCATTTATGTCATATGTGCATAATGCTTTTAATACATGAAGATTTGGAGATGTCAGAAAGTAAAAGACTTTATACCCATAAAACTGTTACTTTCCTTGCTACTAGATGACTGGGAATCTTTAAAACAGTAAGATACTTTCTAAATATATTAAAGATTTGCAGGGAATTTTCCAGCTACTATATCACTTGTTGCTTAGAGTAATAATACCTTGAACATCTTTAAATTTCTCTCGTAATCAAAGTTGAAAATTCATGTTAGACCAGGTACTGTCAATTAATCTGCACATCAGGTTTAGATATAAGCAAAATGAATTTGAAAGCAGTGAGATACATTGGTTTTAGTGAGTGACAGAAGGCCTAGTTTTTATGCTGTTTGCAGAATTTAGAAACAATGGAGTGTTTAAAAGGCAAAAGTGCATGTTGGTAACAGCAATCTAAGTGAATTCTTTCCCTTACACACTGAGAACACTGGAATAGTCCTCTCATAAATAAAAGTCTCAGATCTCAGAAAGCAAAGCATATATCCTGAAACAGTGTTGTAAATAGCTTAGGATGTACCAAAATGCAAAAGACTGGTATAACAGCTACAGCAATGACTCTGGTGAAAAAAGCTAAAGCAGGAGTCCTGTAAGGAGAAGCAGAGGGGGCTGGGGTTGTCTAGACTGGAGAAAAGAGGCCACCTTACTGCTTACTACACCTCCATGAGGTTGGACAGTTCTCCAAGAAGCAAAAGGACGAGAGGAGATGACCTCAAATTGTACCAAAGGAAGTTTAGATGGGATATTAGGAAAAATTTCTTCACCACAGGGGTTGCCAAGCATCAAAACAGACTTCCTAAGTGGCTGAGTCACCATCCCTAGATGTATCTAAAAGACAGGAACATGTCCCCAAGTGCTATAAAACTATTCTGGTGGTGCTAGTTTACAGCTAGCTTACAGCTCAATGATCTTACAGACCTTTTCCAACAGAAATTATTCTATGATTCTATAACCACATTGGTGCAATTTCCAGGGATGATAAAACCAAAATCCATTATGTTCTTGTTTCAACTAGAAATTTAACTTACAAGTTAAAAAAGTACACAACTTGTTGATATATCTGGCCAAAGGTAGTCTTCTGCAAATTTTCATCAGAAAGTGTAGTTGATCTATTTACCTTAATTTTAAAACTATGCAATTATAGCAGTACAAATAAAATCCACTGGTTACCTGAAGTGTTGAAAAAGTGTTTTAAGTAGCTGAACAGATATTTTGGGCTATTATTGTTTGCTTATAGTGAAATTGTGATAGTAACAGCAAGAAACTAGTATGTGTCAGACAGAGCCCTCAGATGAATAGTGATGCTAACTTCTATTAACTAATCTCACCAAATTTTTTCCTTCTTTTATGTGCAGAATTCTTACACAGTCTATGAATTTGACAGTCACAGTGGGTTTCCTTTTTCCCTTGAGCCTCCTAAATGTGAACATCTTTTTCATCTTATGACACATTTGAGAATTCTTTCCCTTCCATAGTTTTTCTCCTCCTTACTCACAATATTCCTTTCTAAGTCTGGCAGCTGAGCCAGTTTTTCACCTATTGTCAGTCTATATCTTATCAGTTTAACGCCTTGCTAAAATCAAGATGATGTAGGTGACATCCACAGCTTTACTGTTTCACATTTTTATGTTACAAATTGCTACTTCATAGGAAAGTATCAGGTTGGTCAAACCCAATTTACCATGATGTATTTTCAGACACTTCCTAATCCTTCAGATACTGCTAAGATCTTTCATAATTTTATCCAGGGGCTGAAATTATCCTTGTGCAAGTTTCTCTAAATACCATAAAATGGATAGCTCAATGGGCAAATGTGTAAATGGAGAGACAACATTGCTTGAGCCAGGGAAGTGAGATCAGTGCTCAATATCCAGGACAAGCAGTAATTTGTCCTGTCTAGGAAAACAACAGAATCTTCAGGGGAGAAATCTACTTTCATAGCTAATTAAATATTTAGAAAAAATCCTGACTAAAACTGTGTAACTACAACAATCTTCATTCCATGTTTTCAGCAGACGTGACTTGGGATGAAGATTGTGCATGGGATCATAGAAATTCTGCATTTGTACATAAGCGAAGCAAGCTGAAACTGATGTAAAGCAAACTTGTGGAATTATTTAATGCTATATTCCATGAACATAGACAAGATTTTTTAATATGATGAAAAATAAAAAAAGGCAAGAGAAAGAACTTTCCCCTCAGTATTCTTTTTTGGCCATAAATTTTTCAAAAGAGTGTCTGTGCAAAATCAACACCAACATTTATTTTAACCAAGTACTGTTTTATCTTTTATTGCTGAAAACAATTCCTGATTAAATGAAAAGACTATCTGAATTCAGCTTGCTGTTTACCTCAGCTGTTAACAAAGGCTGCATTTTACTCAAAGACTAAAATGTCCTCTTTTAATTGATGCAAAAAAAAAAAAAATAGTCAAAGATTTTATGAGTCTGTTTGTTTGAACCAAGTGAAATGCTCATTCTTGCAGTTTATAAAGAAAAACAACCAAACAGAATTGTTAGAAGAGCTTCATCAGTGTGATCACCAAGCAGAGTCATATAAGTACCACAGTAATAATTACCTTATGAAACCATAACATGGCTTTGCTAATACCTCTCACCTATACTTTTAAATATTTTAGTCCAACAAAATACCTATGCTAAGAGCTAAGCAACTGTCTTTTTTGTTTATAGGGTCAGATTGATTAACAAAGCATGGAGCTCTAAAATGAGTTATCAGAGCAGTCTTTTGATTCTGTCAGAGCCAGATTGTTTAAAGGTGTGTTTATAGACCTCATTTGCATATTTGTGTAGCCACATTAAACATGTACAGATGTAAAAAATTATCTGTATCTTGAAATGAAAGTCAAGAAGATATATACTTCAAAGGATTTCACGTGATTCCTTGTCATTTAGAACATTAGTTGATTCTTTTTTCATTTTCTAAACTGGCTGGTGAGTTCTTTTTACCTAAATTTGAATTCATACACTGCAACTGATAATAATAATATTACCTTTGCTTTCGTCAAAAGGCATTGTACAAATTTATAATATAATTAAACATTTTTATGCATTTAATTAAAAAAAAAAAGTTAAGTATTACCTATACACTAAGTCTTGTTCTTTAAAATAATTGCAGGTTATTTCACTGCAGTGGTGAAAATGGTACTTAAGAAATGTATATATAACCTATGTGAACAAGAAAATTAGGGAAGCCTGTGAAATATGTTACTCTTTCCAATAATCACAGAATACTTTCATCTGTAATTTGAAAAACACAGTACAATTTGAGAAATTAAAGTCAACGTAGGAGATAAGAAGAGGGAATGAAGGAAAAAATAAGTTTTCTAAATCACTATATGACGAAAAATAAATGTGCAAGACTCCACTATGCAATTTTACACACTGTACTTTACTCTGCAGAAGGACAAATTTTTTGGAACACAACAGAAAATGAATTTGTTCTTGGATTTAGTTCAGAGAGAATCATGAGAGCCATTTACTTCTGATGCAGTTCCAGTAAAAGGGCTATTACACTGATTGGCATAAAGTTCATCAGTTTAAATATATAACTTTTATTCCTGAGTCATCATTTAGGTAAAAATTCTCTATGACAAAAAATGCCCGAAATAAATGAAAAAAAAATTTTAAGATCTACCTGCCAATTGGTCTCTTATATTATCCAAGTAAAGGATGTGCAATAAAGCTCACAAAATTCTTAAAATAAGAATTGGTTCAGGATTTCAGTACTTTCCTGCAAACAGTCAATCAAACTCTATCTCATTTCATGAATATAATTTGGTCTACTTTAATCTTCAAAGTTATCTCCACCTCTTCTCCTTAAAACTTTCTCTGATACTATTTCTTGTTATTCAGATGGTGAGCAATTGATGTATTATAATTTTAAATCTTGAGACAACTCTTTCATTACCCAAATCATTTTCTGCAGAAAACATTGGGAGTCATGGAATCCCTCTTTGAATCTGCTTGTGATAAAAATACAATCTTAAGCAAACCCTCTCAAGTAGCCAAAGTCATAAAAATGTCTCAAGAATCTGTAACAAAATCATTAGAGATTTCCAGTTGATTGCTATCAGATACCAAGGACAATCCATGATGCAGTGGGGCATAGATAATACACAGTGAGGCACCATGTAACACCATACAGAGTATAGGACATTATCTGGAAAACTGCCAGTCCAGGAGGAGATGGAGTAACTAATGTCTTTTGGAAAAGTCTTTATGGAAACCGTCCAACATTATTTTGTTGGAATATTTCCAGCAGCTTGAGTCTTGCTTTCTAATGCTGCTACTGACTGACCATAGCAGCAATGATGGAGCTGTTAATGAACTATTTATTGACCTTAGAATAACATGCAATTCAAACATCTCACTAGAGCTTTGTATTAGGAAATTATGCATCATAACCAGGTGGATTAAAGTGATTGTATGGTGTCATAAAGTCTTAAAGTATGCAAATGTCAGTAATGCCTATGATCTACATGGGATTTGTTTTTAAAATGTGAAACATGACTAGAAAAATAACAAACAAAATCCCTAATGCTGCTGTTCTTTTGTAAATTTATTTTAATCTCAAGAATATCAACAAGATCAACTACAAGGTCTTGCACTTAGTTTGAGGCTGTCCCTGTTATCAATACACATTGGGGGATCAACAGATTGAAAGGTGCCCTGCCAAGGAGGACTTGAGGATACCTGTGGATGAAAAGTTGGATATGAGACAGCATTTGTGCAATGTGAATTTGTAAAAATGTGCCTTTTCACCCCAGAAAACCAAGGAGGTCACACCCAGGTAATGGAAGAGAGAGAGAAAGTGGAATTACTGAATGCTTTATTTGCCTCAGTCTTTGCTGCTGAGGTCAGCCTTCAGGAATCACGGACGTTGAGGCTAAGAGGAAGGTTGAAGAAATGAAGACTACTTGATGGTTAGAGATAGGTTAGGGAGATTCAACATCCATAAATCCTTGGGCCCTGATAGGATGCACTCATGGGTCGGAGAGATCTGGCAGATGTTGCTAAGCCACTCTCCATCATCTTTGAAAAATAATGGAGAACAGGATTTGAGAAATGCTTGATGACAGAAAATTTTACTCCCCTCTTCAAAAAAGGGAAAAGAGGAGGGCCTGGGAAACTACTTGCCAGTCAGTCTGACCTCCATCCTTGGAAAGGTGGTGGAACAGATCATTCTCGAGGTCAGTACCAAGCATGTAGGAGAAGACTGTCACTGGGAATAGTCAGAATGGATTTACTGAGAGGAAATTTTGCCTGACTGATATGATATCTTTCTGCCATGGCATGGCAGTATGGGTTGATGAGGGGAGAGCAGTGGATGTTGTCTACCTTGATTTCAGCACAGCTTTTGTTACTCTCTCCCATAACATCCTCATAGGTAAGCTCAGGAATTGTGGGTTAGATGAATAGACAGTGAGGTGGATCAACCAGTGGAACAGAATTGGTGGCCTATAGTCTGTGGTGTTCCCCAGGGATCAGTACTGTGTCCAGTCTTATTCAACTGGTTTATCAGCAACCTGGACCAACAGATAGAGCACAGTCTAAGCAAGTTTGCTGACAATTCAAAACTGGGGGGAGTAGCTGATACACCTGAAGGTGTGCTGCTGTTCAGCAGGACCTTGAAAGGCTGGAGAGTTGGGAGGAGAGAAACCTACTGAAGTTCAACAAAAGCAAGGTTGAGACAGCTGGGGTTGTGTCAGCTAGAGGAGACAGATCTCTCTGAGTCTTTAAAGGGCACTTATTAGAAACATAGAGCATTATAACAAAAGCCTGTAGTGACAGCACAAAGGGTAATGGTGTTAAACTTGAAGAGGGTAGGTTTAGTTTAAATGTAAGGAAGAAGTTTTTTATAATTATTGTGGTGAGACAGTGGCATAGGCTGCCCAGAGAAGTTGTGGATGATCCACCCCTGGAAGTATTCAAGGCCATATTGGACAGGGCGTTGAGCACCTTGATCTAGTACCTTTCACGTCAGTAGGCTTGGACTAGATGATCTTTAAAATGTCTTTTTCAACCTAAACCATTCTCTGATTTTACAATAAATGGAAAAAAAACCTTTTACCTTGAGGATCATAAAACTGTGTGATAATTTTAAACTTAATAATTAACATCATAATTTTAAACTTAATTTTAAACTTAAATAATGCTTTAATGTATTCCCATTACATAATTGAATTTGATCATAGAATTCTGAAGTATATGAATGATTCAGGGGAGGAAACAATTGAGATAATGCATGTCCAAAAAATATACATTTAATTGTATGTGGATGTGTCCAAAGAAGAGCAAGGAAAATGGTGAAGATTCTGGAGGAGCATAAAGATGGTTGAGGGAAGACCTTATCACTCTCTATGACTACCTGAAAGGAGGTTGTAGTGAGGTGGGCATCTGTTGTCCCTAGTGACAAGTGATAGGATGCAAGAAAATAAGAAAATGACCAGTGAAGTTTTACACTAGAATAGAATGGAATGGAATGGAATGGAATAGAATAGAATAGAATAGAATAGAATAGAATAGAATAGAATAGAATAGAATAGAATAGAATAGAATAGAATAGGATAAGAAATGTTCAGGATGAACCCTCCAATCTTATTGAAAAATTCTTAAGTGTATACCCACGAGAGTTTGGCTGCCAGAACTGGGTGAGTGCCAAGTGCCAGCATGGCAAAGGGCAGCCCTATCCTGCTGGGGGCCTTGAGAGGGCCCCCTTGGCACCTTGTGGGGATGTTGATGCCAAGGTCGAGTCCATCTCCATGGGTGATGCTTTTGGCCAAGGTACTGGTGCTGTGGCTCTGTAATAAAAACAGGTAATAATCTTCCTTTAACAGTTTATCACAGCATGGAGCCAATTGGGACAGTAAGACTTTTAAATGCTGGAAAATTAATTCCAAATTATGGAAGATTATGATTTTTTTTAACACTTCCATTCTTCTATTAAACATATTTGAGACAGTTGAAACAATTAATGAATGATGGTATTGTCTAAATAGTAATGAATATTAATAGCATAAATTCAGTGAATCATATATAAATTGCTCTTTATGTCTATACGTTTTTCTGCAGTTATTAGGAAAATGTTAAGTTTATCACATACAGTAAAACATCCAAGGTACAGTAAAGAGAAAAGGAAACCTATGATGATTCCTGTCGATATTGATTCTTGCTCTGATAACTTTTAATCTTGTGTTTGTTCTCTGCATAGCTATCAGTGACATCCATCAAATAAACTATTTATTTTATCCTGTTTTTTTTTTCTTAACTGATATGTAGTTTTGCATACCTAATGAAATAAACACAGACTCATACTGCCATTAAAAAATGCCTAACTGTGAAGATTAAAATATGCTACAGAAAGTTATCTATAATAGGTTTTGTTTTACCATAAGCATAAATGAACTTTCAAGCTCCACAAAGCAATGAATTTGGTACAGTCTTGAATGCAAATATATTGCCAAATGTTAGTCATTAAATACTCAGCAATATCTGTCACACTCTGAGAGAGTGCAATCTTTTTATTACAAAAGAGAATTTTATTAGGACACCTCACTTCAAGAAGTTCCCTGGAACTTAGATGATCTTCTAATAATCACTACCAGAAAAGAAACAACATGTGATAGTTCAGTGTCTTTCAATTGCACTGCAGTGTCAGCACTGGAACTGTGCCCAGGTCTCAGTAGCTGTTCTCTAAAATGTGCCATAAATTGCACCTTAGTTTAAAGTATGCACTTTCAGTGTTATTGAAGTGTTATTATGTTCAAATGTAGCCACTGAGGGTTTTGGGTAAGGAGAAAAAATAAAAGGTGGCAGAAAGAAAAGACAAATTTTGTCTACTTTTTTATACTCTGTAATTTTATTAATGTCTTTGCATTGAGAGAGAGAGAAGTCAGGGCAGTATTTGTCAGTGTGTCCTTAAATGTACGGAGAAAAACTGATATTTCAAACTACAGAGCTCATTTTAGAAATTATATCATACTCCTTCATCTGTTCCTTTTCTCATTTGACCTATTTAGGCAGATACAGAGTTCCCTGCTTATTCCCCCACCTGGTATCTTTAAAATTACTTCAGAAGCCCTGCTACAGTCAAAACCAATAGACTGAAGCAATATATTAAAAAGAACAACTTCACACTTCAAAAGATTCTTCTGTATCAGATGCAATGGATACAAACACTTCTAAAATAATATCGGCAAGTCACAGAAGTTTGGCTGTCTTTTCAACAAGTATTTCCTCCATTTTAGATTATGCCATCAAGATCCTATGTCATTAGCATCCTGATTTCTTTTTTCTTCTTTTCCCACATTCAATATTACATTAGCTTATTTTTGTAAAATCCCAAGGAATAGAAGTGGAATGTAGAAACAGCTATTACATTGTAGCACAGTATATCAGATGCTTCGAGTAATTGTTTCATAGATAAAAACCAGCAATAAAACCAAATTCATCATTCTTGTCATCACTCTT
The DNA here is from genome assembly GCA_013397555.1 of Urocynchramus pylzowi. Taxonomy (NCBI): domain Eukaryota; kingdom Metazoa; phylum Chordata; class Aves; order Passeriformes; family Fringillidae; genus Urocynchramus; species Urocynchramus pylzowi. Next base: position 1,907,680 of record VZRH01002296.1, on the reverse strand, counting down.
TTACTGAAGAAATCTGGTATAATACCATAAAAATCTTTTCAAATAAAAGTAATAATTGCCTGATGTAGAAATGCTATTATTTTTCATTGCTTCTATACATGTAGGAGAAGGAATGGATGAAGAAACATGCATGAAAGTTTAGTAGGTAAAAATATATCATCCTTTGAACATATTTTCTGATCTCTGGTGATAGATGTGAAAATTGAATAGTAATTTCTTAACAATTTTGATTTGGTTTTTGAGAAGTTTCGAGGTATAAGGGTTAGAATCAGTTGAAAAGGTAAAATCAAATTATATTACCTGGGAAGATCTACTGTAAGCACTTGAGCATTTTTACTAGGCAAGTTTACATCTAATAATTGAAAAGAATTTAAATGCATTTTATTTCAGCTACTAAAGTGGCTTGATCAAGGAGGAGGAGGAGGAAAAAAACACTATTTGGGTATGTTTTTATTTTTCTTTTCTTTTTTTTTTTTTAAATTTCCTAATGCTATTAAAAAAACCACAACACCTGACAGCCTGTGTTTGTAGGAAGTCTTAGAAAGACTTTTTTGTAGTCAATGCCTTTTTCCATAATTACAAAATGAATGTTGAAATGAATGAAATGAAGATGTTTCTTAAATTTTTTTTGCATGAAATACATGAAATAGAAAGAATTTCCCCATAAAATTTATTAAACAATATTGATTATATTACCCATGTTCTGTACTTGAAAAAGTTCTCTAGTTATTTCTTAAATTATTGTCTCCCTTGACTTTTTTGAACTTGAAGACATGGATATATATATTTCATCATATATAAAACCAGATTTTAGAGCATAAGAAAAAGCTTTCTTTGAAGAATACTTACTATTGTTCCTTAACAAGTAGCCTTACCTAAACAAATCCATGTATATTTATGAAATATTTTAATTGTAGATTCACATATGATCTAGTTTGTATAGAGACTCACTCATTTATTGTATTAGAAAAAAAAGCTCCAAAATTATAATTCTTTCAATAGTTGAACTTAGAGAAAATTGTTTTCCTCATATACTTTTGAAAGACCAATAAGTACAATTAATTTTCACACTAATTAAGAGGATATATTATATTTACACTAAAAGAGTTTCTAGTCCTGCTTGTATACCATTGAGAAGAAGTGGAAAATGGGGATGTGAAAATTGAAAAAAAAAAGGATAAGTGGTCTGTGAAACAATGAATATGACAGGCTGTAGTGAAGAATTCAATAGACAGAGAAAATGAGAAAAGGGGCAAAATGAAAAATACTACTTTATCTGGTGCTTTTGGAAGAGACAGTGTGTTTTTATACTATTATAAAAAAAACCCAAAACATACACATAAAGAATTAAGGAACCATTCTATAAAGGGAAGAACTAGGAAATCAATTTTTTTTGAATATATGAATATTAATTTCAACAGAATATTTTTCATTTCTCTAAAACCATATAACCAATTATATTTTGTTGCTAAAAATCATTAAGATTTTTTTAGTCTGTATTGATTATAATGATTCACAGACATTATGGACCAAGGCTGAAGAGGCCATTATTAAAAATAATNGCAAAATGAAAAATACTACTTTATCTGGTGCTTTTGGAAGAGACAGTGTGTTTTTATACTATTAAAAAAAAACAAACATACACATAAAGAATTAAGGAACCATTCTATAAAGGGAAGAACTAGGAAATCAATTTTTTTGAATATATGAATATTAATTTCAACAGAATATTTTTCATTTCTCTAAAACCATATAACCAATTATATTTTGTTGCTAAAAATCATTAAGATTTTTTTAGTCTGTATTGATTATAATGATTCACAGACATTATGGACCAAGGCTGAAGAGGCCATTATTAAAAATAATGATGCTCTTCAATGCTAAGGGAAAAAAAATCTTGTATTTTATTATTATCTATGATTCTAGTTTTTGACCTTCAAAACCAGCAGAAGTAAATGAGTTTTCTAAAGATCAGTTATCCCTATTTAAAATAAATAATTTGAAGTATTCAAAGCACTAGCAAAAAAATTGGAACTTATCATTAAAGGCTCTTCAAGTATGGCCATTTACTGCTTAAAATATCTCCTACAACATCTTGAATTCTAATTGTTTAATATCATTTCTTTAAAAGCCTATCACTTGTTCTGATATATTTAATATACTACAGACATGTAGGCACTGCTGGCAAATGCGTTTTAAACAGCTTAAGGAAATATTGCTTTCAAGCTTAAGGGCAGAGTTTTGTCTGCCTACAACAACAGAAAATATTAGGGCTAATATCCATTGTGCAATTCAGCATTTTGAATATCCTTGGTAATATTGACTACTTTATTAAGTTGGACTTTTCTAGAAGTATGGCACTTGGATACAATTTCATTTGCAGCACAGGTTTATTCAGAAGAAATATAGGTCTATTTGTTGCTGGTCAGGTGGCAATTTGGAAGCGTTACCCACTGATGAAAAAAAAATCAGACCTTTTTTTGTGTCTGAAATGCCTAAACAAAGTATTAGATTGCAAGTTACTGTTAATAAAGCAGCAGAATTATTAACCCATTAGAGAGCTCATGAGGAAAGCTGGAGAATTAATAGTTTTTAATGAATTTCAAAATCTTCCATTTCATAGCTGGAATGGTACCATCAGAGTGGATATTTTTACAGCTATCTATGTGGTTCCTTCTTCAATTTATTATCAAAATCTCATTAAAACCAAAACGTGATACTGAGTACTGTGGAAATCTCCAGTTAGTGCAAAAGCCTTTCATTCAATGGAAAAGATGGGATGCTAGATTCAGACTTGGTGATTGACAGACATGCACTGGGGATCATGCAGGCTTACTGGATCAAAGGAGATAAGAATTAAACTGTGAAGATCTTTCCTGTCTCCATGGCAGATACTACTTGAAGAAATAAAGAAAAATGGTAGAGGAGATATCCAAAACAGTTACTGCATTGAAATGTATCTGAATGTGCAGAGAGATCTTGACAGCTGTATGTGAGACCAGGAATGAAACTCTTATAATTTATGAATTCACCAAAATCTATGTGACAATCATTATTGTGAAGGCAAGATCTATTCACTGGATTGCTAATTGTAGAAGGAAATTATTTAGGTAGGCTTTTGAAATTTAGTGGTCTGTAATGCAAAGTAAAAATATTAAAGGCTTGAGATCTCTGAATTTCAAGAAGAAAAAACCCTCTTTGCATATAAAAAGATGATTTTGCAGAATGTTTTCCAGACAAAACAATAGATAGCCACCTACTCTTGAAGTTCCTTGTCTGTATCTCAGTATTTCTTCCTCAACATTTGATATTATCTCAGAGTCAGACATGGCAATGTCACAGAATTTGTATTTCTGAGGCATTTCTGATGTTCTAAATGGGAATTCATTCAAGATGGGTGATGGTGCCATTTGAGTAAATTCAAATTTTCCTGCTGGAAGCATAGATTACAATCTTAATTTTTGGAAGGAAGGTATTTGTCTTCCCTTCATTGTCATAAGTGGCATAGGAAAACAAAACAGTTGCTGATATACAGACAGTGGCCATGGATTAAACCCAAATCAGGTGCAACTTAAAGTTGAGTGGTCATGGTTGTGAGCAAGAGCTGTCATCAGAGCTAAAATGGATCTGACTTGATGCTCTGGGAAAACACCTTTCAAGGTTTAAAGCTGAGTGTGGCTACTGAAGAGAATTGAATTTGAAACAGGGAAAGATCCAAGAATATGCCACTTGATATTATAAGCACATTCATATTTCTACCTGAAAAATAATCAGTCTTGTAAAAGGGTTCACTTAATCATCAGGGTACAGAAAATTTAAATCAGATCCAAAATCTGTCCTTAAGATTATAATCTATTGCAGTAGATGTTATAGCTGGCAACATTAACAATGCAAGGAGAAAAATGAGTTATAGGAAATGGGAGAGTTACTAATTACCCACAAAATTATTATACTGAGTAATGAGGTTTTTTCACTTACTCAAGTGGGAAATATAATATTTCAGACAGCCCAATGGATAATTTTCTGGAAAACTGGCAAGTATCCAAGTTTACTGTAGATTGTTCTTTCTGTGAACAGATGTTTTGGGAAAGATTTCATCCTGTGAGAATGAGCACAAGCCTGAGCAATGCTGAAAAGTGAATTGTCATTGAAAATATTACCTGAACGAAATGAGAAATAGGAAAGTGGATCAAAGCTTTCCAACTGGCGAGAACACAAACCTCTTCTATTTAGGCAAAGTGATGGGCTACCAGTAAAAATGACTTTGGAAGAAAAGGAAGGGAAAAAACTGTTGGACAGTCCCCCCAAAGTGACTGCATAACGGAGTAATTAATACTAATGTGTGCTATATCAAATACTGGTAGATAATTTTCAATGTGATATTTGTGTAAGGTCTTGCTACTCTTCCAATATGCCTTTTATTTTTTGCATCAGTTTCTTTTTTCT